>JAUIMM010000113.1:28987500-29305704 GCA_031769625.1 Taudactylus pleione | reverse complement strand
GGTAAATACTGAGAGTAGAGCTTTGTGTGTGAGAGGCCATGTATTACAGTTACATAGCAGCATGTGCAGAGACAGAGCCTGACATAGGTAAATATTGAGACTAGACCTTTGTATGCGAGAGGCCATGTATTACAGTTACATATAGCAACATGTGCAGGGGCAGAGCCTGATAGAGGTAAATTCTGAGACTAGAGCTTTGTATGCGTGAGGCCATGTATTACAGTTACATAGCAGAATGTGCAGGTCCAGAGCCTGACAGAGGTAAATACTGAGACTAGAGCTTTGTATACAAGAGGCCATGTATTACAGTTACATAGCAGCATGTGCAGAGACAGAGCCTGACAGAGGTAAATACTGAGACTAGAGCTTTGTATGCGAGAGGCCATGTATTACAGTTACATAGAAGAATGTGCAGATACAGAGCCTGACAGAGGTAAATACTGAGACTAGAGCTTTGTGTGTGAGAGGCCATGTATTACAGTTGCATATAGCAGCATGTGCAGAGACAGAACCTAACAGAGGTAAATACTGAGACTAGAGCTTTGTGTGTGAGAGGCCATGTATTACAGTTACATATAGCAGCATGTGCAGAGACAGAACCTGAGAGAGGTAAATACTGAGACTAGAGCTTTGTTTGTGAAAGGCCATGAATTACAGTTACATAGCAGCATGTGCAGATACAGAACCTGACAGAGGTAAACACTGAGACTAGAGCTTTGTGTGTGAGAGGCCATGTATTACAGTTGCATATAGAAGCATGTGCAGAGTCAGAACCTGACAGAGGTAAATACTGAGACTAGAGCTCTGTGTGTGAGAGGCCATGTATTACAGTTACACATAGCAGCATGTGCAGAGATAGAACCTGACAGAGGTAAATACTGAGACTAGAGCTTTGTGTGTGAGAGGCCATGTATTACAGTTACATATAGCAGCATGTGCAGAGGCAAAACCTGACACAGGTAAATACTGAGACTAGAGCTTTGTATGCGAGAGGCCATGTATTACAGTTACATATAGCAGAATGTGCACAGACAGAACCTGACAGAGGTAAATACTGAGACTAGAGCTTTGTATGCGAGAGGCCATGTATTACAGTTACATATAGCAGCATGTGCAGAGACAGAACCTGGCAGAAGTAAATACTGAGACTAGAGCTTTGTGTGTGAGAGGCCATGTATTACAGTTACATATAGCAGCATGTGCAGAGACAGAACCTGACAGACGTAAATACTGAGACTAGAGCTTTGTGTGTGAAAGGCCATGTATTACAGTTACATATAGCAGCATGTGCAGATACAGAACCTGACAGAGGTAAACACTAAGACTAGAGCTTTGTGTGTGAGAGGCCATGTATTACAGTTGCATATAGAAGCATGTGCAGAGTCAGAACCTGACAGAGGTAAATACTGAGACTAGAGCTTTGTGTGTGAGAGGCCATGTATTACAGTTACATAGCAGCATGTGCAGAGTCAGAGCCTGACAGAGGTAAATACTGAGACTAGAGCTTTGTATGCCAGAGGCCATGTATTACATTTATATAGCAGAATGTGCAGGTACAGAACCTGACAGAGGTAAATACTGAGACTAGAGCTTTGTGTGTGAGAAGCCATGTATTACAGTTACATAGCTGCATGTGCAGATACAGAACCTGACAGAGGTAAATACTGAGACTAGAGCTTTGTGTGTGAGAGGCCATGTATTACAGTTACATATAGCAGCATGTGCAGAGACAGAACCTGACAGAGGTATATACTGAGACTAGAGCTTTGTGTGTGAGAGACCATGTATTACAGTTACAGAGCAGCATGTGCAGAGACAGAACCTGACCGAGGTAAATACTGAGACTAGAGCTTTGTGTGTGAGAGGCCATGTTTTACAGTTACATATAACAGCATGTGCAGAGACAGAACCTGACAGAGGTAAATACTGAGACTAGAGCTTTGTATGCGAGATGCCATGTATTACAGTTACATAGCAGCATGTGCAGATACAGAGCCTGACAGAGGTAAATACTGAGAGTAGAGCTTTGTGTGTGAGAGGCCATGTATTACAGTTACATAGCAGCATGTGCAGAGACAGAGCCTGACATAGGTAAATATTGAGACTAGACCTTTGTATGCGAGAGGCCATGTATTACAGTTACATATAGCAACATGTGCAGGGGCAGAGCCTGACAGAGGTAAATTCTGAGACTAGAGCTTTGTATGCGTGAGGCCATGTATTACAGTTACATAGCAAAATGTGCAGATACAGAGCCTGACAGAGGTAAATACTGAGACTAGAGCTTTGTGTGTGAGAGGCCATGTATTACAGTTGCATATAGCAGCATGTGCAGAGACAGAACCTAACAGAGGTAAATACTGAGACTAGAGCTTTGTGTGTGAGAGGCCCTGTATTACAGTTACATATAGCAGCCTGTGCAGAGGCAGAACCTGACACAGGTAAATACTGAAACTAGAGCTTTGTATGTGAGAGGCCATGTATTACAGTTACATATAGCAGCATGTGCAGAGACAGAACCTGACAGAGGTAAATACTGAGACTAGAGCTTTGTTTGTGAAAGGCCATGTATTACAGTTACATAGCAGCATGTGCAGATACAGAACCTGACAGAGGTAAACACTGAGACTAGAGCTTTGTGTGTGAGAGGCCATGTATTACAGTTGCATATAGAAGCATGTGCAGAGTCAGAACCTGACAGAGGTAAATACTGAGACTAGAGCTTTGTGTGTGAGAGGCCATGTATTACAGTTACATATAGCAGCATGTGCAGATACAGAGCCTGACAGGTAAATACTGAGACTAGAGCTTTGTGTGTGAGAGGCCATGTATTACAGTTACATAGCAGCATGTGCAGAGACAGAACCTGACAGAGGTAAATACTGAGACTAGAGCTTTGTGTGTGAGATGCCATGTATTACAGTTACATAGCAGCATGTGCAGAGTCAGAACCTGACAGAGGTAAATACTGTGTGGAAGGCTGTGCTGGGATCACGAGTTTGATCCCAGCATCAGCTGACGTGCAGGGGCAGGCAGGAGGGATGTGTCCTCTGCGGGACACATCCGTTGCCGGCGCTGGAACAGTAATGTCCCTAGCGTCGGTGCAGATACCGCGGGCACCCGGTGAAGGGACCGCCTGGTCCCTTTCACCAGTGCCGGCGGTACTGTGGCGCCGGGAGAAGCTTGGCTCCGGGCGCAAGCTCAGCGGAGCTTGGCGCCCGGCAGCCAAGAGGCGGCGGGTAGCCGGCGCTGGGAGAGAGTACTTGCTCCCAGCGCCGGTCAGGCGTTGGGCGCGGCGGGCGTTTGGCTCTGGCCGCGAGCCAAATCTGGCTCGCGGGCCAGCAGCCAATCAGAGGCGGACGCGACGAGCCAATCGCGGCTCGCAGCGTCATAGCCCCGCCCACTCGCGCCGTCTTGTATTAGACGGCGCAGAGCGGGAAAAGTGTGTTCGGCGGCGGAGAGGGAGGAGAGAAGACCTCCCGAAGAGTGGAAGATCGGCGCGGCAACAGGGGCGGCGGCCGCGGAAGAGGCCAGAAGACGCCGCTGTGAAGAGAGAAGACAGGCGGCGCCGGCTGGAGGAAGAGAAGAAGAGGCGGCGCCGCTGGCCAGGACGGGCCAGCGGCAGAAGAATGCGGCTGAGGACCGGAGAGGACTGCGGGGGTGGGAAGTGAAAGAGCGTCACGAAGCTCCCCCCCGCAGCCTCTTCCAACGTAGCAGGTAGGCCCTCCGTGAGGCCCACCATATACCCCCTCCCTAGACCGCCAGGATTGTCGGGCGTTAGGCCCGTGGAGCATTGTCGGGCACTAGGCCCGTAGGTAATTAGGCGGGCACAAGGCCCGGGGCACTATAGTGGGCATTAGGCCCTATAAAAGGATTGGCCCGTAATAAGGTGTGAGTGGCCTGGGTACTAGGCCCAGGCCACTAAATGATCGAGTAGGCGGGCACTAGGCCCATGGCAATAAACCAGGCGTAGGCCTGTACCCATACAGGAGGGCACTAGGCCCTATATTTGAGCCCCAATAAAAGTGGTCTGGACATTAGGCCCAGGCCACTACCAGAGCCCACCGTTAGGCAGGCCACTAGGCCTGAGCTGCAAAATAGAGCGGGACTCTGGGCAGTAGGCCCAAGTCCCTTGAGTACCCCACAGTAGGCAGGCATAAGCCCTGAGCCGCTGGTAAGACCCTGGGCGTTAGGTCTAGGGCCCTGAGCCCACTAGGTAGCCCCCGCATAGATGATTAGAGGTGTGAGCAGTGGTGGAGAGCTGTACGGCTTCCACCCATGAGGTAGTGGTTTCCCCAGTCACCGAGAAGAGGAGCTGGCCAGCTCTGGATAGGTAGCAGACATTTAAAGGGACAGCACTGTGTTTTGCTCTTGTGTATTTAGTCTGTGTTTGGTGTTCCGTGCAGGGCAAATGTTTAGTTTTGTTATATCTGTCGCACTACACACACTGTAGGTTGAGGGTGATGCCGTTTTAGTATGTGTAGTTGCTTGACATAGGTTTAGGCCCTGCACGGCTGTGTTGTGTATCTCCTTACAGGGACCTGTAGGCGAGTGAGCGGACGAAGAGCAAGAGTGGACACGGTGAGAAATATCTGTGTGTACTGTCTCTCCCTGTTTGTTTGTCACTACCTATCTCCTTCCTTCTGGGCGGACGGTGAACCTTGCAACCCGCTGCAAGGACGGATCTTCACCTGGTGCGTGAGTACCGATAGGTGAAAATTCGGGATCTGAGGCCAAAAGTGCCAATGATGATCTTCACTTAAAACCTGAATTTATCCCCCGGTTCAGTAGGGCGCGTCGGTCGACGTGAGGAAGGACGGTACTCACCTCGTCTCCTTCCCCCTAGGTCATCGTGTCCGTGTTCTATTCGGAGGTTCCAGGACCGTCTGCTCAACACACGGCCTGAAGGTGAGACTGTGCGATGCAAGGTAAGTAACAGACGTACACCTGCACGGCAGCAGGCATTGCACCGCACCCGCCCCTCACATTTGGCGTAGTTGGCACGATCACGGACACGATGTGGACCACCGGCAAGAGGACCCCCCTACGGACAGCTCCGGAGTGGAACCATCCCCGGGCGTATGAGGACAAGAGTGACTGGATTACGGTGTCGGGAGAAGACATCATGAAGATGGTGCAGCGGTCGGTACAGCGCGGCAAGGAAGAGCGCCGGGAGAAGGGGCGCAAGAAATCAGCTGTGACCCCCTGCAAGACGTGTCAGCGGCTGGGACATGATGCCAGCGAATGTCCCTGGCGTGAATTTAGGGCGACAGAAGAGGAAGAAATGTCCCCGTTGGAGATCACACAGATGGCCCAGCAAGCGGTCCAGAAATGTGGTCAGAAGAACTCTGTGAAGAAGAGACTCTGGTGTATGCTCTGCGGAACCTACGGGCATGAGCATAATAGCTGTCCACGTGATGAAGAGTGGCACCAGGAGGATGAAGAATTCCGGTGTGAAGGATGTGGAGATCCAGAGCATGAGCTTCGAGATTGTCCGTGGGACGAAGACCGGATGATCTTGAATGCCAGAGCCCAGAAGTGGATAGAAGAAGCCAGGGAAGTGGAGCAGAAGAGCCTGCTGGAAGTACGTTCGCAGGTGCCCATTGTCCCTGAGCAGGAGCCGAAGGGTAGAGACCCCTTTGTGATGAAGATGGCAACAGCACCCCCGTGCTGGAAGTGTCGGCGGCAGGGACACTTGGCCCATGGGTGTCCCTGGGAAGATGCAGTGGCACTGTTATGCCCCGAAGAGGTCCCAGTGAAGAAGGATCCTTGCCCGCAGAGGACAGATGTGGATGACTGGGAGGTGAAGATGCCACGCTATAAGGAAGAGCGTGA
Source organism: Taudactylus pleione (assembly GCA_031769625.1). Taxonomy (NCBI): domain Eukaryota; kingdom Metazoa; phylum Chordata; class Amphibia; order Anura; family Myobatrachidae; genus Taudactylus; species Taudactylus pleione. The sequence goes on along the minus strand of JAUIMM010000113.1, from coordinate 29,299,869 downwards.
AGACCCAGTGGCAAAGAAGTCTAGGATCTCCCCATGCTGGAAGAGTCCGAGACCTGGATACCCGGAGATGTCAGCGGAAGAGATGGAGTACGCTGAAGAAGGAAAGTGTCGCTTGCTGCAGGAGTCTGTGGAGAAGAGTCCAGACTCATGGAAAATGTCGGCGGAGACCCGGGAGGAAGAGGATGCCCCGGAGGAATCGACTATTGGGTGGTGGTTAGTGCCACACCCTGAATTCAGTGAAGATGCCCCAGACAAGTTGGAAGAAGAGTGGGTGGCTGCGGCACCCTTAGAAGAAAATTCCCCATGGTGGCCCATCGTGAGTGGCACTTCCGAGTTGCCACTCCCACAGAGGATCCGCAGAGTGAAGTCAGGAGGTACGAAGATGGAGAGCCCAGAGCCAGTGGAGAAGGAATGTGGGGTCATAGTCGGTCCCGGCTGGGCCCTTGAACAGATCCTCGCTGGAGGGACCATAGAATACCCTGACCCGCGGACGTTGGAGATGGAGGAAGACTTTGTAGGGACTACAAAGGAAAAAGGGGGCGGAAATGTGGAAGGCTGTGCTGGGATCACGAGTTTGATCCCAGCATCAGCTGACGTGCAGGGGCAGGCAGGAGGGATGTGTCCTCTGCGGGACACATCCGTTGCCGGCGCTGGGACAGTAATGTCCCTAGCGTCGGTGCAGATACCGCGGGCACCCGGTGAAGGGACCGCCTGGTCCCTTTCACCAGTGCCGGCGGTACTGTGGCGCCGGGAGAAGCTTGGCTCCGGGCGCAAGCTCAGCGGAGCTTGGCGCCCGGCAGCCAAGAGGCGGCGGGTAGCCGGCGCTGGGAGAGAGTACTTGCTCCCAGCGCCGGTCAGGCGTTGGGCGCGGCGGGCGTTTGGCTCTGGCCGCGAGCCAAATCTGGCTCGCGGGCCAGCAGCCAATCAGAGGCGGACGCGACGAGCCAATCGCGGCTCGCAGCGTCATAGCCCCGCCCACTCGCGCCGTCTTGTATTAGACGGCGCAGAGCAGGAAAAGTGTGTTCGGCGGCGGAGAGGGAGGAGAGAAGACCTCCCGAAGAGTGGAAGATCGGCGCGGCAACAGGGGCGGCGGCCGCGGAAGAGGCCAGAAGACGCCGCTGTCAAGAGAGAAGACAGGCGGCGCCGGCTGGAGGAAGAGAAGAAGAGGCGGCGCCGCTGGCCAGGACGGGCCAGCGGCAGAAGAATGCGGCTGAGGACCGGAGAGGACTGCGGGGGTGGGAAGTGAAAGAGCGTCACGAAGCTCCCCCCCGCAGCCTCTTCCAACGTAGCAGGTAGGCCCTCCGTGAGGCCCACCATATACCCCCTCCCTAGACCGCCAGGATTGTCGGGCGTTAGGCCCGTGGAGCGTTGTCGGGCACTAGGCCCGTAGGTAATTAGGCGGGCACAAGGCCTGGGGCACTATAGTGGGCATTAGGCCCTATAAAAGGATTGGCCCGTAATAAGGTGTGAGTGGCCTGGGTACTAGGCCCAGGCCACTAAATGATCGAGTAGGCGGGCACTAGGCCCGTGGCCATAAACCAGGCGTAGGCCTGTACCCATACAGGAGGGCACTAGGCCCTATATTTGAGCCCCAATAAAAGTGGTCTGGACATTAGGCCCAGGCCATTACCAGAGCCCACCGTTAGGCAGGCCACTAGGCCTGAGCTGCAAAATAGAGCGGGACTCTGGGCAGTAGGCCCAAGTCCCTTGAGTACCCCACAGTAGGCAGGCATAAGCCCTGAGCCGCTGGTAAGACCCTGGGCGTTAGGTCCAGGGCCCTGAGCCCATTAGGTAGCCCCCGCATAGATGATTAGAGGTGTGAGCAGTGGTGGAGAGCTGTACGGCTTCCACCCATGAGGTAGTGGTTTCCCCAGTCACCGAGAAGAGGAGCTGGCCAGCTCTGGATAGGTAGCAGACATTTAATGGGACAGCACTGTGTTTTGCTCTTGTGTATTTAGTCTGTGTTTGGTGTTCCGTGCAGGGCAAATGTTTAGTTTTGTTATATCTGTCGCACTACACACACTGTAGGTTGAGGGTGATGCCGTTTTAGTATGTGTAGTTGCTTGACATAGGTTTAGGCCCTGCATGGCTGTGTTGTGTATCTCCTTACAGGGACCTGTAGGCGAGTGAGCGGACGAAGAGCAAGAGTGGACACGGTGAGAAATATCTGTGTGTACTGTCTCTCCCTGTTTGTTTGTCACTACCTATCTCCTTCCTTCTGGGCGGACGGTGAACCTTGCAACCCGGTGCAAGGACGGATCTTCACCTGGTGCGTGAGTACCGATAGGTGAAAATTCGGGATCTGAGGCCAAAAGTGCCAATGATGATCTTCACTTAAAACCTGAATTTATCCCCCGGTTCAGTAGGGCGCATCGGTCGACGTGAGGAAGGACGGTACTCACCTCGTCTCCTTCCCCCTAGGTCATCGTGTCCGTGTTCTATTCGGAGGTTCCAGGACCGTCTGCTCAACACACGGCCTGAAGGTGAGAGGGTGCGACGCAAGGTAAGTAACAGACGTACACCTGCACGGCAGCAGGCATTGCACCGCACCCGCCCCTCACACTGAGTCTAGAGCTTTCTCTGTGAGAGGCCATGTATTACAGTTACATATAGCAGCATGTGCAGAGACAGAACCTGGCAGAGGTAAATACTGAGACTAGAGCTTTGTATACGAGAGGCCATGTATTACAGTTACATAGCAGCATGTGCAAAGACAGAGCCTGACAGAGGTAAATACTGAGACTAGAGCTTTGTGTGTGAGAGGCCATTTATTACAGTTACATATAGCAACATGTGCAGAGGCAGAGCCTGACAGAGGTAAATACTGAGACTAGAGCTTTTTTTGCGAGAGGCCATGTATTACAGTTACATAGCAGAATGTGCAGGTACAGAGCCTGACAGAGGTAAATACTGAGACTAGAGCTTTGTGTGTGAGAGGCCATGTATTACAGTTACATAAAGCAGCATGTGCACAGACAGAACCTGATAGAGGTAAGTACTGAGACTAGAGCTTTGTGTGTGAGAGACCATGTATTACAGTTTCATAGCAGCATGTGCAGAGACAGAACCTGACAGAGGTAAATACTGAGCTTTGTGTGTGAGAGGCCATGTATTACAGTTACATATAACAGCATGTGCAGAGACAGAACCTGACAGATGTAAATACTGAGACTAGAGCTTTGTGTGTGAGAGGCCATGTATTACAGTTACATATAGCAGCATGTGCAGAGACAGAACCTGACAGACGTAAATACTGAGACTAGAGCTTTGTGTGTGAAAGGCCATGTATTACAGTTACATAGCAGCATGTGCAGATACAGAACCTGACAGAGGTAAACACTGAGACTAGAGCTTTGTGTGTGAGAGGCCATACAGTTGCATATAGACGCATGTGCAGAGTCAGAACCTGACAGAGGTAAATACTGAGATTAGAGCTTTGTGTGTGAGACGCCATGTATTACAGTTACATAGCAGCATGTGCAGAGTCAGAGCCTGACAGAGGTAAATACTGAGACTAGAGCTTTGTATGCCAGAGGCCATGTATTACAGTTATATAGCAGAATGTGCAGGTACAGAACCTGACAGAGGTAAATACTGAGACTAGAGCTTTGTGTGTGAGAGGCCATGTATTACAGTTACATAGCAGCATGTGCAGAGTCAGAGCCTGACAGAGGTAAATAATGAGACTAGAGCTTTGTATGCCAGAGGCCATGTATTACAGTTATATAGCAGAATGTGCAGGTACAGAACCTGACAGAGGAAAATACTGAGACTAGAGATTTGTGTGTGAGAAGCCATGTATTACAGTTACATATAGCAGCATGTGCAGAGACAGAACCTGACAGAGGTAGAGCTTTGTGTGTGAGAGGCCATGTATTACAGTTACAGAGCAGCATGTGCAGAGACAGAACCTGACCGAGATAAATACTGAGACTAGAGCTTTGTGTGTGAGAGGCCATGTTTTACAGTTACATATAACAGCATGTGCAGAGACAGAACCTGACAGAGGTAAATACTGAGACTAGAGCTTTGTATGCGAGAGGCCATGTATTACAGTTATATAGCAGTATGTGCAGATACAGAGCCTGACTGAGGTAAATACTGAGAGTAGAGCTTTGTGTGTGAGAGGCCATGTATTACAGTTACATAGCAGCATGTGCAGAGACAGAGCCTGACAGAGGTAAATACTGAGACTAGAGCTTTGTATGCGAGAGGCCATGTATTACAGTTACATAGCAGAATGTGCAGATACAGAGCCTGACAGAGGTAAATACTGAGACTAGAGCTTTGTGTGTGAGAGGCCATGTATTACAGTTGCATATAGCAGCATGTGCAGAGACAGAACCTAACAGAGGTAAATACTGAGACTAGAGCTTTGTGTGTGAGAGGCCATGTATTACAGTTACATATAGCTGCATGTGCAGAGGCAGAACCTGACAGAGGTAAATACTGAAACTAGAGCTTTGTATGTGAGAGGCCATGTATTACAGTTACATATAGCAGCATGTGCAGAGACTGAACCTGACAGAAGTAAATACTGAGACTAGAGCTTTGTGTGTGAGAGGCCATGTATTACAGTTACATAGCAGCATGTGCAGAGACAGAGCCTGACAGAGGTAAATACTGAAACTAGAGCTTTGTGTGTGAGAGGCCATGTATTACAGTTACATATAGCAGCATGTGCAGAGACAGAACCTGACAGAGGTAAATACTGAGACTAGAGCTTTGTGTGTGAAAGGCCATGTATTACAGTTACATAGCAGCATGTGCAGATACAGAACCTGACAGAGGTAAACACTGAGACTAGAGCTTTGTGTGTGAGAGGCCATGTATTACAGTTGCATATAGAAGCATGTGCAGAGTCAGAACCTGACAGAGGTAAATACTGAGACTAGAGCTTTGTGTGTGAGAGGCCATGTATTACAGTTACATAGCAGCATGTGCAGATACAGAGCCTGACAGGTAAATACTGAGACTAGAGATTTGTATGTGAGAGGCCATGTATTACAGTTACACATAGCAGCATGTGCAGAGACAGAACCTGACAGAGGTAAATACTGAGACTAGAGCTTTGTGTGTGAGAGGCCATGTATTACAGTTACATATAGCAGCATGTGCAGAGACAGAACCTGATAGAAGTAAATACTGAGACTACAGCTTTATGTGTGAGAGGCCATGTATTACAGTTACATATAGCAGCATGTACAGAGACAGAGCCTGACAGAGGTAAATACTGAGATTAGAGCTTTGTGCGCGAGAGGTCTTGTATTACATTTACATAGCAGCATGTTCAGAGACAGAGCCTGACAGAGGTAAATACTGAAACTAGAGCTTTGTGTGTGAGAGGCCATGTATTACAGTTACCTAGCAGAATGTGCAGATACAGAGCCTGACAGAGGTAAATACTGAGACTAGAGCTTTGTGTGTGAGAGGCCATGTATTACAGTTCCATATAGCAGCATGTGCAGAGACAGAACCTGACAGAGATAAATACTGAAACTAGAGCTTTGTGTGTGAGAGGCCATGTATTACAGTTACATAGCAGCATGTGCAGATACAGAACCTGACAGAGGTAAACACTGAGACTAGAGCTTTGTGTGTGAGAGGCCATACAGTTGCATATAGAAGCATGTGCAGAGTCAGAACCTGACAGAGGTAAATACTGAGATTAGAGCTTTGTGTGTGAGACGCCATGTATTACAGTTACATAGCAGCATGTGCAGAGTCAGAGCCTGACAGAGGTAAATACTGAGACTAGAGCTTTGTATGCCAGAGGCCATGTATTACAGTTATATAGCAGAATGTGCAGGTACAGAACCTGACAGAGGCAAATACTGAGACTAGAGCTTTGTGTGTGAGAGGCCATGTATTACAGTTACATAGCAGCATGTGCAGAGTCAGAGCCTGACAGAGGTAAATACTGAGACTAGAGCTTTGTATGCCAGAGGCCATGTATTACAGTTATATAGCAGAATGTGCAGGTACAGAACCTGACAGAGGAAAATACTGAGACTAGAGATTTGTGTGTGAGAGGCCATGTATTACAGTTACATATAGCAGCATGTGCAGCGACAGAACCTGACAGCGGTAGAGCTTTGTGTGTGAGAGGCCATGTATTACAGTTACAGAGCAGCATGTGCAGAGACAGAACCTGACCGAGGTAAATACTGAGACTAGAGCTTTGTGTGTGAGAGACCATGTTTTACAGTTACATATAACAGCATGTGCAGAGACAGAACCTGACAGAGGTAAATACTGAGACTAGAGCTTTGTATGCGAGAGGCCATGTATTACAGTTATATAGCAGTATGTGCAGATACAGAGCCTGACTGAGGTAAATACTGAGAGTAGAGCTTTGTGTGTGAGAGGCCATGTATTACAGTTACATAGCAGCATGTGCAGAGACAGAGCCTGACAGAGGTAAATACTGAGACTAGAGCTTTGTATGCGAGAGGCCATGTATTACAGTTACATAGCAGAATGTGCAGATACAGAGCCTGACAGAGGTAAATACTGAGACTAGAGCTTTGTGTGTGAGAGGCCATGTATTACAGTTGCAAATAGCAGCATGTGCAGAGGCAGAACCTGACAGAGGTAAATACTGAAACTAAAGCTTTGTATGTGAGAGGCCATGTATTACAGTTACATATAGCAGCATGTGCAGAGACAGAACCTGACAGAAGTAAATACTGAGACTAGAGCTTTGTGTGTGAGAGGCCATGTATTACAGTTACATAGCAGCATGTGCAGAGACAGAGCCTGACAGAGGTAAATACTGAAACTAGAGCTTTGTGTGTGAGAGGCCATGTATTACAGTTACATATAGCAGCATGTGCAGAGACAGAACCTGACAGAGGTAAATACTGAGACTAGAGCTTTGTGTGTGAAAGGCCATGTATTACAGTTACATAGCAGCATGTGCAGATACAGAACCTGACAGAGGTAAACACTGAGACTAGAGCTTTGTGTGTGAGAGGCCATGTATTACAGTTGCATATAGAAGCATGTGCAGAGTCAGAACCTGACAGAGGTAAATACTGAGACTAGAGCTTTGTGTGTGAGAGGCCATGTATTACAGTTACATAGCAGCATGTGCAGATACAGAGCCTGACAGGTAAATACTGAGACTAGAGATTTGTATGTGAGAGGCCATGTATTACAGTTACACATAGCAGCATGTGCAGAGACAGAACCTGACAGAGGTAAATACTGAGACTAAAGCTTTGTGTGTGAGAGGCCATGTATTACAGTTACATATAGCAGCATGTGCAAAGGCAAAACGTGACACAGGTAAATACTGAGACTAGAGCTTTGTATGCGAGAGGCCATGTATTACAGTTACATATAGCAGCATGTGCAGAGACAGAACCTGATAGAAGTAAATACTGAGACTACAGCTTTGTGTGTGAGAGGCCATGTATTACAGTTACATATAGCAGCATGTGCAGAGACAGAGCCTGACAGAGGTAAATACTGAAACTAGAGCTTTGTGTGTGAGAGGCCATGTATTACCGTTACATAGCAGCATGTGCAGATACAAAGCCTGACAGAGGTAAATACTGAGAGTAGAGCTTTGTGTGTGAGAGGCCATGTATTACAGTTACATATAGCAGCATGTGCAGAGACAGAACCTGATAGAAGTAAATACTGAGACTACAGCTTTGTGTGTGAGAGGCCATGTATTACAGTTACATATAGCAGCATGTGCAGAGACAGAACCTGACAGAGGTAAATACTGAGACTAGAGCTTTGTGTGTGAGAGGCCATGTATTACCGTTACATAGCAGCATGTGCAGATACAAAGCCTGACAGAGGTAAATACTGAGAGTAGAGCTTTGTGTGTGAGAGGCCATGTATTACAGTTACATATAGAAGCATGTGCAGATACAGAGCCTGACAGAGGTAAATACTGAGACTAGAGCTTTGTGTGTGAGAGGCCATGTATTACAGTTACCTAGCAGAATGTGCAGATACAGAGCCTGACAGAGGTAAATACTGAGACTAGAGCTTTGTGTGTGAGAGGCCATGTATTACAGTTCCATATAGCAGCATGTGCAGAGACAGAACCTGACAGAGGTAAATACTGAAACTAGAGCTTTGTATGCGAGAGGCCATGTATTACAGTTACATAGCAGAATGTGCAGATAGAGACCCTGACAGAGGTAAATACTGAGACTAGAGGTTTGTGTGTGAGAGGCCATGTATTACAGTTACGTAGCAGCATGTGCAGATACAGAGCCTGTCAGAGGTAAATACTGAGACTAGAGCTTTGTGTGTGAGAGGTCATGTATTACAGTTACATATAGCAGCATGTGCAGAGACAGAACCTGACAGAGGTAAATACTGAGACTAGAGCTTTGTATGCGAGAGGCCATGTATTACAGTTACATAGCAGCATGTGTAGATACAGAGCCTGACAGAGGTAAATACTGAGACTAGAACTTTGTGTGTGAGAGGCCATGTATTACAGTTACATATAGCAGCATGTGCAGAGGCAAAACCTGATAGAGGTAAGTACTGAGACTAGAGCTTTGTGTGTGAGAGACCATGTATTACAGTTACATAGCAGCATGTGCAGAGACAGAACCTGACAGAGGTAAATACTGAGCTTTGTGTGTGAGAGGCCATGTATTACAGTTACATATAACAGCATGTGCAGAGACAGAACCTGACAGATGTAAATACTGAGACTAGAGCTTTGTGTGTGAGAGGCCATGTATTACAGTTACATATAACAGCATGTGCAGAGACAGAACCTGACAGATGTAAATACTGAGACTAGAGCTTTGTGTGTGAGAGGCCATGTATTACAGTTACATATAGCAGCATGTGCAGAGACAGAACCTGACAGACGTAAATACTGAGACTAGAGCTTTGTGTGTGAAAGGCCATGTATTACAGTTACATAGCAGCATGTGCAGATACAGAACCTGACAGAGGTAAACACTGAGACTAGAGCTTTGTGTGTGAGAGGCCATACAGTTGCATATAGAAGCATGTGCAGAGTCAGAACCTGACAGAGGTAAATACTGAGATTAGAGCTTTGTGTGTGAGAGGCCATGTATTACAGTTACATAGCAGCATGTGCAGAGTCAGAGCCTGACAGAGATAAATACTGAGACTAGAGCTTTGTATGCCAGAGGCCATGTATTACAGTTATATAGCAGAATGTGCAGGTACAGAACCTGACAGAGGTAAATACTGAGACTAGAGCTTTGTGTGTGAGAGGCCATGTATTACAGTTACATAGCTGCATGTGCAGATTCAGAACCTGACAGAGGAAAATACTGAGACTAGAGATTTGTGTGTGAGAGGCCATGTATTACAGTTACATATAGCAGCATGTGCAGAGACAGAACCTGACAGAGGTATATACTGAGACTAGAGCTTTGTGTGTGAGAGGCCATGTATTACAGTTACAGAGCAGCATGTGCAGAGACAGAACCTGACCGAGGTAAATACTGAGACTAGAGCTTTGTGTGTGAGAGGCCATGTTTTACAGTTACATATAACAGCATGTGCAGAGACAGAACCTGACAGAGGTAAATACTGAGACTAGAGCTTTGTATGTGAGAGGCCATGTATTACAGTTATATAGCAGTATGTGCAGATACAGAGCCTGACTGAGGTAAATACTGAGAGTAGAGCTTTGTGTGTGAGAGGCCATGTATTACAGTTACATAGCAGCATGTGCAGAGGCAGAACCTGACAGAGGTAAATACTGAAACTAGAGCTTTGTATGTGAGAGGCCATGTATTACAGTTACATATAGCAGCATGTGCAGAGACAGAACCTGACAGAAGTAAATACTGAGACTAGAGCTTTGTGTGTGAGAGGCCATGTATTACAGTTACATAGCAGCATGTGCAGAGACAGAGCCTGACAGAGGTAAATACTGAGACTAGAGCTTTGTGTGTGAGAGGCCATGTATTACAGTTACATATAGCAGCATGTGCAGAGACAGAACCTGACAGAGGTAAATACTGAGACTAGAGCTTTGTGTGTGAAAGGCCATGTATTACAGTTACATAGCAGCATGTGCAGATACAGAACCTGACAGAGGTAAACACTGAGACTAGAGCTTTGTGTGTGAGAGGCCATGTATTACAGTTGCATATAGAAGCATGTGCAGAGTCAGAACCTGACAGAGGTAAATACTGAGACTAGAGCTTTGTGTGTGAGAGGCCATGTATTACAGTTACATAGCAGCATGTGCAGATACAGAGCCTGACAGGTAAATACTGAGACTAGGGATTTGTATGTGAGAGGCCATGTATTATAGTTACACAGAGCAGCATGTGCAGAGACAGAACCTGACAGAGGTAGATACTGAGACTAGAGCTTTGTGTGTGAGAGGCCATGTATTACAGTTACATATAGCAGCATGTGCAGAGGCCAAACCTGACACAGGTAAATACTGAGACTAGAGCTTTGTATTCGAGAGGCCATGTATTACAGTTACATATAGCAGAATGTGCACAGACAGAACCTGACAGAGGTAAATACTGAGACTAGAGCTTTGTATGCGAGAGGCCATGTATTACAGTTACATATAGCAGCATGTGCAGAGACAGAACCTGATAGAAGTAAATACTGAGACTACAGCTTTATGTGTGAGAGGCCATGTTTTACAGTTACATATAGCAGCATGTACAGAGACAGAGCCTGACAGAGGTAAATACTGAGATTAGAGCTTTGTGCGCGAGAGGTCATGTATTACATTTACATAGCAGCATGTTCAGAGACAGAGCCTGACAGAGGTAAATACTGAAACTACAGCTTTGTGTGTGAGAGGCCATGTATTACAGTTACATATAGCAGCATGTGCAGAGACAGAACCTGACAGAGGTAAATACTGAGACTAGAGCTTTGTATGCGAGAGGCCATATATTACATTTACATAGCAGCATGTGCAGATACAGAGCCTGACAGAGGTAAATACTGAGACTAGAGCTTTGTGTGTGAGAAGCCATGTATTACAGTTACATAGCAGAATGTGCAGATACAGAGCCTGACAGAGGTAAATACTGAGACTAGAGCATTGTGTGTGAGAGGCCATGTATTACAGTTACATAGCAGCATGTGCAGATACAGAGCCTGACAGAGGTAAATACTGAGACTAGAGCTTTGTGTGTGAGAGGCCATGTATTACAGTTACATATAGCAGCATGTGCAGAGACAGAACCTGACAGAGATAAATACTGAAACTAGAGCTTTGTGTGTGAGAGGCCATGTATTACAGTTACATAGAAGCATGTGCAGAGACAGAACCTGACAGAGGTAAATACTGAGACTAGAGCTTTGTATGCGAGAGGCCATGTATTACAGTTACATAGCAGAATGTGCAGATAGTGACCCTGACAGAGGTAAATACTGAGACTAGAGGTTTGTGTGTGAGAGGCCATGTATTACAGTTACGTAGCAGCATGTGCAGATACAGAGCCTGTCCGAGGTAAATTCTGAGACTAGAGCTTTGTGTGTGAGAGGTCATGTATTACAGTTACATATAGCAGCATGTGCAGAGACAGAACATGACAGAGGTAAATACTGAGACTAGAGCTTTGTATGCGAGAGGCCATGTATTACAGTTACATAGCAGCATGTGTAGATACAGAGCCTGACAGAGGTAAATACTGACACTAGAACTTTGTGTGTGAGAGGCCATGTATTACAGTTACATATAGCAGCATGTGCAGAGGCAAAACCTGACACAGGTAAATACTGAGACTAGAGCTATGTATGCGAGAGGCCATGTATTACAGTTACATATAGCAGAATGTGCAGATACAGAACCTGACAGAGGTAAATACTGAGACTAGAGCTTTGTATACGAGAGGCCATGTATTACAGTTACATAGCAGCATGTGCAAAGACAGAGCCTGACAGAGGTAAATACTGAGACTAGAGCTTTTTTTGCGAGAGGCCATGTATTACAGTTACATATAACAGCATGTGCAGAGACAGAACCTGACAGAGGTAAATACTGAGACTAGAGCTTTGTATGCGAGAGGCCATGTATTACAGTTACATAGCAGCATGTGCAGAGACAGAACCTGACAGAGGTAAATACTGAGACTAGAGCTTTGTGTGTGAGAGGCCATGTATTACAGTTACATATAGCAGCATGTGCAGAGACAGAACCTGACAGAGGTAAATACTGAGACTAGTGCTTTGTGTGTGAGAGGCCATGTATTACAGTTACATATAGCAACATGTGCAGAGGCAGAGCCTGACAGAGGTAAATACTGAGACTAGAGCTTTGTGTGTGAGAGGCCATGTATTACAGTTACATATAGCAACATGTGCAGAGGCAGAGCCTGACAGAGGTAAATACTGAGACTAGAGCTTTTTTTGCGAGAGGCCATGTATTACAGTTACTTAGAAGAATGTGCAGGTACAGAGCCTGAAAGAGGTAAATACTGAGACTAGAGCTTTGTGTGTGAGAGTCCATGTATTACAGTTACATAGCAGCATGTACAGATACAGAGCCTGACAGAGGTAAATACTGAGACTAGAGCTTTGTGTGTGAGAGGCCATGTATTACAGTTACATATAGCAGCATGTGCAGAGACAGAACCTGATAGAGGTAAATACTGAGACTAGAGCTTTGTGTGTGAGAAACCATGTATTACAGTTACATATAGCAGCATGTGCAGAGACAGAACCTGACAGAGGTAAATACTGAGACTAGAGCTTTGTGTGTGAAAGGCCACGTATTACAGTTACATAGCAGCATGTGCAGATACAGAACCTGACAGAGGTAAACACTGAGACTAGAGCTTTTTGTGTGAGAGGCCATGTATTACAGTTGCATATAGAAGCATGTGCAGAGTCAGAACCTGACAGAGGTAAATACTGAGACTAGAGCTTTGTGTGTGAGAGGCCATGTATTACAGTTACATAGCAGCATGTGCAGAGTCAGAGCCTGACAGAGGTAAATACTGAGACTAGAGCTTTGTATGCCAGAGGCCATGTATTACAGTTATATAGCAGAATGTGCAGGTACAGAACCTGACAGATCTAAATACTGAGACTAGAGCTTTGTGTGTGAGAGGCCATGTATTACAGTTACATAGCTGCATGTGCAGAGACAGAGCCTGACAGAGGTAAATACTGAGACTAGAGCTTTGTGTGTGAGAGGCCATGTATTACAGTTACATATAGCAGCATGTGCAGAGACAGAACCTGACAGAGATAAATACTGAAACTAGAGCTTTGTGTGTGAGAGGCCATGTATTACAGTTACATAGAAGCATGTGCAGAGACAGAACCTGACAGAGGTAAATACTGAGACTAGAGCTTTGTATGCGAGAAGCCATGTATTACAGTTACATAGCAGAATGTGCAGATAGTGACCCTGACAGAGGTAAATACTGAGACTAGAGGTTTGTGTGTGAGAGGCCATGTATTACAGTTACGTAGCAGCATGTGCAGATACAGAGCCTGTCCGAGGTAAATTCTGAGACTAGAGCTTTGTGTGTGAGAGGTCATGTATTACAGTTACATATAGCAGCATGTGCAGAGACAGAACATGACAGAGGTAAATACTGAGACTAGAGCTTTGTATGCGAGAGGCCATGTATTACAGTTACATAGCAGCATGTGTAGATACAGAGCCTGACAGAGGTAAATACTGACACTAGAACTTTGTGTGTGAGAGGCCATGTATTACAGTTACATATAGCAGCATGTGCAGAGGCAAAACCTGACACAGGTAAATACTGAGACTAGAGCTATGTATGCGAGAGGCCATGTATTACAGTTACATATAGCAGAATGTGCAGATACAGAACCTGACAGAGGTAAATACTGAGACTAGAGCTTTGTATACGAGAGGCCATGTATTACAGTTACATAGCAGCATGTGCAAAGACAGAGCCTGACAGAGGTAAATACTGAGACTAGAGCTTTGTGTGTGAGAGGCCATGTATTACAGTTACATATAGCAACATGTGCAGAGGCAGAGCCTGACAGAGGTAAATACTGAGACTAGAGCTTTTTTTGCGAGAGGCCATGTATTACAGTTACATATAACAGCATGTGCAGAGACAGAACCTGACAGAGGTAAATACTGAGACTAGAGCTTTGTATGCGAGAGGCCATGTATTACAGTTACATAGCAGCATGTGCAGAGACAGAACCTGACAGAGGTAAATACTGAGACTAGAGCTTTGTGTGTGAGAGGCCATGTATTACAGTTACATATAGCAGCATGTGCAGAGACAGAACCTGACAGAGGTAAATACTGAGACTAGTGCTTTGTGTGTGAGAGGCCATGTATTACAGTTACATATAGCAACATGTGCAGAGGCAGAGCCTGACAGAGGTAAATACTGAGACTAGAGCTTTGTGTGTGAGAGGCCATGTATTACAGTTACATATAGCAACATGTGCAGAGGCAGAGCCTGACAGAGGTAAATACTGAGACTAGAGCTTTTTTTGCGAGAGGCCATGTATTACAGTTACTTAGAAGAATGTGCAGGTACAGAGCCTGACAGAGGTAAATACTGAGACTAGAGCTTTGTGTGTGAGAGTCCATGTATTACAGTTACATAGCAGCATGTACAGATACAGAGCCTGACAGAGGTAAATACTGAGACTAGAGCTTTGTGTGTGAGAGGCCATGTATTACAGTTACATATAGCAGCATGTGCAGAGACAGAACCTGATAGAGGTAAATACTGAGACTAGAGCTTTGTGTGTGAGAGACCATGTATTACAGTTACATATAGCAGCATGTGCAGAGACAGAACCTGACAGAGGTAAATACTGAGACTAGAGCTTTGTGTGTGAAAGGCCACGTATTACAGTTACATAGCAGCATGTGCAGATACAGAACCTGACAGAGGTAAACACTGAGACTAGAGCTTTGTGTGTGAGAGGCCATGTATTACAGTTGCATATAGAAGCATGTGCAGAGTCAGAACCTGACAGAGGTAAATACTGAGACTAGAGCTTTGTGTGTGAGAGGCCATGTATTACAGTTACATAGCAGCATGTGCAGAGTCAGAGCCTGACAGAGGTAAATACTGAGACTAGAGCTTTGTATGCCAGAGGCCATGTATTACAGTTATATAGCAGAATGTGCAGGTACAGAACCTGACAGATCTAAATACTGAGACTAGAGCTTTGTGTGTGAGAGGCCATGTATTACAGTTACATAGCTGCATGTGCAGAGACAGAGCCTGACAGAGGTAAATACTGAGACTAGAGCTTTGTGTGTGAGAGGCCATGTATTACAGTTACATATAGCAGCATGTGCAGAGACAGAACCTGACAGAGATAAATACTGAAACTAGAGCTTTGTGTGTGAGAGGCCATGTATTACAGTTACATAGAAGCATGTGCAGAGACAGAACCTGACAGAGGTAAATACTGAGACTAGAGCTTTGTATGCGAGAGGCCATGTATTACAGTTACATAGCAGAATGTGCAGATAGTGACCCTGACAGAGGTAAATACTGAGACTAGAGGTTTGTGTGTGAGAGGCCATGTATTACAGTTACATATAGCAGCATGTGCAGAGACAGAACCTGACAGAGGTAAATACTGAGACTAGTGCTTTGTGTGTGAGAGGCCATGTATTACAGTTACATATAGCAACATGTGCAGAGGCAGAGCCTGACAGAGGTAAATACTGAGACTAGAGCTTTGTGTGTGAGAGGCCATGTATTACAGTTACATATAGCAACATGTGCAGAGGCAGAGCCTGACAGAGGTAAATACTGAGACTAGAGCTTTTTTTGCGAGAGGCCATGTATTACAGTTACTTAGAAGAATGTGCAGGTACAGAGCCTGAAAGAGGTAAATACTGAGACTAGAGCTTTGTGTGTGAGAGTCCATGTATTACAGTTACATAGCAGCATGTACAGATACAGAGCCTGACAGAGGTAAATACTGAGACTAGAGCTTTGTGTGTGAGAGGCCATGTATTACAGTTACATATAGCAGCATGTGCAGAGACAGAACCTGATAGAGGTAAATACTGAGACTAGAGCTTTGTGTGTGAGAGACCATGTATTACAGTTACATATAGCAGCATGTGCAGAGACAGAACCTGACAGAGGTAAATACTGAGACTAGAGCTTTGTGTGTGAAAGGCCACGTATTACAGTTACATAGCAGCATGTGCAGATACAGAACCTGACAGAGGTAAACACTGAGACTAGAGCTTTGTGTGTGAGAGGCCATGTATTACAGTTGCATATAGAAGCATGTGCAGAGTCAGAACCTGACAGAGGTAAATACTGAGACTAGAGCTTTGTGTGTGAGAGGCCATGTATTACAGTTACATAGCAGCATGTGCAGAGTCAGAGCCTGACAGAGGTAAATACTGAGACTAGAGCTTTGTATGCCAGAGGCCATGTATTACAGTTATATAGCAGAATGTGCAGGTACAGAACCTGACAGATCTAAATACTGAGACTAGAGCTTTGTGTGTGAGAGGCCATGTATTACAGTTACATAGCTGCATGTGCAGAGACAGAGCCTGACAGAGGTAAATACTGAGACTAGAGCTTTGTGTGTGAGAGGCCATGTATTACAGTTACATATAGCAGCATGTGCAGAGACAGAACCTGACAGAGATAAATACTGAAACTAGAGCTTTGTGTGTGAGAGGCCATGTATTACAGTTACATAGAAGCATGTGCAGAGACAGAACCTGACAGAGGTAAATACTGAGACTAGAGCTTTGTATGCGAGAGGCCATGTATTACAGTTACATAGCAGAATGTGCAGATAGTGACCCTGACAGAGGTAAATACTGAGACTAGAGGTTTGTGTGTGAGAGGCCATGTATTACAGTTACGTAGCAGCATGTGCAGATACAGAGCCTGTCCGAGGTAAATTCTGAGACTAGAGCTTTGTGTGTGAGAGGTCATGTATTACAGTTACATATAGCAGCATGTGCAGAGACAGAACATGACAGAGGTAAATACTGAGACTAGAGCTTTGTATGCGAGAGGCCATGTATTACAGTTACATAGCAGCATGTGTAGATACAGAGCCTGACAGAGGTAAATACTGACACTAGAACTTTGTGTGTGAGAGGCCATGTATTACAGTTACATATAGCAGCATGTGCAGAGGCAAAACCTGACACAGGTAAATACTGAGACTAGAGCTATGTATGCGAGAGGCCATGTATTACAGTTACATATAGCAGAATGTGCAGATACAGAACCTGACAGAGGTAAATACTGAGACTAGAGCTTTGTATACGAGAGGCCATGTATTACAGTTACATAGCAGCATGTGCAAAGACAGAGCCTGACAGAGGTAAATACTGAGACTAGAGCTTTGTGTGTGAGAGGCCATGTATTACAGTTACATATAGCAACATGTGCAGAGGCAGAGCCTGACAGAGGTAAATACTGAGACTAGAGCTTTTTTTGCGAGAGGCCATGTATTACAGTTACATATAACAGCATGTGCAGAGACAGAACCTGACAGAGGTAAATACTGAGACTAGAGCTTTGTATGCGAGAGGCCATGTATTACAGTTACATAGCAGCATGTGCAGAGACAGAACCTGACAGAGGTAAATACTGAGACTAGAGCTTTGTGTGTGAGAGGCCATGTATTACAGTTACATATAGCAGCATGTGCAGAGACAGAACCTGACAGAGGTAAATACTGAGACTAGTGCTTTGTGTGTGAGAGGCCATGTATTACAGTTACATATAGCAACATGTGCAGAGGCAGAGCCTGACAGAGGTAAATACTGAGACTAGAGCTTTGTGTGTGAGAGGCCATGTATTACAGTTACATATAGCAACATGTGCAGAGGCAGAGCCTGACAGAGGTAAATACTGAGACTAGAGCTTTTTTTGCGAGAGGCCATGTATTACAGTTACTTAGAAGAATGTGCAGGTACAGAGCCTGAAAGAGGTAAATACTGAGACTAGAGCTTTGTGTGTGAGAGTCCATGTATTACAGTTACATAGCAGCATGTACAGATACAGAGCCTGACAGAGGTAAATACTGAGACTAGAGATTTGTGTGTGAGAGGCCATGTATTACAGTTACATATAGCAGCATGTGCAGAGACAGAACCTGATAGAGGTAAATACTGAGACTAGAGCTTTGTGTGTGAGAGACCAGGTATTACAGTTACATATAGCAGCATGTGCAGAGACAGAACCTGACAGAGGTAAATACTGAGACTAGAGCTTTGTGTGTGAAAGGCCACGTATTACAGTTACATAGCAGCATGTGCAGATACAGAACCTGACAGAGGTAAACACTGAGACTAGAGCTTTGTGTGAGAGGCCATGTATTACAGTTGCATATAGAAGCATGTGCAGAGTCAGAACCTGACAGAGGTAAATACTGAGACTAGAGCTTTGTGTGTGAGAGGCCATGTATTACAGTTACATAGCAGCATGTGCAGAGTCAGAGCCTGACAGAGGTAAATACTGAGACTAGAGCTTTGTATGCCAGAGGCCATGTATTACAGTTATATAGCAGAATGTGCAGGTACAGAACCTGACAGATCTAAATACTGAGACTAGAGCTTTGTGTGTGAGAGGCCATGTATTACAGTTACATAGCTGCATGTGCAGAGACAGAACCTGACAGAGGTTAATACTGAGACTAGAGCTTTGTGTGTGAGAGGCCATGTATTACAGTTACATATAGCAGCATGTGCAGAGACAGAACCTGACAGAGGTATATACTGAGACTAGAGCTTTGTGTGTGAGAGGCCATGTATTACAGTTACAGAGCAGCATGTGCAGAGACAGAACCTGACCGAGGTAAATACTGAGACTAGAGCTTTGTGTGTGAGAGGCCATGTTTTACAGTTACATATAACAGCATGTGCAGAGACAGAACCTGACAGAGGTAAATACTGAGACTAGAGCTTTGTATGCGAGAGGCCATGTATTACAGTTACATAGCAGCATGTGCAGATACAGAGCCTGACAGAGGTAAATACTGAGACTAGAGCTTGGTGTGTGAGAGGCCATGTATTACAGTTACATAGCAGAATGTGCAGATACAGAGCCTGACAGAGGTAAATACTGAGACTAGAGCTTTGAATGCGAGAGGCCATGTATTACAGTTACATATAGCAACATGTGCAGGGGCTGAGCCTGACAGAGGTAAATACTGAGACTAGAGCTTTGTGTGTGAGAGGCCATGTATTACAGTTACATATAGCAGCATGTGCAGAGACCGAACCTGACAGAGATAAATACTGAAACTAGAGCTTTGTGTGTGAGAGGCCATGTATTACAGTTACATAGCAGCATGTGCAGAGACAGAACCTGACAGAGGTAAATACTGAGGCTAGAGCTTTCTGTGTGAGAGGCCATGTATTACAGTTACATATAGCAGTATGTGCAGAGACAGAACCTGACAGAGGTAAATACTGAGACTAGAGCTTTGTATGCGAGAGGCCATGTATTACAGTTACATAGCAAAATGTGCAGATAGAGACCCTGACAGAGGTAAATACTGAGACTAGAGCTTTGTGTGTGAGAGGCCATGTATTACAGTTACGTAGCAGCATGTGCAGATACAGAGCCTGTCAGAGGTAAATACTGAGACTAGAGCTTTGTGTGTGAGTGGCCATGTATTACAGTTACATATAGCAGCATGTGCAGAGACAGAGCCTGACAGAGGTAAATACTGAGAGTAGAGCTTTGTGCGCGAGAGGCCATGTATTACATTTACATAGCAGCATGTTCAGAGACAGAGCCTGACAGAGGTAAATACAGAAACTAGAGCTTTGTGTGTGAGAGGCCATGTATTACCGTTACATAGCAGCATGTGCAGCTACAGATCTTGACAGAGGTAAATACTGAGAGTAGAGCTTTGTGTGTGAGAGGCCATGTATTACACGTTACATAGCAGTATGTGCAGATACAGAGCCTGACAGAGGTAAATACTGAGACTAGAGCTTTCTGTTTGAGAGGCCATGTATTACAGTTACATATAGCAGTATGTGCAGAGACAGAACCTGACAGAGGTAAATACTGAGACTAGAGCTTTGTATGCGAGAGGCCATGTATTACAGTTTCATGGCAGCATGTGCAGATACAGAGCCTGACAGAGGTAAATACTGAGACTAGAACTTTGTGTGTGAGAGGCCATGTATTACAGTTACATATAGCAGCATGTGCAGAGGCAAAACCTGACAGAGGTAAATACTGAGACTAGAGCTTTGTATGCGAGAGGCCATGTATTACAGTTACATATAGCAGAATGTGCAGAGACAGAACCTGACAGAGGTAAATACTTAGACTAGAGCTTTGTATGCGAGAGGCCATGTATTACAGTTACATATAGCAGCATGTGCAGAGAGAGAACCTGACAGAAGTAAATACTGAGACTAGAGCTTTATGTGTGAGAGGCCATGTATTACAGTTACATATAGCAGCATGTGCAGAGACAGAGCCTGACAGAGGTAAATACTGAGATTAGAGCTTTGTGCGCGAGAGGCCATGTATTACATTTACATAGCAGCATGTTCAGAGACAGAGCCTGACAGAGGTAAATACTGAGACTAGAGCTTTGTGTGTGAGAGGCAATGTATTACAGTTACATAGCAGCATGTGCAGATACAGAGCCTGACAGAGGCAAATACTGAGAGTAGAGCTTTGTGTGTGAGAGGCCATGTATTACACGTTACATAGCAGCATGTGCAGATACAGAGCCTGACAGAGGTAAATACTGACACTAGAGCTTTGTGTGTGAGAGGCAATGTATTACAGTTACCTATAGCAGCATGTGCAAAGACAGAACCTGACAGAGGTAAATACTGAGACTAGAGCTTTGTATGCGAGAGGCCATGTATTACAGTTACATAGCAGCATGTGCAGAGACAGTTCCTGACAGAGGTAAATACTGAAAATAGAGCTTTGTGTGTGAGAGGCCATGTATTACAGTTACATATAGCAGTATGTGCAGAGACAGAACCTGACAGAGGTAAATACTGAGACTAGAGCTTTGTATGCGAGAGGCCATGTATTACAGTTACATAGCAGAATGTGCAGATACAGACCGTGACAGAGGTAAATACTGAGACTAGAGCTTTGTGTGTGAAAGGCCATGTATTACAGTTACATAGCAGCATGTGCAGATACAGAACCTGACAGAGGTAAACACTGAGACTAGAGCTTTGTGTGTGAGAGGCCATGTATTAAAGTTGCATATAGAAGCATGTGCAGAGTCAGAACCTGACAGAGGTAAATACTGAGACTAGAGCTTTGTGTGTGAGAGGCCATGTATTACAGTTACATAGCAGCATGTGCAGATACAGAGCCTGACAGGTAAATACTGAGACTAGAGATTTGTGTGTGAGAGGCCATGTATTACAGTTACACATAGCAGCATGTGCAGAGACAGAACCTGACAGAGGTAAATACTGAGACTAGAGCTTTGTGTTTGAGAGGCCATGTATTACAGTTACATATAGCAGCATGTGCAGAGACAGAACCTGACAGAGGTAAATACTGAGACTAGAGCTTTGTGTGCGAGAGGCCATGTATTACAGTTACATATAGCAGCATGTGCAGAGACAGAACCTGACAGAAGTAAATACTGAGACTAGAACTTCATGTGTGAGAGGCCATTTATTACAGTTACATATAGCAGCATGTGCAGAGACAGAGTCTGACAGAGGTAAATACTGAGATTAGAGCTTTGTGCGCGAGAGGCCATGTATTACATTTACATAGCAGCATGTTCAGAGACAGAGCCTGACAGAGGTAAATACTGAAACTAGAGCTTTGTGTGTGAGAGGCCATGTATTACACGTTACATAGCAGTATGTGCAGATACAGAGCCTGACAGAGGTAAATACTGAGACTAGAGCTTTGTGTGTGAGAGGCCATGTATTACAGTTACATATAGCAGCATGTGCAGAGACAGAACCTGACAGAGGTAAATACTGAGACTAGAGCTTTGTATGCGAGAGGCCATGTATTACATTTACATAGCAGCATGTGCAGATAAAGAGCCTGACATAGGTAAATTCTGAGACTAGAGCTTGGTGTGTGAGAGGCCATGTATTACAGTTACATAGCAGAATGTGCAGATACAGAGCCTGACAGAGGTAAATACTGAGACTAGAGCTTTGTGTGTGAGAGGCCATGTATAACAGTTACATAGCAGCATGTGCAGATACAGAGCCTGACAGAGGTAAATACTGAGACTAGAGCTTTGTGTGTGAGAGGCCATGTATTACAGTTACATATAGCAGCATGTGCAGAGACAGAACCTGACAGAGGTAAATACTGAAACTAGAGCTTTGTGTGTGAGAGGCCATGTATTACAGTTACATAGCAGCATGTGCAGAGACAGAACCTGACAGAGGTAAATACTGAGACTAGAGCTTTCTGTGTGAGAGGCCATGTATTACAGTTACATATAGCAGTATGTGCAGAGACAGAACCTGACAGAGGTAAATACTGAGACTAGAGCTTTGTATGCGAGAGGCCATGTATTACAGTTACATAGCAGAATGTGCAGATAGAGACCCTGACAGAGGTAAATACTGAGACTAGAGCTTTGTGTGTGAGAGGCCATGTATTACAGTTACGTAGCAGCATGTGCAGATACAGAGCCTGTCAGAGGTAAATACTGAGACTAGAGCTTTGTGTGTGAGAGGCCATGTATTACAGTTACATATAGCAGCATGTGCAGAGACAGAACCTGATAGAGGTAAATACTGAGACTAGAGCTTTGTATGCGAGAGGCCATGTATTACAGTTACATAGCAGCATGTGCAGATACTGAGCCTGACAGAGGTAAATACTGAGACTAGAACTTTGTGTGTGAGAGGCCATGTATTACAGTTACATATAGCAGCATGTGCAGAGGCTAAACCTGACACAGGTAAATACTGAGACTAGAGCTTTGTATGCGAGAGGCCATGTATTACAGTTACATATAGCAGAATGTGCAGAGACAGAACCTGACAGAGGTAAATACTGAGACTAGAGCTTTGTATGCGAGAGGCCATGTATTACAGTTACATATAGCAGCATGTGCAGAGACAGAACCTGACAGACGTAAATACTGAGACTAGAGCTTTATGTGTGAGAGGCCATGTATTACAGTTACATATAGCAGCATGTGCAGAGACAGAGCCTGACAGAGGTAAATACTGAAACTAGAGCTTTGTGTGTGAGAGGCCATGTATTACAGTTACATAGCAGCATGTGCAGATACAGAGCCTGACAGAGTCAAATACTGAGAGTAGAGCTTTGTGTGTGAGAGGCCATGTATTACACCTTACATAGCAGCATGTGCAGATACAGAGCCTGACAGAGGTAAATACTGAGACTAGAGCTTTGTGTGTGAGAGGCCATGTATTACAGTTACCTATAGCAGCATGTGCAGAGACAGAACCTGACAGAGGTAAATACTGAGACTAGAGCTTTGTATGCGAGAGGCCATGTATTACAGTTACATATAGCAGCATGTGCAGAGACAGAACCTGACAGAGGTAAATACTGAAACTAGAGCTTTGT
This sequence comes from Taudactylus pleione, assembly GCA_031769625.1. Taxonomy (NCBI): domain Eukaryota; kingdom Metazoa; phylum Chordata; class Amphibia; order Anura; family Myobatrachidae; genus Taudactylus; species Taudactylus pleione. The sequence continues at coordinate 29,276,386 of JAUIMM010000113.1, read as the reverse complement.
GTGTGAGAGGCCATGTATTACAGTTACATAGCAGCATGTGTAGAGACAGAACCTGACAGAGGTAAATACTGAGACTAGAGCTTTGTGTGTGAGAGGCCATGTATTACAGTTACATATAGCAGCATGTGCAGAGACAGAACCTGACAGAGGTAATTACTGAGACTAGAGCTTTGTGTGCGAGAGGCCATGTATTACAGTTACATAGCAGCATGTGCAGAGACAGAACCTGACAGAGGTAAATACTGAGACTAGAGCTTTGTGTGTGAGAGGCCATGTATTACAGTTACATATAGCAGTATGTGCAGAGACAGAACCTGACAGAGGTAAATACTGAGACTAGAGCTTTGTATGCGAGAGGCCATGTATTACAGTTACATAGCAGAATGTGCAGATACAGACCCTGACAGAGGTAAATACTGAGACTAGAGCTTTGTGTGTGAAAGGCCATGTATTACAGTTACATAGTAGCATGTGCAGATACAGAACCTGACAGAGGTAAACACTGACACTAGAGCTTTTTGTGTGAGAGGCCATGTATTACAGTTGCATATAGAAGCATGTGCAGAGTCAGAACCTGACAGAGGTAAATACTGACACTAGAGCTTTGTGTGTGAGAGGCCATGTATTACAGTTACATAGCAGCATGTGCAGATACAGAGCCTGACAGAGGTAAATACTGAGACTAGAGCTTTGTGTGTGAGAGGCCATGTATTACAGTTACATATAGCAGCATGTGCAGAGACAGAACCTGACAGAGGTAAATACTGAGACTAGAGCTTTGTATGCGAGAGGCCATGTATTACATTTACATAGCAGCATGTGCAGATACTGAGCCTGACAGAGGTAAATACTGAGACTAGAGCTTTGTGTGTGAGAGGCCATGTATTACAGTTACATAGCAGAATGTGCAGATACAGAGCCTGACAGAGGTAAATACTGAGACTAGAGCTTTGTGTGTGAGAGGCCATGTATTACAGTTACATAGCAGCATGTGCAGATACAGAGCCTGACAGAGGTAAATACTGAGACTAGAGCTTTGTGTGTGAGAGGCCATGTATTACAGTTACATATAGCAGCATGTGCAGAGACAGAACCTGACAGAGATAAATACTGAAACTAGAGCTTTGTGTGTGAGAGGCCATGTATTACAGTTACATAGCAGCATGTGCAGAGACAGAACCTGACAGAGGTAAATACTGAGATTTCTGTGTGAGAGGCCATGTATTACAGTTACATATAGCAGTATGTGCAGAGACAGAACCTGACAGAGGTAAATACTGAGACTAGAGCTTTGTATGCGAGAGGCCATGTATTACAGTTACATAGCAGAATGTGCAGATAGAGACCCTGACAGAGGTAAATACTGAGACTAGAGCTTTGTGTGTGAGAGGCCATGTATTACAGTTACGTATCAGCATGTGCAGATACAGAGCCTGTCAGAGGTAAATACTGAGACTAGAGCTTTGTGTGTGAGAGGCCATGTATTACAGTTACATATAGCAGCATCTGCAGAGACAGAACCTGACAGAGGTAAATACTGAGACTAGAGCTTTGTATGCGAGAGGCCATGTATTACAGTTACATAGCAGCATGTGCAGATACAGAGCCTGACAGAGGTAAATACTGAGACTAGAACTTTGTGTGTGAGAGGCCATGTATTACAGTTGCATATAGCAGCATGTGCAGAGGCAAAACCTGACACAGGTAAATACTGAGACTAGAGCTTTGTGTGCGAGAGGCCATGTATTACAGTTACATATAGCAGCATGTGCAGAGACAGAACCTGACAGAGGTAAATACTGAGACTAGAGCTTTGTGTGTGAGAGGCCATGTATTACAGTTGCATATAGCAGCATGTGCAGAGGCAGAACCTGACACAGTTAAATACTAAGACTAGAGCTTTGTATGCGAGAGGCCATGTATTACAGTTACTTATAGCAGCATGTGCAGAGACAGAGCCTGACAGAAGTAAATACTGAGACTAGAGCTTTGAGTGTGAGAGGCCATGTATTACAGTTACATATATCAGCATGTGAAGAGAATTAGAATTTTTTTTAATACTAAAAACACCCAATTTGCACAATTAGCAGATACAGGGGTCTATTTACTAAGCTTTGTTACTAGATAAAGTGAACGGAGATAAGGTGCCAGCCAATCAGCTCCAAACTGTTAAAACACAGCCGGTGACATGACAGTTAGGATCTGATTGGCTGGTACCTTACATCCATTCACTTTGTCTCCTTACAAAGCTTAGTAAATAGACCCCACAGTTTTCAGCTGCAGCAAATTGATGCATTTATATTGCAGGGAAAATATCAGATTGCATTAATGTAACATATTCATATTCGATCACCAATGGAAGTAATTTAATTAAATGCTGCAATGTGCAAATATGGACAGAAGCCTACAGTAACAAATACATTCTCCCTGTCATATCTCTAGAGCAGTATAGGAGATACATAGCAACATTGTATCAAATTAACGTATTGGGGGTTATCACCATTGTATCAGTGCATCTTGAACATCTTTCTTGGGAAAAGCGAACATGTCAGTGAGATTGTGCTATAAAGAAGGTGCATTCGCTACTTCTTTCAATGCATCAGGGTTTTGCTAAAGTTACAATGCTCTTGGAGCTATGTAGATAGCCCAAAATACTGTAAGACATTAAGGCCCCCATTTATTAATGATCGCACTTGCAATGCCAGTACCGCCCATGATCACATTACAATATGCGATCATATCATCCGGATGTATCATCCGGAACATGCAGGGACACGGGCTCCGAAAGGAGACAGTCTCTGTGATGTGCTTGGAGAGCTGCTAGCCAGTGTCAGGGCTGCCGCACATGCATCGCATTCCGGATACTGGTATATTCCGGATATACGGAATGCATCGCATTCCGAATATTGGTAAATCTGTCAGCATTGCATGCCCCATAGAAACCTGCCAGCGGGAATGGAGGGATACGATACCTGCTGCGTCCCTCCTTAATATATCTGGGAGAAACTTACTATTTGAGGTAAACCCCCGCAAACGGGTGTTTTCGGGGAATATACCTCAAATATTCAATGATAAATGGGACCCTTAGGGTCATATTTGGGTCAGAGATTCCAAAATATATAAAAGATATATCCCTCTGAGGAAACTGCTAACAAGGAAGGCAGAGAAACGTGTTAGTGGCTAATTCCAAACTAACAGATATTTGGCAGAAGGATCCCTTGGTTATCGGACTTTGTAGAGGAGTCGTCCTAAGCTGAGGCACTATCATCATCAGCTTTGTCAGCTGTATACAGGAGCCACTACACAGGAGCCGTGTACTCCCTCTCCTGCAGCAGGATTAATACAGCAAAGCCTAAAGACATTTCCCCTACATTGGGTAAGGAACACTCCTGTCTGCGGGACTTGGACCAAGGGGGGAGGTTGAGATAAGCGCTGGTAAGCGGCCGTATAAACGCCATTATACCTCTCAGTCTACAAGGGCAATTGGAACTCTTGCTATATACTAATTCCCAATACATGGATTATAGTATACATCTATAAGAACGGCCTAATATATGCCAATAGAGTGTTTTTTTAATTGACAGAGGCACACTACATGAGCTCTTAAAAATATTCACTTATGTGTTTGTTCTTGCATTCTTTCTGTGGCTTTAATATTGCTTATATGTAGAATGTATGAACATTGTTATTGATTTATATACATTGTTATTAAATTGTGTAATTTTTTTACATATATAGATATATAAGCGCTCTTTGTATCATATTAATTATTATAATTATTTAGTAATTTTAAGCCAGGGGTGGGGAACCTTTTTTTCTGCAGAGGGCCATTTTGATATATATAACATTATTCGCAGTCCCAGTGCAGGCCACACCCCCTCTATGTGATGTCACACGGGGGCGTAGCCACAATCGCCGTTGATTACACCAATGCCCAGAGCATCCTGAGGATCCTCCCGGGAGCTGTAAGGGCAGCGGTGTAACCGTCTGAAGTGTCCTAAGGATGCTCCAGGCGGTACTGCTGCATAGATTCTGGCTGCATGGTGCCATTCTAGGCAACCTGCTAGCCAGATGAGGCTAGCAGAAAAAAGCTCCGAGGGCCTTATATGGCCTCCGGTCCTGAGGTTCCCCATCCCTGTTTTAAGCGGTGATTGCAGAGTCACCTTTAGGAGCTCCTTTCTTTGCAATAGGAGTTCATCATATTCATTTGATTTTTTATTATAATTATATTTTTAGTGCCTGAATTAGATTTTGTGTCCAAAAAAGACCTGTCCCAGTGACAGTTTAGCAGTGACTATAGAAACTTATGGGGCTGCTTTTGCAGTGGAAATTGAGGGACTGTAGCTGATATTGGAGATAGCTGTGGTCTTTCCTTTATAAATATTTGGGATACTTAGCTTTTTGCCAGCAACTCCCTAAATCCGCCATTTTCCAAGTATTTCACCACAAACTGACTTTCAGAAATGTACCCATATTCCCATAAACATGTCTCTCAAAATACTAAAACATATTTGATCCACATTTTTTTGCTGTTTTGGAGATTAACAACTCAATGCCTCTTGTATAAATATCTTCTATTCTATGGCAAAATCTGTAGAGGAACTATCAGTTCCAGCATGCCTTTGACTGACAAGACATGCTGATACTTTTAGTTTAACAACAACTGGAGACAGGTTGCCTACATCTAAAATGGACTGATCCAGAAGTGCATCTCTTAGGAGTGAAGAACACAATTGGCCCATGCTTTTCTAGCTATAGCAGCATTGGAACATTGTTAATTTAGAAAGGAGTCTGCATATAACACCACTGGGGCTGGGGCTGAGTTGGGAGCAATGCATATAACACCACTGGGGCTGAGATGGTTCTGAGTTGGGAGCAATGTATATAATAACACAGGCTGATTCTGAGGTGGGAGCAATGTATATAATATCACTGGGGCTGAGTCTGAGTTGGGAGCAATGCATATAACACCACTGAGATGGTTCTGAGTTGGGAGCAATGTATATAATAACACAGGCTGATTTTGAGGTGGGAGCAATGTATATAATAACACTGCAGCTGATTCTGAGTTGGGAGCAATGTATATAATAACACAGGCTGATTCTGAGGTGGGAGCAATGTATATAATATCACTGGGGCTGACTCTGAGTTGAGAGCAATATATATAATAACACTGGGGCTGATTCTGAGGTGGGAGCAATGTATATAATAACACTGGGGCTGATTCTGAGGTGGAAGCAATGTATATAATAACACTGGGGCTGATTCTGAGTTGGGAGCAATGTATATTATAACACTGGGGCTGATTCTGAGGTGGGAGCAATGTATATAATAACACTGGGGCTGACTCTGAGTTGGCAACAATGTATATAATAACACTGCAGCTGATTCAGAGTTGGGAGCAATGTATATAAAAACACTGGGGCTGATTCTGTGTTGGGAGCAATGTATATAATAACACTGCGGCTGATTCTGAGGTGGGAGCCATGTATATAATAACACTGGGGCTGATTCTGAGTGGGAGCAATGTATATAATAACACTGGGGCTGACTTTGAGTGGGGAGCAATGTATATAATAACACTGTGGCTGATTTCGAAGGTGGGAGCCATGTATATAATAACACTGGGGCTCATTCTGAGTGGGTGCAATGTATATAATAACACTGGGGCTGAGTCTGAGTTGGGAGCAATGTATATAATAACACTGGGGCTGATTCTGAGTTAGGAGCAATGTATATAATAACACTGGGGCTGACTCTGAGTTGGCAGAAATGTATATAATAACACTGGGGCTGATTCTGAGTTGGGAGCAATGTATATAATAATAACACTGGGGCTGATTCTGAGTTGGGAGCAATGTATATAATAACACTGGTGCTGATTCTGAGTTGGGAGCAATGTATATAATAACACTGGTGCTGATTCTGAGCGGGAGCAATTCATATAATAATAACACTGGTGCTGATTCTGAGTTGGAAGCAATGTATATAATAACACTGTGGCTGATTCTGAGGTGGGAGCCATGTATATAATAACACGGGCTCATTCTGAGTGGGAGCAATGTATATAATAACACTGGGGCTGATTCTGAGTTGGGAGCAATGTATAACACTGGGGCTGATTCTGAGTTAGGAGCAATGTATATAATAACACTGGGGCTGACTGAGTTGGCAGAAATGTATATAATAACACTGGGGCTGATTCTGAGTTGGGAGCAATGTATATAATAATAACACTGGTGCTGATTCTGAGTTGGGAGCAATGTATATAATAACACTGGTGCTGATTCTTAGTTGAGAGCAATGTATATAATAACACTGGTGCTGATTCTGAGCGGGAGCAATGTATATAATAATAACACTGGGGCTGATTCTGAGTTAGGAGCAATGTATATAATAACACTGGGGCTGATTCTGAGTTAGGAGCAATGTATATAATAACACTGGTGCTGATTCTGAGTTAGGAGCAATGTATATAATAACACTGGTGCTGATTCTGAGTTAGGAGCAATGTATATAATAACATTTGCACTTTGGTAAAACCATGTTGGACTGCAGTTGGAGCAGATGTAAAATGCGCAGAGGGATTTAGATTTGGGAGGGGTGTAGTGCTAAAGTAAAGTTGTCCAGTATTTGAGGGTTACATGCAAAAGCAGCCAGTACTTGCCATACATGCAAGGAAATAAAAGTATTTGCACCCCTTGCAGTGCAGCATGGTTTTGCACAGGTGAAATGTTACTCCTTTTTTTTATTTTCTCCCAACTCAGAATCAGCTCCAACATGCCCCATCTGCATTGCGCAATCTACCCAGCAATGTCTTCCCTTACTCAACAGCCAGAGGTTGCTGTTCTTTAGAGGTCAATAAGATGGTTCTTCCCCTTAGGCATCAAACTGGTTAATAATATTTCTTTTAGTTTTTATATAGCAAGTCCCCAATGAAAGGAGTGATTATGCTACTTGAGTAATAGATTTTATTAAACCCTGGAAACGGCTGTTTTTATTGGAGTTGGGTGACACCAGAGCTGGAGGCTAGTAACTGAGACCTGGCTCCCAGGTTAAACTGTTTTCCCAGCCTGATATTTCTAATGTTCAGTTTTATTCTAAGAACTTAAGAGCTCATTGTTATGTACTGTATAATGAGGAGACTTTACAAAAATAGATTTATTTTTTTTTAAGTTAAACTTAAAAGGTCCAACATCTGTGATATGTGGTCATCTGCCCTCACTATTGCAACCTATATCCCATCTACAGAGTTTATTGTCTAATAATGCTGTATTATGGCTCTGCATGACATATCAAATATCACAGTTAAGCTTTGGCTAAAAGGTGATATTTAGCCTCTGAAATTTAAATTCTGTATGATTTTGATTGATTAATTGCATACAATTAATCGTCTTCAAAATAATAAAAAAAAAAATTCCTTTACGGTTATGTCACGTCCCCTGAAGCTCCCAGCATGCCTCACTAGAAAAGTCAGTGGAGGCCTTGCTAATGAAAAAACTTTTGCTACAGTGATTAATCGCCTGAACCATTATACTCTATTTAGGCAGTTAGTCACTGTAGCAACTGATATTCTTTACGCAACACTATTAATTTTGCAACTGTGTGATGGATCATGTTGGTCATGCTACTTGGCGATTAAAATTCATCCGGGGCTGATTCAATTCGCTGTCAAGTTCCGCTTATATGCCAATTACGGTAGTGCCACCATTGCAAGTTTCCCTGCGCAATTCTATGTGGTGTGAGGGAAAACTTGTGGTTCTATGGATGCAATGTGATGTTTAGGGTTAGGGTTTATGTTTAGAGTTAGGTGTTAGGTTAAAATAACATAAAAAATGGCAACATTTTAATGTTGACATGTTAAACGTCGACCTTCTGAACATGTTGACATTTTAACCGTGTGGACCATAATACATGTCTACATATTGATTGTCAACCTATTGAACATGTCGACATTCAGAATCTGTCAACATTCCGGTGATGACATTCTGAATGTCGACAAGTCATGTACAGTACGTGTAATAGGGAATATAAATTGTAAGCTCCACTGGTGCATGGACTGATGTGTAAGACTTTGTCTGATATGTTAGGTCAACAGTTATCATGTAAACATGCATAAGGTCGACTTGAAAATTTTGACATGGTGGAACTGTCGACATGCAGCATGTTGACATGCTTATCATGTCAACATTAATCATGTCTACACAGATGACATGTTGACATGATAGACTGTCAATAAACCGACCCTGGTGGTCTAGTGGTGTCTTATCTGCTCCCAATGACAGCGTCATCTTCCATATCCTGGTGGCCATGTGAGGAGTATTTCCGGTGAAAACGTGGGAGAAGCGGTGTTCCGGTGACTACTCTTCCCCTAACCCTAATCCCCAACACTCCTCTAGTGCCTAACTCTAACCCTCCCCGCAGTGCCTAACTCTAACCCTCCCTCAACTGCCTATCTCTAACCTTCCATCTAGTTTCCAACTCTAACCCTCCCTGTAGTACCTAACTCTAACCCTCCCTGTAGTGCCTAACTCTAACCCTCCCTCTAGTACCTAACTCTAACCTTCCCTCTAGTGCCTAACTCTAACCTTCCCTCTAGTTTCCAACTCTAACCCTCACTCTAGTGCCTAACTCTAACCTTCCCTCTAGTGTCTAGCTCTAACCCTCCCCGCAGTGCCAAACTCTAACCCTCCCCGCAGTGCCAAACTCTAACCCTACTCGCAGTGCCTAACTGTAACTGTAACTCGCAGTGCCTAACTGTAACAATACTCGCACAGTGCCTAACTCTAACCCTGCCTGTAGTGCCTAATTCTAACCCTCCTTCTAGTGCAAAACTCTAACCTTCCCTCTAGTGTCTAGCTCTAACCCTCCCTGCAGTGCCTAACTGTAACCCTCCTCGCAGTGCCTAACTCTAACCCTCCCTGCAGTGCCTAAATCTAACCCTCCATCTAGTGACTAACTCTAATCTTCCCTGTAGTGCCTCACTCTAACCTTCCCCACAGTGCCTAAATCTAACCCTCTCTCTAGTGTCTATCCATAACCTTCTCTGCAGTGCTTACATTTAACCCTCCCTGCAGTGCCTAAATGTAACCCTTCCTCTAGTGCCTAACTCTTACCCTCCCCGCAGTGCCTATCTCTAATCCTCCTCGCAGTGCCTAACTCTAACCCTCCCTCTAGTGCCTAACTGTAACCCTCCTGCCAGTGCCTAACTCTAACCCTCCCATCAGTGCCTAATTCTAACCCTACCTCTAGTGCCTAGCTCTAACCCTCCTGCCAGTGTCTAACTCTAACCCTCCCACCAGTGCCTAACTCTTACCCTCCCTTTGGTGCTAATTCTAACCCTCCCTCTAGTGCCTAACCCTAACCCTCCCTGCAGTGCCTAACTCTAACCTTCCCTGCAGTGCCTTACTCTAACCCTCCCTGCAGTGCCTAACTCTAACTCTCCCTCTAGTGCCTAACTGTAACCCTCCTGCCAGTGCCTAACTCTAACCCTCCCTCTACTGTAGTGCCTAACTCTAACCCTCCTGCCAGTGTCTAACTCTAACCCTCCCTTTAGTTCTAACTCTAACCCTCCCTCTAGTGCCTAACGCTAACCCTCCCTCTAGTGCCTAACTCTAACCATCCCACCAGTGCCTAACTCTAACCCTCCCTCTACTGTAGTGCCTAACTCTAACCCTCCTGCCAGTGGCTTACTCTAACCCTCCCTGCAGTGCCTATCTCTAATCCTCCTCGCAGTGCCTAACTTTAACCCTCCCTCTAGTGTCTAGCTCTAACCCTCCTGCCAGTGTCTAACTCTAACCCTCCCGCCAGTGCCTAACTCTAACCCTCCCTTTAGTGCTAACTCTAACCCTCCCTCTAGTGCCTAACGCTAACCCTCATGCCAGTGCCTAACTCTAACCCTCCCGCCAGTGCCTAATTCTAACCCTCCCTCTACTGTAGTGCCTAACTCTAACCCTCCTGCCAGTGCCTAACTCTAACCCTCCCACTAGTGCCTAACTCTAACCCTCCCTCTAGTGCCTAACTCTAACCCTCCTGCCAGTGTCTAACTCTAACCCTCCCACCAGTGCCTAACTCTAACCCTCCCTCTACTGTAGTGCCTAACTCTAACCCTCCCACTAGTGCCTAACTCTAACCCTCCCTTTAGTGCTAACTCTAACCCTCCCTCTAGTGCCTAACTCTAACCCTCCCTGCAGTGCCTAACTCTAACCCTCCTTGCAGTGCCTAACTCTAACCTTCCCTGCAGTGCCTTACTCTAACCCTCCCCACAGTGCCTATCTCTAATCCTCCTCGCAGTGCCTAACTGTAACCCTCCTGCCAGTGCCTAACTCTAACCCTCCCTCTAGTGCCTAGCTTTAACCTTCCTGCCAGTGTCTGACTCTAACCCTCCCGCCAGTGCCTAACTCTAACCCTCCATTTAGTGCTAACTCTAACCCTCCCTCTAGTGCCTAATGCTAACCCTCATACCAGTGCCTAACTCTAACCCTCCCTCTACTGTAGTGCCTAACTCTAACCCTCCTGCCAGTGCCTTACTCTAACCCTCCCCGCAGTGCCTATCTCTAATCCTCCTCGCAGTGCCTAACTCTAACCCTCCCTCTAGTGCCTAACTGTAACCCTCCTGCCAGTGCCTAACTCTAACCCTCCCTCCAGTGCCTAACTTTAACCCTCCCTCTAGTGCCTAGCTCTAACCCTCCTGCCAGTGCCTTACTCTAACCCTCCCTCTAGTGCCTATCTCTAATCCTCCTCGCAGTGCCTAACTCTAACCCTGCCTCTAGTGCCTAACTGTAACCCTTCTGCCAGTGCCTAACTCTAACCCTCCCACCAGTGTCTAACTTTAACCCTCCCTCTAGTGCCTAGCTCTAACCCTCCTGCCAGTGTCTAACTCTAACCCTACCAGTGCCTAACTCTAACCCTCCCTTTAGTACTAACTCTAACCCTCCCTCTAGTGCTTAACGCTAACCCTCATGCCAGTGCCTAACTCTAACCCTCCCGCCAGTGCCTAATTCTAACCCTTCCTCTACTTTAGTGCTTAACTCTAACCCTCCTGCCAGTGCCTAACTCTAACCCTCCCACTAGTGCCTAACTCTAACCCTCCCTCTAGTGCCTAACTCTAACCCTCCCTCTAGTGCCTAGCTCTAACCCTCCTGCCAGTGTCTAACTATAACCCTCCTGCCAGTGCCTAACTCTAACCCTCCCAGCAGTGCTTAAACATAACCTCCAGCACTCTGAGAATGTTGACATTTCACATGTTAACATCCCAGTGTCGACATTGTGGAGTTGATATTATGATTGTCAACATGATATCTATAGACAACGGGACTGGATCCCCAATAACTGTGTACATAGTGTAGTCTTTAAACACATTATCTCTGCATGTGATACTGTGGCACAGAAGGGCGCAGACTGTGTGCTGGCACTGCAATGACTGGCTCTGCAAAGTTTGTCTGAAGAATATATTTGTATCCAGAGTTACAGGTTATAATGAAACAATGACAGTTTGCACCTGAAGACATTTTGTTACAGAATTTAATTACAGAATTTATATTGCTTAGTTTACTATATACTATATTTTCATTTATGTATCAGCATTGTTTCATTGCCTTATGGTTTTAGTGCTTAAAGTGTGATAATTTTGAAGTACCTGCACCATTGTAAATAGGCTCAGTCATCTGGTAATGATGTAAAATCTGAATTTGCCTGGAAAACTTCACACTGCATGGTCACACTGAACAGCAGATTCTCAACATTGGGTGATGTTTTAATTGTAATAAGCTGTTAACTCTTTTATTGTTGGATCCAACACAAGATACAGTTGACTTTTTGACTTGGATTACTATGGATATTTTACAATAAAAGGGAAGAGTAAGGGAAAAATACCTACATAAAAATACTGTACAAGTAACAATCATAGAATATATTATTTTATGCATACAGTTACAAACTATTTACTCAGTTTAAATGGAGTGAAGAATATTCTCCCTGTGCTGAATGGCTCAGTGACATCATATGTACCTCTTATGTATGACACAATCCGCATAGTAAGATAAGCATGGTAATTCTCGCACAATTTATGTAAGGTTTCTGTAAATGAAGAATTGAAGCGTATCACCAGATCGCCTGATGTAAAAATACACTCATGACAATGTACAGCGCAATCAATCACAGCAACACGTATTTATTGTACATCGTTCACACTTTCCAGATGACCTAAATATTTGCCAGATAGATGTGCAATGTGCAATAATTATTCTTACTTGCATAATGATACATGTATATACTCCATAGAGAGTCCTCACAATTGCAAGACACAAAAGACGTGTGATTGTGCATCTTTTTTATACAAGCATGGCAGGAAAGAGGTAATTGCTGAAGATGATACTTATAAATATCTGGCATAGGGGACATGCTCATTGCAGTTACCAGTCTATATCTATAAAATGTCAGTGATGCAGTGGCCACAGTAACTAGAAGACGTGCGCAGCCTAGATTCACTCGATGCACGACAGCACATCAAACCTAATTGATACCGCTTTTATACCAAAGTCTTGGGTCTGACCCGGAATTTGGAACAGGGTTCCAATCCGGATCAGACCCGGAACTTCCCCGGTGCCGTTCACACTAGAGCCGGGTCCCCAGTGACCTGGCTCTTTCAGGCTTGAAGTGAACGCTTGGAGATGACATAATCTCCAAGAGCCACTGAATCTGCGATGCGATCCGGGTCATCGTGATCCGGATTGCACCGTTTACACTGCAGGGTGGCACGGGAACGACCCGTGGCCAAGCCTGCAAAGTACCCAAGTTGGATCCTCAGGTCCCTGGACCCGGGTGGATCCATTTACACCGACAAAAATCCCAGGTTGATCAACCTGGGATTTTTAGCTGGGTGTAAAAGGGGTATGATTTGACTCACAAGGGTTATTGCAGAATTGGTCACAAAATGAATGATAACATTATATTTGTATTTCTACTGACCTATGATCTATTAATTGTTAATATTTACTGATCTATGATCTATTAATTGTTAATATTTAAAACAACAATTTATGAATATTTTGACAACATGTTTTGAGTTATCCTGATCTAGGTAACTTTGTGTTCTGGAATCACTATTGCTGGGCATACACTGCCAGATAAAATGTCTGTCAGACCGACAGACATTTTATCTGGCCGGCTGCCAGCCGCAGATGTCCGCGGCATACACTGTGAGAGAAATCTCACAGTGTATAGCCCGACATCCGCGCTCCGCCCCCAGGGGAGGAGACATTTCCCTGTTCCTTCCGTAGGAAGGAACACAGGAAATGTCTATCTGTCGGCTGCGCTGGGCATACACTGCCCGATGCGGCCGACAGTTTCCCGGGTAATATTGCATCGGATGGGCATGCTGGACAATCCAGCATGCCCGACCGAGCAATATTTAACCCTCGGTCGCCCCCCCCACGCTACAATTATCGCGGCGATCCACCGATATCGGGCGGATAGTCCCGATAATTGTAGCGTGTATGGCCAGCATAAGTGATTTTATTTATACATTTTGGTATTAGTGATATTAGTGTTTACTATATTTGTCTGTATATCTAGTCAAGCAAACATAAATAAACCATTTTGTTATTACTGAGAGCTATTTGTTATTAATGAGAAATTCTTATTCTTGGCAAAGGAACATGTAGGGCCATATTCAATTAGAGGCGAAAAGCCTTTTTCACCTGATTTTTTTTTTTAGAAAATTTTGCCTAAAATTTTTTTGCCAAATTCAATTCCAGGACAATTTCGCCTAAGCGGAAACTCGATGCATCTAATTCTCCAAAAAAAGATTCTCCAATCAATAGCAGGTGAAAAGAAGTGCAAAACCTTTATTTTGGGGTGCAAACGTGGGTAAATGACTCAGAACCCTTGGGACAGCCCCCCAAAAGACAAATCTGCAAATAAAACAAGAACACTCCAAAAAAGACTTGTCATTTTTAGGGTAAAAATTAAAAAAGTGGGGGGACAAGCATAAAAACTAGCGAAATAGGCTTCTTGGGGTGCTGCAAGGATTGGTCAGGTGTTTTTGGAATTGCAGGTGCATGCAGCAGGTGGATTTTTCACGTTTTTTACAAGTTCACTTTAGAGACATAAAAATATGCTAGCACCCATTTTCAAGTACCCCAAATTTGACTGGACTACTTATTTTCACCAAAAAATACTGCTTAATGCTATTCTTCACCACTTTTACAAAGATGCTAATAGTAAGCAATTTACACAACTCAAGTGCCCTAAATAGTTATATTGGGGCTATTAGTATACATCTATATTGATTTCCTATGTTAGTGCATCTTTTTCTGGGGTACAGACTGATTTCCCCAATTCTTTCAGTACTCTTCGCCTGTTCCGCATTCGCCTAATTCCGTTTTTGCCTGTTCTGCAATTGAATTAGGCGAAAAGCGGGGACGCGCATGGAATGATTTCGCCTCTAAAACAGTTGAATTAGATGAAAAGTCGGACAGGTGAAAATTTTCTGACTTTTCGTATCTAATTGAATACCCTTCTTAATGTCCTGACTAGATATTGGTTGGGCTACACATTGGAACATTCAATGGCAGTAATTTCACTTCAAATTGATGAACACAGTTGAAAAGATATCTAAAAGGCTTTTTTCGTTTTGTTTTTTAAACCAATGCATTATTTGTATGGGTACTGAATTAACAAATTAAATATATTGATGTAGCAATATGACCAGTCTAAAAAGAACCAAAATAGGCTCAGCACAGGGGTGAAAAAGTTTTCAGCTATGTAAAAACTATAGTGGTAAACAACAGATGATTAGGTGTTTCTATCGTATGTTTTATATTCAAAATGTAATTTTTGCATTTATTTATAATATTCTATTATGTGTACAGTATATGACACTTAGGGGTAGTCAATCCAATTAGGTGCGAATTGCGAGGTGAAAGTTGCTATTTTCTCTTCGAATTCGCATAGCAAATTCATTTTGCAATCCAATTGTCAACTCGCACTGAATTCGCATTTTTCCATTTTCACCTCCCTGAGAGTTGGAAAGGAAAATCTTTATTTTAAGGTTAAAGTGCCAGGTCACTGTGCCGGACTCCTTGGACACCCCCCACCCCCTAATGACTAATTAGGCAATTGGAAGTTTCCAATTAGTTGAATTAGTCCAATAATTACATGTCATTTTTTGGTGATAAAAAAATAATAAAAAAATCCTGAAATCACCCCAAAATGTACTTTTTCATTGGTTTAAGGCACCCCAAATTTAATAAAAAAAAATAAAATATTGAAAAATATGTTTTTTTTTATAATTTTTTTTTCCTTAACTTTTTCAAGGTGCCCTGAAAGTACCCCCAAATCACCTTTTTTTCCCATTTTTTGTTTCATTAGTTTGAGATTAAACGAAAAAAGTTTTTTTTTTTTTTTATAATTTTCTTGCATTTAAAAAACAAACAAACAGAAATCAGCCATTTGACACCATTTAAAAACCTACAGTACCTTTCTAATGCCCACAAACAGCCTTCTATACGGTCCTGCTAACAAAATTATCCATTTTGGGGGGTCCAGGATGGTCTCCCCGCTTTTTTATGCACTTCTCTCAAATCTCATTTTGCAGTCAATTCACATCCCTCCGCTGCGAGTAGTGATATTTAATTGGATTGGACAATTCACGGGAGCACGCATCGATGCGAATTCTGCCAGTTTCAAGAAGCAAACTCGCTACTCGCAATTCGCACCAAATTGAATTGACCTCTAAATTACATTAGTATATTGTATACAAATTGGGTAATGCAACCAAGATTGTCAAACTTCATCTATACGCTATTATGCGGCTTTAGTATACACACTTCAATGCTAAATTATGACTGGTGCAAATGCCACTGTTTTTTAGCTGTCGCATCTTGGGATGTGTGAAGCTCAACATATACATATATGTTTTATTATTATTACTATTATTATTAATAATAATAATAATAAATAATAATGATATTAATTTATATAGCACCAGCATGCTCTGTAGTGCTTTGTAATTAGGGATAAAAACAGTCATAAAACAAGACTGGGTTTTAATAGACAGACAAAATGGTAAGAGGGAATGGTTATGAAATCCCAGCAGTTGGGATGCCTGCTGTCAATATACCGACAGTCTATGTCAACTGGGATCCTTAATATTCCCTCTTTAAAGTGTGTGGTTACTGGGTTGTACTTACTTAATATAATATCAGATACTGTCATATGAACTGGGTATTAGTCTTATCAAGAAGATGTTTCAAGGAAAGACTCCAGGAGCAAAGGCTCACAGGGATATGGCAGCCAGGAACGAGCAACTGATATGTTGCACTGATAACAAGATGGAAAGTAAAGAGTATTGTTTTCAGCATACTGGTTTATCGTATGATATATATCCTGCAAAAAACACAGAACATATCGGATGGCCACACTGAGAAATCAATACTTTAAAAGTAAAAAAGTTCAACCCTAACTGAATGAAAAACTGTAGGTCTAGGAGGTGCTCCAGGAACATGGAATCAGTCCACACAAAGGAGATTTTGGAATAGTACCAAAAAGACAAAAGAATATTTCAAACAGTTGGGCGCATAGGTTGAGTTTATTAAATCAGGTATATCTGGTAAAATAAAGCATTTTAAACTAGAAGCACAATTTTACTCCATTATAAAGTAGACAAAGTGTAATACTGTATAACAAAAGAATGAAAGTGCAAAATTAGTGCTAGATTACACAATAAACATTATATATAGTTAGTTAAAAATTGACTAAAAACAAAGCACTATAAAAAAACTTATTTCCAACAAATGACTTTAATTACTAAAATGAAACTGCACACTATAAAAATAGCTCTTGCATTCCCCATTGCAATCACTGTCTGTTTGGAGTGTAGCCTGGTAGATGAAGGTTCCCAACCTTATTTTATGCAGTAAGATCAGAGTTTGTTAGGGCTGCCTTCAAGTTGGCGAGATAACGCTTTCCACTGAGTCCTAACATTAAGGTATAATGTGCTGATATATTGAGCATTGGGAAATACTGACTAAACAGCTTGCTGGATTACAGCCTGTATCAATAACCTGGTCAGCTTCATCAACTCAATTACTCAGTTTCTCCATGTCACTTTATAATACAGAACTGAGAACTGTAGGATCACTGCATTAAACGGCAACAGTCTTAAAGTAACATTACACAGTTCAGACTAAAGTATCATGAAAAACCATGTAAAATGACTCAGGGCCTGATTCAGACCCGGTTGCGAGCGCTCGCAACCGGGTCGATGGTGGCTCAGTGCGCGAGCCCCGGAGCGAGCGCAAAAAGCACTCGCTCCGGGACTCACTACAAAAGGGGCGGCTGTCGATGTTGATCGACAGCTCGCCTCCTTTTTTAGGCGTGGCGGGGGGGTGGCTTCACAAACAGAGGCGTTCCCATGCGACTGCCTGCCGTTTGTGGGAGGCCCCACTGACATCACCAGTGATGTCAGTGGGAGAGCTTCCGGCTCTATTAGAGCTGGAAGCTCTCTGGGGCTTGCGGCCACGAATCCCTACCACAAGGGTCTCGTCGCAAGCCCGATGGTTGCGATGGTCTTGACCATCGCGACCATCATCATGGCCGCTCGCTATAGCTGTGGGTGGTTACCCACAGCTATGCGAGCGGCCAGGAGGCCGCTCCTAAAAAAACCAGCGCCTGCCCTGATTTAGAGCGAGCGCTCGCTTTTTGCGAGCGCCTCTGAATCAGGCCCTCAGTTCATATTATGTACTATACAATATAAGCATGTAATATTAGTAGCTAGATTTATTTTATTATGATGTATAAATCAGAAATATATAAAATATTTGAAACATGGTTGCTGAAAAAAAGTCATACAATAAAGGGGCTGGTAATCCATTGTTTTTAATCATTGTTAATTTGCCAATACCTTAAACCTGCTAAGTCTTTGTGGCTCACATGCCTGTATGTACCTGATCCTGATGTCGAAGCCAGATAATTGGCTGAAACAGAATCTGTTAAAATTAAAAACTGCACAACGCCATTTTGCGAATGGAAACAACAAGACGCCATTTTGCGAATCTCACAATATCAGTACATACGGCGATGCTATTATTTAGCGTCGTGCGATTCCCATGCAATAGAACAATGTTAAAAGTCCTCATTATATAAATACATACATTTACTAAAACATATAATATGAACAACCCTGCAAAACACGTACCACGGTGTACTCCATAAAACACGTACCACGGTGTACTCCACAAAACACGTAGTCGCACAATGCTAACTATCGTCTTTTCTTAATATCCTTATACTTACACATTGCGCACTTACATAGAAAGGTTCCCCAGCATTAAGGTTAATATCCAAGGTTATAATCATTATTAATTATGTAATGAAGCGACTGTATTTGTGTCATGTAATGTAATTAGCCAGTTTAGACTTGTTCTTCGGTGGGAGAATGGACACAAAGAAGCTGTTGGAGACTGAACTATTACAGTACAAACTGACCTATGAACTGCATTGTAACAGGAGAACCAGGAAGAAGAACCAATGGGATTATGTCAACTTGTTCTATTGTATTGCTTATCTCTGCAAGGGTTTATATGCAAGCACCCTGAATCTGCTAGTCAGTCATCTTTTCTTTGCTGTTGACGGAGGTTTCATAGTTGATGCCGGGAATCTGGATTCAGAGCGCATGCATATGTATTCCACTGTACCTAGTGATTGTATAATCTGTTTGCGCTAATTGTATTTAGATCACAGCGTGTAACTATCTGCTTTTTGGTGACTAATATCTTTTTGTGCTTTGGAACCACAATCAAAGTCTGGAAAGCAATTATTTCTTGTGCGACTTATAACGCAAAATAGCAACATTTAGGGTGTATAGATAGGTAGGAATTCATACTGACATTAGGTAGGCATTCTATTAATGATGGTTCCCTTGGTCACAGAAGTTACTGGCACTATGCATACAACAAATATCAGAAGTATAACTATTTTCTCTAAAAGTTGCCCATACATGCACAGATGATGTGGGACGATTGGATGACCAGCATGTCCAATCAAAACCTGCAAATGCATACACTATATGTGTGATTTACATTTAGGTAAATATTAGCTAAACCTAGAGGAAGTGAACTTACTAAATTCTTTCTGTATGTGACCTATGCATACCTGTGTGACTTTTTCCTTTCTTCTATAATATTATTTATTTTGGTTGTGGATAATATAGAGATTATCGTTTGATTTTCAACATTGTCTTTGTTTTGATAATGAGGTACGTATGGGAAATTCCAGAAGTGTTTGGAAACTGTAGATATGTGTTATGCCGGAACTCTCTGCAAGTAACATCACTGACATTGGTGGGTGCAGCGCCGTAACAGGGCTCAAATGCGCCCTGTACTGGCCTGGCAGCATCGGGAAGTGCAGTGCTGATTGGAGTGTACTGAGAACACTCCGTTTGGCTGTACAGGCTGCAGGTTCAAGGCTAGAAGCAAGGGCCGTGGGGCAGCGACGGTGCCAACCACAGAGCCCCCTCTGCGGGGGCACTGGTCGCACACCTCTGGATACAGCCCTGGATGGGAGGGATGTCACACATTGTGGGTCCCCATTACTGGCTCTGGCAGTGTCACCTTACTGCCATCTGTGTCCCTGCTGGCTGGCTGTGGCATTATTTAGACCTGGGATCACTCATCTGTAAACATACAGTTCCAGCCGTTCTGCATCATGGGCACCACCATCTTTGACAGTATCACATTACCCACTCTGACAAACCAGTCTCCAGCAACTTCAGTCACATGAGTCTTCCTGTCTATCATTTCTAATGCCTGGCTCCTGGTTCAGCTATCCTGCATTCTGTTCCACTTACCAGCACCAGCTTATACTTAACAGCATTCTGCATTTGTTCCAGTTACCAGCTTTAGTATTTGCTTCACAAGCATTCTGCCAGTAATTACTTCATTAGCATTCTGCTCTAGTGCTATCCAGAAAACCTGCTCCAGGATTGCTTCACAGCACTCTGCTCCAGTGCTATCTGTAAAACCTGCTCCGATATTGCTTCACAGCATATTTCTTTGCCGCCTGCCTCAATTGTGCTTCCGGAACCCAGTTCTAGTTCATTGCAGTCTGCCTCTGAACATTCTACGCTCTGCTGCAGACACAGATAATCCTGCTAGCCTGCATCTGTTCTCAATACCAACCTCCAGCATCAGTCTCTGCCTATAGCCCTGGTTTGCATGAAGAAAAGCATATCAGGCCATCTAACTTTGTTTACTCTCCAACAGCTATCCCTAGGGGTCCCAACCCAAATCAATAAAACCCCAATAACGTAACAGTTTGTTTTGGCCAAATGGATTCAGCAGTAAACAGGTCCCAAAGGCTCACTCCAATATCTGGCTAGCCAACTGGACAAACAAGAAGCTAACCAGCGTAAATTTATTCACTTCCTTCAAGACCTGTCATCTAATATGGACTCTGGAGCTCATTCAGACCCGGACGCTAAGCTGCGCTCTCTCACAGCCAAAAGGGGCCGGGTAAGCAAATTCCGCGATCGCACTGTCTGCTGTAAGGACGCCCTCTATGTCTTAGAGAGCGACGGCAGAGCGAACGCACGCCGGTATAAAGACGCCCACTTTTCCTTCTTAACACACGTCATCTCTAGGAAGTGTAGGAATAATCAGAAACATCGAGAGCCATCGGAGCTGCTCGCAGCACTTGAGGTCGACCTTACCGCACCGCAAGCATTGCGATCACTACAGGCTGAAATACAACCAAAGTGATGTGTACAATGACGCCTCCATGCTAATTATGCACAAACATAAAACGTTGTTTAGACGCCCAGACATGCCTGCGTTCGCAGCACCACGCCCCCGTTCACAAGCACCATCCCGTTACCACCCATAATCGGCACTATCTGTCACTCAAAATAGTGCTCTGTCTTTGTGCTACGAGCGTCTGATTCCCAGACGCAGTGACTGGCTTGCGCACGTGAATTGCGATGCATACCCAGGCAGGCGATAATCGCCCATAGCGACCGATTGCGGGTTAGCGAGCGGATCTGAATCAGGTCCTCTGTTCAAGTATCCCTGAACAGACAAATCACACCTCTGATGCTCGATAAAGTGAGGTCTAGTTTCCGCTTACCCACTCCAGCTAAATATGATGGGAATCCCAAGATATGCTGTAGATTTCTGAACCAGTGCAGTATCCCTTTGCAGGACTCCCTTGTCAGACATGGTCATCTTCAGTACCTCATAGATTGGAAGGGTTACGGTCCTGAGGAGAGAGCTTGGATCAACGCCTCCAATGTACATGCTTCAGGATTTGTCTGGAAATTCCATCTGTGGTACCCTGTCAGCCTTATCTGCCCCTCACTAGCAGCACTGCATAGGGGGACAATGTCCCTCTCAGCATCTGACCGGGCCCCTCCAACCGGCCTAGGTCTGGGTAAGTAGTACCTGCCCACTCCCTCTCTATGTGCTCCTGTTGGGTTTTGTATAAGGTTTTGGGTGTCTGTCCCAAACAGCACACACTAATGTCCAAGTGGGAAGGAAATGTGAGAGTAACCTTTGGGCATATTTATTAAAGAATATTTGCGGAATACTTTATGTCCTGAAAACACCCATTTTCTGGGGGTACCCGAAAATATTAAGTACCACCCAGATGTGTGTATTAGAGATGCAATTATGTCTACTGTTGCCAGGAATGAGGAGAAGCATGGCAACTGATATATTGCTTCACCATGCAAACCAATTCTTTAACACAGTATGTCGAGAATGTTTGTTCCGGACATACTGTGTACTTAATCCAGGGGACAAAATATGTTACATGCACCTGGGGACTGTTGGTTATAGTGGCACTATTGCCAGGGCCGGTGCAAGGTTTCCGGGTGCCCTAGGCAAGATTTCACCAACCGCCCCTGCTCCCTCCAATTCATAATATGCTACCCATCAATCTCCCCAGTTTATAATATACAACACAGCAGTGCCCCAAATTCATAATATACTATATAAAATATGCCACACAGCAGAACGCCAAAATCATAATGTACTTCATAACACTGCCATAAAATAAAATGCCACACAGCTGTGCCGCAAATTCATTATATGCCACTCAGCCATGAATTATGCAATTCATTTTTTTTTGTGGACTCAGCCGTGCCCTCCAGTGGCCAGCGCCCCTAGGCGGCTGCCTAAAGCTGCCTAATGGTAGCACCTGCCCTGAATACTGCTGTTCGTTTTGTGGACTATATAGTAAACATTCCCTGATGCAAATCCTGGGGGAGTATATACTAATCCCAACAGCGGCATCTCGGCAGAGGAGGAAATCCTGATCGTCAAACGTAAGTATTTACTAACTTAATTCTACCCCCTAACCCTCCCTTAGGAGTGCCTAACCCTAACCTCCCCCCAAGTGCCTAACCCTAATCCCCACTCTCAGTGCCTAAACCTAACCCCCCTTCCCCGCCGCCTAAACCTAAGTCCCCCGGGGGGGAAACCTAACCCTAGCCTCCCCCCGGGGATGCCTAACCCCCCCATCCCCTAGCCTAAACCTAACCTCATGGGGGGTGCCTGACCCTAAGTCCCCCCGGGAACCCTAAACCTAACCCTCAGCCCCCGCGGCTGTCCGCGGCTGTCCGTGTCAGGCTCCCGGCATAAGTAAAATGACAGGCGTCGGGATATTGACGCCTGTCATTTAACCCCTTGCCGGGATTAGACAGTCGGGAAGCCGATGGTCGGGATTCCGTCCATCGGCTTCCCGACTGCTTCCCATCCCGGGCCATAGCAACTACTAACAACACAAGCATAATAGCAAGTATAATTAGTAAATTAAACAAAGACATTTCAAAAGCCAACATTTAATAAATACAAATGTATTTGACAAGCTGGGCAGAAGAGTAATAAAACATCACTTTGCTCTGCAATGCACTGTGGTACAACAGTCTTGGAGAACTTCACTCAAATGTCAAAACTGCTGAAAATAAAAGAAACATTTATCACACAATACCAAAGCCAACATAATGTGTGCACCTGACTACAAGCAGGAATCAATACTATCTATTCTGTTCTGTTCTACTGGACCACTCACCTGGCAACATTTTTTTCTAAAAAAGCTCAGAAATTAGTTAATTTTTTCTATGAGTGAATTAGGTGAAGAACATGTATTTCAACTTATCTAATTTCAATTATATATATTTATTTTGAATATTTGTAAAAAAAAATAAAATTAGCTTTTTCTCCCCCAAACCTCGGATCACCACCATAGGAACATTGTGACTTTCATTTTCACAGCAGCTTCAGGCACCAGGTACACTTTAGGGGGTGAGAGGGGGTTAATTTACTTTTTCCCAGCGGCTGCTAATCTCTGCAGCTGCCGGGTGGGGGGTCCTGCTGTGCTGACCAATCAGCAGTGATCGGCAGGACAGCAGACACTGGGGGAGGTGCAGGCAAGCAGGGGTACCTGAAGGTCCCTCTGAAGCAGCAGCAGCTGCGGAAGCCGCCCACACTGTTTATCTGACTGGTCGCATTATCTCAACCAGATCAGATACCGCACTGCCTGGTGTGGTTGGAAAAATGCGACCATGCCAGGCAAGTGGTTAATATTTCAGATGGTAATATATAAATATAATATAGACATATTTCCTAAATAATTCACTTTAGGTGCTATGCAATCTATACACAAAGAAACTAAGGGGTATATTTACAAAAGTGCGGGTTTATAGAAGTGGAGATGTTGGCCATAGCAACCAATCAGATTCTACTTATCATTTATCTAGCACCTTCTAGAATATAATAGCTAGAAGATAATAGCTAGAGTCTGATTGGTTGCTATAGGCCACTTCTATAAACCCGCACTTTAGTAAATTTACCCCTAAGACTCTATGGGCCATATCCAATTAGCCCCGAACACTGTTCGGGCGCTAATTGATCCCCGCTATCGGCGAAAAATGGGGATTTTTAGCCGATAATCCCCGATTTCGCCAATATTTTTTTTCTCCCTATCTTATTCATTCGGGTGAATTAATAGGATAGTTCGCCTGTTAACACATAAGAGCTGCGATAAGCTCGCGGCCCTATAAGTCCTCGCCTTTTTTTTGGGCGAAAAAACGGCACTTATCGTGGATTATTTTTTGGGACACATCAGGTCCCGAAACAAAACTCCCGATAAGTGCCGTCATCAGGCCGACCATGGGGCTAATTGGATAGCCCCAAGCGAGCTAATTAGCCGAAGTAATTTACTGTGGCTAATTGGATATGGCCCTTATACACCATTGGTTCCCAAACTGAGTGCGTGGCACGCTGGGGTGCCTCATGGGTAGTTGTAAAGGAGCCTCGTGTTGGTGGTCCAGAACCAAATCAAAATAGTTATGGTCAATGTGATAGTAAAAACCAGGGCTGGTGGCCGCCGAATATGTGGACAAATAGAAACACATCCCAGTCCACCACCACATAACTGAGCCTAAGACTAACAGCTAAAAACAATTTGTTTAACTGATTCATTTTTGCTAAATTTCTCAATAAGAATCTTTTGGCCAAGGGGTGCCGTGGAAGTAATGCTGATACTCTAGGGCACCATGTTTCAAGAAAGTTTGGGAACCACAGCTATACACTAAGACCATCCCTTAGTTATGCTATGCAGAATGAGCAAAGTGTATGTGTGTAGAACAGCAGGGAGTGAGCTAACTGGCTGAGCGATCCTGTGGTCAGAAAGAGAGCAATCATTTAGCATTGCATGGTAAGTGTACTGCACACTTTCTCTGTGCTGAGAGAACTACTTGGCTGGGTAGGTGTGGCTCCAAGTCTTGTCCAGGCAGTGAGACCCCGGGATCCTTTACAGCTAATTGCCTGTAATGACAAAACAAACCACAACATTACAAATGTAATTACACAGCTCAGACTGAAACAATAAACAGACAAAAGTCAGATGCTAATGACAAATTAGTTGTGCACAGATAGCCATAAATTAATCTTTCTTACAATACATGTCAAGATACTTAGGATTCTGTAAGGCGTGGATTTTCATTGAATAGAAATGTGTAGACAGGTCTTGGCAAGTAGCAATTCATAGTTCTTATCTACTACAGATATCTTACATTTATAGCGTGTACTACATTCATCATAATCTTTACTGTTTTATATGGCACAGTGCAGTATATAGATTCCATGCCCATTAGAATTATTGGTACATGGAAAACAGGCAAAAAGTCTCAGAAAATTGGCACTGGGATTTAAGCCTGGTTAGACCCAATACTATGGGGGCTTTCTATGTTCCTTTTAGTTAAACCGGTCTTGTACACTGCAATCCAGTAGTTTAGTCAGATTAATGTCCAATTTAGTAACTTACTTTGATGGCAGTTTTTTAAAGGCAAAGCCAACCAGGCACAACCAGGTACAATCTGTGAAAAAATTGGCACTTTTACCAAATTTAACCTATTACCCTCTGGCCTATTACTCATCTCCTATTTCATGTCGGATGAAGAGCTCACACACTCTCTTGCTAAAGGTGGGCACACACCTGGCAGATATATCAGCAGATGGAGTGATCTGCAGATATATCTGAGATGATGGTTATTCATACATCATCTATCCAGCAGCCGTGGGTCTCGCTGGCCAGGGGGCGGGTCCGCCACCCTCCCTGCGCATGCCGCTGCATGTGTCCGTACACACTTGTTGATGGACAGATATGTCTGCAGTAGTGCCCCTTATATTGCGTCCCCAGTAGTGGTCCCCCTATGCAGTGCCCCCCCATGCAGTGCCCCTTACATGTATTGGACAAAGACACCAAAAAAAACCCCACTTACCTGAATCCCCACTCCTGCCGCTGTCCACTCCTCCGTCCAGCGTCCTCCTGGCCCGCTCTCCATCATCCACTGCGGGAGCCGGAAGGCGGAGCTGATGAGTGAGCTCCAGCCCTGCTCCTGCAGTGGGCGCAGGAACCAGTGAAAGTCTGTCTGATTCTCATTGGCTGCCAAAACAAACACACTGCCGACGGCGGTGTGTTTGTTTCTGTGTAGTGCGGACCGCACTCACCGTGGTCCGCACTACACTAACCATCGGTGGGCCACGGGGAACGGCTCTGCGGGCCACGGGTTGAAGACCCATGATCAAGACATTGTTGACCTTTTTACTGTCTATCTATAGTCCGGAATCCAGACTAGGCGTAGATATTACTGCGGATTTCTGAAATGTGTTTGGTGGAAAGATACCGTAGCTGTACATAAATCACCATTCATGACTGTTCTATGCATGGCCTTGATATTGACAGATGAATATAGCGACAGCAAGATTAAAAAGTGCTGCACTTTAGTATCAATCTAGCTGTCAATCTGTCATGTAGCTACTGTATATGCTCTGGAACATTAGATCTAGGTGTTATTTACTTATATAGGTACAAAAAGCACTATATTGCTTAAAGGTAATAGGTTGCTACAAGTTACTGCACAATTTCTCTTCTTTATTTATATTTTGATATACTGCGAGTTTCTTACTTTCTTGCTGAATAATATCTATGTACATCATTTATCGGGAATTCTGCATTCTACTGGCCCACATTCCGTATCACAGAACTACACTAAAATAGCAATGTGTTCCATATATTTTAACTTTAAATAAGTTTCTAGTTGACCAAAATGCTTATTTTTATTTTTAGTCTTTCAGTTGTGTGTAAAACTGTGATGCTTATATTCATATATCCAATAACATTTAGCATTGTATCACTGATAAATTTCTTTATTGATTTAAATGATCTGCAATAAAGACCTCTCTACGAAAAATATATTTATTCCAACTCCGACCAAGAATCTACTGAATATATTTAGCGCAACCAAAAGGTCAAACCCTGCACTTGAGTAAATTGAGGAGAAACCTTTGGTTAATTTATGCCATTTAAGTGTTCTGAAATAACATTTAGTTTTATAAGGAATATTTATATATGATACTTAGCGAAACACTGCATGATTGTTTCCTGTGGAACCTACTTACAGAAACATATTTAAAGGCACAACTTTTTCAATCAATATCAAGAGACAAAGGTATTAAAAGGACGTACTGTGACTAATCTAAACATAGTTCATATTTATGTATGCAAACAAGCTGCATGTGTTCTGCAGAGGTTTGGTTACATATCATGTTGGGTCACAGCTACCTGTCATAATGACAAACTGTTACTGGGGGTAAAAAACACACAGTGATTTCTGCTGAATAAACTGATTGATATTTTGATATATTCCCCCAGCTACACTGCAAAGTGTACGACATTACAAGACTGTAGTAACCATATATTTAAATAATGTATGTGTAGGCTCACTGAATGACAGTGTAGATCATGTCATTAACTTCATTTGGAAAAGGTTGTAAAAGATTTATGCCTTCAGTGGCAATAATTAGGCATCTAAATAGACTCTGTGAGAGAAATTTTATATTCAAAGGACATTTTCTAATAATAGTACATTGAACTATTATAGAATGTAGACCTGATCCAGAGTTACACACTCAATGGACAGATCTGTTGATGTTTAGCAAATACACATGCGTTGGGGCCTGTACATACAACTTCAAGTGACTAAGTGTGATTCAGCGTCGTACTTATCTTATACCCCTTTTCCACTAGTTTAAATATCCCAGGGTTTTTGGCAGTGGAAACGGCTCCCTCATAAAAACCCGGATCGAGAGACCTGAGAATCCAACCTGGGTAGCGACCAGGGTTGGACATAGGCAGGACTCGGGTTATAAGACAGCGTAAGCGGGTCACCCGGGTCGGATGATCCGGGACACGTTTAGAGCTTGGGGAGATCCGGATTTCCCAGAGCTTGAAGACGATGTCATCTCCAAGCGTCAGCAGAAGACTTCCACTGCACATGGGTGTAGTGTGAACGTGGCCGACCCGGGAATAACCCTAGTAGAAGTGCAGTGGAAATGGGGTCTGAAGCCGTATACGGCCTGGGTTGGACCTGTCTTCAAAATACCGGGTCTGACGCGGTATTTAGGTGGAAAATGGGTATTAGTCGCTACTACACTTGTGAGTGTAACTGGGCCTGCGTACGCTTGTAAGTAGAATAAGTGTACAGTGAATAGGGCATAGGACGTGGAGACGGAGATCCGGGCAATTCAGAGGTGAGCTCACTCAGAGATCCGGGTGCTTTCAGACAGATCCCTTGCACCAAGGTTGGGGCTGGTGTAAATGTTAGCTGATGGTGATGACAGATATTTTCAAAAGCAGATGTATAGGGGTGCAGCGGCCACATTCATTTCCGAGCGCGCAATGTGGCTACAGATGCGGGCAAATTGTGGGCAACACTAAATCAGCCAAAATAAAGGTAATTTTCCAAAGTGATAACAATCATTACATACACATGCACCAGACAGATGGTCATAGTACAAGAAAGACCTGGAACTGGAACGGCATTTTGGATTCTGCCAGCAAGATTGCTAACCCTTGAAAAGAGCTTTACTGACACATTATTATGCTGTTTCCATGTGTCCAGAACTGAAAGCTGGAGATTAAAATAAATGGTTTAGAATCTTACTAGCTGTCAAAATAAGTCTTGTTACACTTCTCTGTGTACTATTATCTATTATCATATCTATTATCAAAGATCTGTGAAGAACGTAAAAGTATAACATTTAATTTATTCCATCTACACCATTGGTCTTTGGGCCTGATTCAGCAAGGAACGCAGTTGCTTATACGCACGCAATCGGTCAATTGTTGAATACTGCGATTACGTATGCATCGCAGTGCACGAAATAACCAATGTGATCGGGACAGCGATCGCAGAGGATACGCAGACCCATGGCAGAGTGATTGACAGGAAGTGCCATTTGTGGGTGGTTGGTGAAGAGGTGGTGGTTGGGCGAACACAGGCGTGCCAGTGCATTTCAACGGCATTCCAGGGGCGTGCAGAAATTAGCCACTGCGATACCAGACGTCGCCTGAGGCCTCATAGCGTGCGCTGAAGTAAGCAATTACTGAGTATGGTCTGAATCAGGCCCTTTGTAGGGACACAAATGTACAATCTACCACGGATCGGCTGAATAGGTGTTTTCTGCTGCAATATACAACTTGCGGTTAGTTCATGTTCCCTGTTGTTTGCACAGCATTGCTTTCACTTATCACCACAGACTAAATAAATACATGGTGGAGCTATACAACCAGCAAGCTACCTACTACCAGTGCCCTAATGAAAGCATAATGGCAGGGGCTGAATATACTCCATTAAGACTTGCCACATGCCAACAGGAGCGTCTCCAACTCCTTGTCATATGATGAAATATTCACAACAGCAAAAAACCCCAAAAAACTAATTATGCTGAAATTCGCTTCAACCTTTCACTCAAACCCCCATAAGAAAATATAATATTTGCATATATTCTTCTAGAAGGAAAGTGTTGGAAGAAATCCCATGAAGAGATTGAGGCTGTGTGGTGGAGCATGACACGGTAGAAGACTTCTACATATTCAGGCACAGTTGAAATATTGCCTCAGAAAGCTCGCGTACAAGGGGAATGCTGATCTAGACCTCTCAGCAAACCAGCTTTTAATGTAGTAGGAGACTTACTCATTATTAAGTCGTTTATGTAAGAGGATGTTTGTAGTAGCTTTACACTTTCAAATGCTGAGATTACTTTACGTCTTTAAATGCATTTTACAATGTTCATTATGAAGTTCTGTATATTTTGTAAAGATGTGGGAATGTTTGGGACATAGGGGTTTTATATGAATAAGTTTTTTTTCTAATTTAGAGCACAATATACAAAATCACATGTAACAACTATCTCTAGATGACTTTGGGTGGGTGAAGGACACGCGATCACCTCACCCACCCAAAGTCAATCATACTAGAAGACCGGTTACAATTACAATCTATGGACAGCAGCTCCACGAACAGAGACTAACGAGCGCAGTATACCCGACCAGTCTTCAATTATCTCTGGATGGCCACATTGTCCCTGGCACTTCCCTCCCAACTAAATTGTTTATCAGTGCTCTTCTCAGTGTCTATAGGAGCGGAGAAAACTCCCAGTGACCATGTCTGTATAACATTGCATCATAGAACAGAAGAAATTATTTATTTAATATTTCTATCTAGATTACAGCTTTGTAAATAATAGATTGCATAACCATAAATCTTTATGCCTGTTTTGCTGTCCTGCTGTAAGAGTCTGTCTTGCTGTCTTTATGTAGTGTCAAGACCAGGGGTGGGGAACCTTTTTTATGCCGAGGGCCATTTTGCCATATATAACATTATTCGTGGGCCCGATGCAGGCCACGCCCCCTCTGTGTGACATCACACAGGGGCGGGCTACAATTGCCGGTGATCCCACAATCGCTGGGGAGCTGTAAGGGCAGCGGTGTGACCGTCTGAAGCATCCTAAGGATGCTCCAGGCGGCACTGCTGCATAGATTCTGGCTGCAGGGTGCCATTCTAGGCTAGCAGAAAAAGCTCAGAGGGCAAGACCCAGTGATTGCAAATACGCAATGTACCGCGTTTTTACGCGCTACAGGCAGAGAGGGACTCAGATTTTAAAAATGGCCGGGTCCTGCAGGATGCGCTGACACCCCCAACCCGCAGCGCGGGGTACATGTATACAGTAGTGCATCTACTGTACAGCCTCATAGCTGGGCACATGTGTATTGCAGTCCCATACCTGGATACATGCACAGTGCAGCCCCATCCCTGGGTAAATGTACCCTGCACATACTGTGATGCCACTATTCTGAGTACATGATGCTTACAGCATAAAGACTTTATTGTTCCCACTAGCCTAAGGATAGACCATGCCCCTCACAACAGGGCCACGTCCCATGGAAGCACACGTGCCTTCGACGCACGCAGGTGTGCCCTCGAGTGAATACTACCAACCAATAACTGCAGCAGCAGCGACTCCTATCCATTCACCGTCTGAGATCTCCGAATTTCTCCCCTCTCGGGTGTCACATACAGTAGTAGGAGGGGTCCAGCTTTCCGCCCTCTTCGCTCCCATCGGCCGCACTCCAGACAAGACAACAGGCATGGGGTGAGCAGAGATGGGCTTCCCCAATAACTGCACTCCGCAAGGGGGCCTGACATAAACCCGATTTCGGTAGCCGACTGCCCCTTTCTCCCAGAGACACCTACGTAATTGGTAACAGTGTTTTTTGTTTTTCTCATCCAAACTAAGGCCCTGATTCAGAGCCGGACGCTCTGACAGAGCGCTCGCTCTGAATCAGGGCCGGGCTATTTTTTTTTTAACGGCCTCCTGCCCGCTCGCATAGCTGTGGGTGACCAGCTATAGCGAGCGGGCAGGAAGATGGTCGCGATGGTCAAGACCACCGCGACCATCGGGCTTGCGACGAGACCCTTGTGGTAGGATCTCGTTGCCGCAAGCCCTAGAGAGCTTTTGGCTCAAACAGAGCCGAAAGCACTCCCACTGACATCACTTGTGATGTCAGTGGGGCCGGCCCCAGACGGTAGGCGTTCCCATGGGAACGCCTCCTTCTGGGCAGCCACGCCCTCGGCACGCCCACCAAAGGGGGCGTGCTGTCACTCACCAACGACAGCACGCCCCCTTTGGCACGAGACCCGGAGCAACGGAGCGCCTGCTCACTGGACCAACATCGACCTGCTTGTGAGCGCTCAGCGCTCGCGAGCGGGTCTGAATCAGGCCCTAAATGTTTTCATTTTGGATTAAGACTGGTTAAGGCTTCTTTTATCTTAGCATCAGCATTCTAGAAGGGACATCTGGAGATGGTGTAAACTACCGGGGCTAAATTCCAAAAAGCTTAGTACATAGGGGTCAGATTGTACTCCACATTATAATAAAGGGGCCTGCGATCTGCAGCGCTAAATAGCACTTTGCTGGAGATTTCTGTGAAATCTCCTTCATGGTGTTTTTAGTACATAGGAACAATACATAATATTATACAGAAACTGCAGTTTCTGCATCATTCTATGTAAAGAACAGCTTGATACATAGGCCCCATAGAGTCTGTGCTCATTTCATACATTTTATTGATTTGGGTGTTGTTATAGCCATGGAGGCTGGGGAGAGATCCCTTTAATGACACGGAAAGATTATTGGGTGTTTGGTGACTGACTTTTCATAGTGTACAATTTGTGTAGGGCATGTGGAGTGGTTTCATGGCATATGGGGAGCTCAAAAGCATAAATTGTGATGGGACCCAGAAACTGTGGAGTAGGACCCCCATTTTTTTTGCGCGATGACTGCAGACCAAATGATTCTGAGGGCCTTATACGGTCCTCAGGCAGGAGATTCCCCATCCCTGGTCTAGACCATACCAAGTTCGGCATTATAGTCCTGATTTCAGGGGGCTGTCCCTAGAACGGGACGTTCATTCCAATTTGCAAGGAATTGGAGGAATTTCAGTGCCGTATGCAGTGGAGCCAGGTAGCTCTATTGCATATGGTGTAAGAAATAGTGGTTTTCTAGCAAATGGCAGATTATATAGGATGAACATAATAAAGATACATTTTATTTACTCATACAATATAAAAAGATATATTTAGACCCCTACTGCCTTACCGAGTGTCTTCACTGATACTAATGGTTCTCTTTGGCAGTGATCTTTGCAGTTGGCCTGGTATATGTGTATCACTTTGCATCTGAGCCATAAATATGTCATTTGCTTTGTCCTTGTGTGGATATCTTGTGGTCTGATATAGGACAGGCAGGATGGTGCGAGACTCTTCTAAATCGGCTTTTGTACATGAAAAACAAAAAATTGGTTATATTTCTGTTGGTTGTCCATTTTTAGTGAACTTTTGACCTGATTCACCATGGATCGCACGCAGCCGGACGATGTTTGTGTTCTGCGCATGCATCACAGTGCACATGGGCGAACCTGCCGATGCAATTGGGAAGCGATTGCAGTGAGCACGCAGTCCAATCGCACAGTGATTGACATGAAGTGATCATTTGGGGGAAGAGGGGGGGGCGGTCGGCGGAACGCAGGCGTGCCTGTGCATTTGAATGCCGTTACAAGGGCTTACATAATTAAGCCCCTGAGATTGCATACGCTGGCAGAGGTCTAGATGGTGACAGGAAGTTTAATACAAATAAATAAAGAAATACCAGCGCTGATGTATATATGAAAAATATATCAATGGACAGTTGATATCCTGGTAAAAAACAATTTATTAGACAATAATCCTAAAAAAACATAATCTATATGTATAAAAACATGTGCATGATTGATGTAGCCACAAAATATAAAAAATATAAAAAAATGAAAAATGAAAAAGTATTCGAACCAATGAATTAGTCCTTAATGGGTACTCCCTCCAGATTATGACAAATCAAATTCTGGATATGATATGATGAAATTATTTGTATCCCTTAGGCGATGTAATTACCGGTTAAGTTCGCAAGTTGTCACAGTCCTTGGCAGCATGCAGCAGCCATAATGATAATTTTGATAGTGCCAAAGTAAACAGGGATGAAGATTCCACAGCATACGTGGTACCAGCAAAGAATAGGGGTGTCCCAGGGTCTATAAACTCAACGCGTTTCGCATAAGCTGGAGGTACTTTGAGCCAGCGAAACGCGTTGAGTTTATAGACCCTGGGACACCCCTATTCTTTGCTGGTACCACGTATGCTGTGGTACCAGCATACGTGGTATTTGTGTGTTTTTATTTATATAGGTGACAGGAAGTTTAGCAGTTTGTGAGGTAGGGACAGACCAACCACAACTGTGTGAAAGGTTCCAATGTTACTCGATGTTACCGATATTTTCGCTGACTTGCGGATGAGAAGTGGGCGGCTTTATACAGTGATGGGCGTCTTGGTATAGTGCTGCGGTTGCCGTGTGATGGCATTCATTAGCATATTTTCGCAGCTAGCGGGTGCGTGCGAACACAGCCGCGCGATCTGTGCTGAATCAGGCCCTTTAACCAAAAATGTGCTATCCCCCTCCCAAAAAGTAATTAGTCAGGGCTCCTCCCCCAATAAAATCCCCACTGTTAAGATAACACTGGTGAATAAAAGACCCAGAAATACTGTTTTCTGCGCAGCTTCAGATTAGAAAGCTGTCACCCTCTCCAATCAGACATTAACGTCTCAATCTGTCCAGATGTTAGAATTGGAAAACACTACATGTGTCACCCTGCTACCATTCTGACTTTGGAATCCCAGGAGCTTCCCCATATACATTAGGGTGTTTGAGCAAAGATGGGTACATGACATCGCAAAATGCCATTTTGCTGTAGACCCACCATCTTTCACCTTCATAGTGTCTCTACTACTATACTGAGCTTTCCATTCCATGTAGCTACTAACCATTTTCACTGGTCTAATTTGTAAAACACTGATTAAAGCTATGAGCAGAGTTGATTTATTTGCAGTCAGTACAGGTCGAGTCTCCCATATCCAAATATTCCGAAATACAGATTTTTTTTTTAGCATGACTGAGTTAGTGACACATTTGCTTTGTGATGGTTCAATGTACACAAACTTTGTTTAAGGCACAAAATTATTGAAAATATTGTATAAAATTACTTTCAGGCTTTGTGTATAAGGTGTATATAAGACATAACTGCATTCTGTGTGTATCTTGGGGTCCCATTCCCAAGATATCTCATTATGGTATGCAAATATTACCAAAATACGTAATATTCCGATATCCAAAATACTCCCCGGCCCCAAGCATTCTGGATATGGAAGACTCAACCTGTATATAAAATGTAAGAGTAATGAATGAAGTTTGGGGGAAATAATAAAACAAAACCCTGTAAACCAGCAATAATAGCTACATACCTATCTAATAAATTATAGCTAGTAATCTGATTTAAGATACAGGAATTGAATAATTTTGCTGTATAAATGCAGATGAAGATGATGACGACAAGACTGAGGCATATTTATATAATAATTGGTTATGGTTATGGTATGTCCTGGGATGGACATCTGCAGTAGGAGCGGGGGGAATCTCACATCCAGGGGTGTATCTAGGGATCCAAGCGCCCCTGGCAATGTAATGTACTGGCGCCCCCCTACCCCCCTTATGCAGTGCCCCCAGTAGTAACCCCCCAGTAGTAATCTGCCCTATGCTGCATTGCCCCCAGTAGTAGCCTCCCCTATACAGTGCACGCAGTAGTAATCCCCCCTATGCTGCATTGCCCCCAGTAGTAGCCCCCCCTATACAGTGCCCCCAGTAGTAATCCCCCCTATGCTGCATTGCCCCAAGTAGTAGTCCCCCCTATACAGTGCCAACAGTAGTAGACCCCAGTAGTAGGTCCCTATACAGTGCCCCCAGTAATAGTACCCAGTAGTAGTCCCCCCCTTCAGCCCTATACAATGCCCCCAGTAATAGTACCCAGCAGTAGTCCCCCCTATACAGTGCCTCCAGTAATAGTACCCAGTAGTAGTCCCCCCTATACAGTGCCCCCAGTATTAGTCCCCCATATACATTGCCCCCAGTAGTAGCCCCCCCTAAACAGTGCCCCCAGTTGTAGACCCCCTATACAGTGCTCCCAGTAGTGGCCACCCCTATACAGTGCTCCCAGTAGTGGCCACCCCTATACAGTGCTCCCAGTAGTGGCCACCCCAATACAGTAGCGGGCACCCCCCATAAAGTGCCCCAGTAGCGGCCACCACCTATTTCAGTGCCCCCCCCCCGTAGTGCCAGGCTTATCCACACACACACAGAACCAAAAAGAAATTGTACTTACCTGGTCTCCGCTCCAGACACGACCGCCACTGTCCGAGTCTCGGCCCGCTCTTCTCCTGCATGGGAGAGACGTCATGACGTAAGACGTCTCTCCCGTCACATGTTGCGGGGGGAGCCGGAACATGGAGCTCATGAGTGAGCTCCGGCCGGCTCCCTCCGCGGACGACGCAGCAGTTAATGAGAGTCTGTCTGACTCTCATTAGCTGGCTGTGTAGGGCAGACCGTTCTCACTGCGGTCTGCCCTATACTTGTGGGGCCGAGGGACTTGTCCACCCCTTGGCTACTGGTGGCACTGACGGGCGGCGCCCCCCTTTGGTCGGCGCCCCTGGCGAGTGCCATCCTGGCCAATGGGTAGATACGCCCCTGCTCACATCACGGGGTACATAGAGAAAGGAGTCGGGACTGCAAGAAAATGAGGCCAAGGTCAAGCTGGGTACAAACATTGTCGGCTCGGTTTGCCTTTTCATAACGACACATCGCTTACATCTCTCAGTGTGTACAGCCAATATGCGCGCTCCCGCTGTCGCATGCAGCGTCCTCAGGCTTGATGTGCTGCACGTTAAACCTGATGATATCCTAATGCATGTTAATAAAGGATGGAACGAGTGATTGTTCTATCGTTCATTAATCGCTGTGGTGTGTACCTGCAATCATGCGATGTCCAGGGACGATTGCCGGTTGTCTCGATTGCCGATCGTCTCAGTGTGTACTCAGCTTTAGTGTTGGGGTGAGGGGGGGGGAGATGAGAGATGGGTCCAATATGTGTGAGTATCAGATGTGTTAATACAGATTACAAGATATTGAAGCAAATTTAGTTACAGTTATTATAAACGTTAGTGACTATTTAATATCCAGCTTACATAACTGTTGGTAGACTAATCTTCCAGCCATATTCTCCTCTCTGCTTTTCTTCCTGGCGTCCTTTGAGGCTTTCCAGTTCACTAAGAATTGCCTGGCCATTTGGTTGATTTCTTTGCCATCGAGGATTTCTGTTGTACAGAGGAAATGTGTCATGTTGCCAGAGCAACAACAGATCTCAATTCACAAACAGCAGGAGATAGTCACATGCTGAATGATTTTGTGCAATCATTAGGTATGATCATTGCATGGAAGGGGAGTAAGCAAACACCTTGATGTAGAGAGTATATGACCTAGATGGCCCTCCAAGCCTTCACTTGCAGCCCCCAGCTCTTTCCTGCTTTGATGTCATATTTGTTTGCTATAGCTTGGGATGCTTGTATAAAAGCATCCCAATATGTTATTACAGATAAGTGTCCTTTTCATTGATTAAATGTATTAAATTAACTTACTACCTACATTAAGGGGTAAATTTACTAAAGTGAGAGTTTTTAGAAGTGAGTGTAAAAAGTGGTGTTGCCCATAGCAACCAGTCAGATTCTACTTAACATTTAACTAGCACCTTCTGGAAGATAATAGGTAGAATCTGATTGGTTGCTATGGGCAACAACACTTTAAAAACTCACTTCTAAAAACTCTCAATTTAGTAAATTTACCCCTAAGAGTAATGTGCGGCCCTTATGAAGATTAGAGGGTCGCCCGGTGCGGCCACTGAAGTGTATCAGGTTGCCTATCACTCACATAGACTAAATATAAACTGGACAAGCACACTGTTATATTATTGTGACATCACTAAAACGTGCCATTTACCGCAGCATGTGTCCAAAGGAAATCAGCCATATCCTTATCAGTAATGTGTGAGATGACATCTACTGGTCTGTGCAATCATTTGTCAATATCCCACATATGTGACAAAACGAAACATTGATCTTGTTGCCTAGTACATGTATAACCAAGCAGATTAACCCTGTGCGCCCAGTCTTAGTGATGTACAGGCTAATTCAGAATTGCACGCACAGCATTCGCATCTGCGCCCGTGTTCCATGCTTGAAAGTAGCTGCGGATTTCTTTATTCAGACTGAGTCAGCCGAATCTATGTGGCTGCACTGTCCCTATACACCCGCCTGTGGGAGCAGCCGTCATCACTATCAGCACGCACTGTACCAGACCTCTCATTGGTGCAAAGATCTGTCTGAAATCGCCACATCTATGTGTAAGCTTACATCTGAATAGGCCGCGATTCAGTCTAAAAGCTCACGGCAAACTTAAGGTGGCCATACACGGCACGATATAGGTGCTATATCATGCCGCGTATGGGCACGATATCGTACCTGATATCGTGCTGCGCGCTCCCGCAGGGTCATACATCGCATCCCCAGGTCTTCCTGCAAAACCATCTGACCTGGGATGCGATGTACGATCCCATTCAAATGGTGGAGGGGGGAGCCGGCATATCGTGCGGTCTGCGGGGACCGCACGAATGCCGACAGTGACTGCACGATCCATCTGCTGACGGATCGGCAGTTGCACTACACGGTGCATCGCACTGTGTATGGCCAGCATTAGGCTGTGTGAACGCCCCATATCGGCATGGGTTAGGACTAGACTATACAGGGCTGATGGCCCTGTGACGTCACACCCACGTGACTCGGCCTGAAAGGGTGAGGGGCGGGGATGCTAACGGGGGACCAAAAGTGTCCCCTCGCGGGCTCGCTGCGCTCGCCACGCTTCGAGCACGGTGGCTCGCTGCGCTCGCCACAATTATTTATTCCCCCTCTATGCCCTAGTGGATGGTAACGCAGGAGCGGTCCAGCCTCCTGCAGCGGTCACGTGGCGTCTACGTCACAGAGGTCCTTTCTCCAACTTGGAAATAGCAGCAACCTATCGGCATGAGGAGAACCAGCTGACTTCCGTGTTACTCTGAACAGCCCGCAGAAGAGATGCGTAGGTGCTCCTCAGACAGCCGTTCTGCATCAGGCCCATAATATTACTACAGGGATTTTGGTTGACTGTCACCATTATTTGTGAGTTAAACATTCTGTATAGCACACTTCCCATGATTGCATAACAATACATACATTATATCTGAGTTTTTATACCTCACATAATTGGATAATTTTAAGAAGAAAATTCTCAGCTGTTACTTTTTATAAACCTATATTAATACTCATGTCTCTCCATAAGTGCTCAAGGTGACTTGACCCTGTATATCTGTATAAAAGTGTATAATTGCTGACAGAACTAACAACTTGTTTATCAACTGAATATGGACAGAATGATCGACTTGCATTTAAGGTAAAATTACATTAATTAAAACAATATCTATACTAATTAGATCCACAATTTTCACAAACTATTAGTTACAAGTACTGTATTTAGATAATATAAGTATGCGGGGTCACCTCAGTCTGCCTACTGCGCCGTCCACCCCCACCCTATCACAGCTGTATAATTGCCCCGTTCCTGGTGGGTCCTCCGTCCTCTCTGGCTAAGGTTTGACCCATTGCTCGCTGCAGTGGGAGCCGTTGGAGGGGGGATCCCGTTCAGACTGCGCATGCATGTCGGAGACTGGACAGACCTCAGCAGATTATTATACAGATAGGCTATAAAACATATTTTTTTCCTTAATGCTGATTAATTTCACACAAATTGCAATGTGTTATTTACCCAAAGTCTTTGAGATAATTATTACTCTGTCTCTGTATTTAGGTTTGAGGCAAATTGGGTTTCCGCTGAGATCCATCCTCCATAGTTGTGGCCATTTGCTCAAAACAAACTCTAGATCCTAAAGAAAAAACATAAATACAAGTTTAAGCAA
Source organism: Taudactylus pleione (assembly GCA_031769625.1). Classification (NCBI taxonomy): domain Eukaryota; kingdom Metazoa; phylum Chordata; class Amphibia; order Anura; family Myobatrachidae; genus Taudactylus; species Taudactylus pleione. The sequence continues at coordinate 29,237,065 of JAUIMM010000113.1, read as the reverse complement.
AGTGCTTGAATACAAAATACTTGACCAAACTTACAAAGCACATTTGATGTATACTGCAATATGCCTTAGTTTTGTACTACTTTGCCAAGATGGTCAGTCCCGTGGACTACAAGGAGCACACCTACTCTCTGCTCTCGTTAGACACCTTGGAAAACTATAAGTGACCCTGGGATTGCATAAAAAACAAAAACAAATTAAAGTCTACCACTCTAGAACTGCCCGTTACATTAAACAAATTACATTTTTCTCAGTTAAGTATCATTAATGGCTTAATTTAATCATGAGAGTGAGGTGACACTAAGACTATCTTTATGTCACTTGTGTGTGTTTGAAGTTGTTCCATTAAAAATATAGGATGAGACCCAACCTTCACCAGCTCTGAGCTGGTTTAAAATTCAAGTCACTTTGATGAGTGGAATCGGTGTAAAGTTCCTAAGCACATCTAACAATGTTGCTAAAATGCTCCTTCTCCACCTCTTTATTAATTTTGCTCAGCAAACTGGATTTTTGTTTTTGTGTACTGCTCTGTAACACAAGGCACCACTGCTGGTAGTATGCCGGCATCTTTCTCTACTAACCTGAGGGGATTTTACGCTATACCTCAGCCATTTTGTGATTATCAGTATTATTTTTAATATTGTGATTCAGAGGCCAATCAGGTATTCTGCGCACAGTGCTACTGTACATTAGCACTAATTCCTAGGTACATATGCCCAAATGCATCTGTGTGGGCACACCTGGGGAACAATGCCTTCACTTACCACCTATTTAAGCACACTTTACTTGTGCTCTTGTGCTTAAGTAAGATATTTAATTGAGGTGCTTGTGGCACTTTGTGATTACTGTTTGTCTCTCTGTTACTGATCCAGCTTGTGATTGTCTTACTTGTGACCATGGAACTCTGCTGCCTAACCCTGTTATAATTGCCCCGGCCCATGCCTCCTTTCCTTCTATACAATGAGCTAAGAGTAATCTGTAGACTGCCTTATGGGGAATCCTGGTGGATTGCCATTAGACTTTGCTCCTCAGATTACGTACCACAAATCACTAGCAGCAAAGTGACGCCACACTTACACCAATTGTTACAACAAATACTGCTTTACAGAAAAGTTCTACCTATTATAATAAAAAATAATTGTTACACTTAAGTTTGGCCAAACTCGGGGTGATTGAGAGGTGGACACAGGTAAAGCATCGGATGCAATCTCCGGAAGTTATATCTCTGCACATGTGTCCGAGACACACTGCTCATGCGTCCTGATGTGATAAACAGACTGAAACTACATAGAAATCCTTCCATAGGCATATCTGGGTGGTAACTGAGGGGGGTGAGTGGCTAACACTCGCGGGCATGTCGTGGTCATGTCAGTGACTGCATCTAAAGATGCAGTTGCATTGACACCGGCAGCCATGGTCACTGCAATGTCCGATGGTGCACATTGGTGGATTGGCGCAGCAGCCAGCGGGCATGTCAATAGCCATGGCTGCGTCATTAGATAAAGATGCAGATACAACTGTGTCCACCTCTGAATGACCCCTACATTGTGATATCAGATAGAGATTTGCCCCAATACCACAGCATATTCTACATTAAACTGACTGAGAGATGACACAGAATTGCTGTAAATGAACATTATAAAATAATGGTATCTGCTCTATGGTAGACAGTGACAATTGCACAATGAGCGTCCAGGGGTATGACCAAAAGTGACAATGTATTCCCATAGAGGAAGAAGTCCAATGTAACTGCAGTAAGAGTGTAGATTATAGTTTTTTCTATTCTGGATATTAAGGAAGACAGCAGTTAGGAAAGAGTGGTCAGGTCTTGGAAATGACTTTGTTCCTGCGTGCTCCAGCAGAAAAGAAGCCAGCACTAATGCCACCACATGGCACTGGAAAAGCCTGCACTATTGCCACCACATGGCACTGGGGAAGCCCGCACTATTGCCACCACATGGCACTGTAGAAGCCAGCACTATTACCACCACATGGCACTGGAAAAGCCAGCACTATTGCCACCACATGGCACTGGAAAAGCCGGCACTATTGCCACTACATGGCACTGGAAAAGCCAGCACTATTGCCACCACATGGCACTGGAAAAGCCAGCACTATTGCCACCACATGGCACTGGAAAAGCCAGCACTATTGCCACCACATGGCACTGGAAAAGCCAGCACTATTGCCACCACATGGCACTGGGCTCAAATGCTTTGGGAAGTGCAGCGCTGATGAGAGTGGGCTGTACAGGCTGCAGGGTTCCTGTCTGGACACTCTGGCGGCCCTGCAGCAGTGATCCTGGCTGCACAACACCCTGCTGGCCAGAAGCAAGGGCCACGGGGTGGCGACGATGCCACACACAGATCCATGTGCCCTGTGTGGCTGCACCGGTTGCACACCCCTAATTACGGCCCTGCAAGATATACCCCTTTAAAAAACCTGTAGCATTACCATGGAAAAACACTGAATTACTAAAATGAAATTCAAGGGAAATGTAATGTCACTGGTTCCAAGCGAATTGATTGGGTGCATTTGAATATTGCTTCCCCCTACAGCAGGGCATTCTCCTTTGTTTAAAAGTGATGGGTACATTTTAAATTTAATAAGTTAATGAAAAGTACATAAAGATGATTTCCTGGCAACTACATGCTACAAACTGGCTGCACACTTACTCGACAAAGCGGCTGACCAACCGAGTGTCGGGTTTGGTCAGCTATAAACACTTACCAATCGGACGATTGATATATCTGGCCAAAGAGCACAACTGGGCAGCCATTTTTGATGTCAGTGTTGGTGAATCCCATGACCAGTGTACAGGGCCGTAGCTAGGGTAGTGCGGCCGGTGCCATCGCACAGGGCACCAAAGGTCAGGGGGCGCTGTTTGGGCCTGTCAAATTTCTGTTTATTATCATTCTTGCTTGTAGCTTCCTCTTATTTCATCCCCAGCATCTCCTGGCCTCTCCTATCTCTTCCCTGGCCCTTCCCCATGAAACCATGGTCCTTTTTTGGGTGCATTATATCCCTTTGAAAAATGAGGGGGACACCAATGCTCTTTCTGGCACAGGGCACCAAAAAGTGTAGTTACGGCTCTGCCAGTGTACATGTGGTTGTTGGGCTGCCTGTACACACAGCCAGATGTAAGATTTATCATCATAGGCTGTGCTGCAGGGCCAACCTGATATGTCTGTGAACAACGTCATTCAAACACATATCAAGAGTACACACCCGCCCATCCTCTACCGATATATCTACAAGTGTGTACCCAGCTTTACTGTAAAACTGTAGAAAAATAATCCCGTCCAAATGAGCAATACCGAAAACTATGTTCTAAAGTCGTTCTCATTGTTCCCTGACCTCAATCCAATTTTCACAACGTATATTGAAAAATCTTAAGGCACCAGTGTTTATTTTTGTGGTTTTTAGATTAATAATGTTCATCAGGGAAAGTAGAAAGTGATACATTACAAAGAAACGCACAATTTGTAGCACCAGCCTGTGATAAATATATTGCTACTCTGAAGCATTTTTTTGCTAACTGCTACTCACTTGATAAATGACCCAGAACACGCTGGTCCCAGTGTATGTTTATCTTAGAATACTCTAATCCTGTGGTGAAATATGATTACTTCTTTGGATACGCTCTACTTCTATATTGCCTTCCTGTCTCTAATAACGTGCTCTTACTTTCCAGCCTCTCAATAGTTATTACTAGAGGGACCAGCGCCTTTTTGTGCAACCTCTACTTGATAAATGATCATGTCACACCATCACTTAGGAGTTACTGAGAAATCACAAGTCATACACAAGGGGAGTAACCCTGGCAATAGCCTTCTCCAATGCTAACACTGCCCATTTATGAACTTGCATCTGAACAAGGGAGCATCATTTTTATTGGAAATGTTTAACTCAGATCCCTAACTAGGACTTCAGACAGCAATTTGTCACTCATCTGACTGCTTGTCATAATCTCTGTGGGAAAGGAAAATCTATATTGTGCATCCTGGCCCGACGAAGGCATAAGGAAAATTAATCCATCTTTTTGTTTATGTTCTTCCAATAATCAATACTGGCCAGAGGTTGAATACATTAGAGTCATAATGATGATAAATCTGCTTAGTCAAAATTTCAACGGCATAATCCCAAACTAAACTATGGAGAGATTTAAACAACTCAGTACATCTACTTTCAACTTTTTAATATAGTTTAATAAACATTAGAATAACTTTGTGTTTGTAATAGTGTATCCCAAGGCACAGCAAGTAACTTGTCTCCGTTGTATATATATATATATATATATATATATATACCAATGCATGAACCCAGCACTCCAAAGGCGGTGAAGAGAATTATTTTGCCTTCCCAGAGTGTTTACACTCACCATATATCAGCAAATAGGTGGCACTCAATAGGCTTATATTTCCAAGATAAAACGGTCCTTTTTTCAGCATATGCTGATTGTCCCTGACGAAGGGGGAAACCCCGAAACGTTGAACAAACATGTGCGCTAACATGTAATTAGGGAACGTTTTATCTTGGAAATATAAGCCTACTGAGTGCCGCCTTTTTGCTGATTTTATATATATATATATATATAAAATAAAGGTTCTGTGGGGACCGAAACGTCAGTGTTTGTTTACTGCTGATATGCTTTAATAAAGGATATTTTTATTCTACAAACTGGTGAGTGCACCCCGATTTTTCTTTTGATATATATATTATATAAACACCGTCTTCAGCAATTTTGGCCTCTGAATATAAAGGAGTAGTCATATTAAATACAAAACCAACCAAATGTTAAATCCAGAGGCCAAAACCTCCGAAGACACGGCAGCTTTGAAAAGCGTTGTATATTAAATTTACCTCCAGTCTTCGCTGACAGTAAGCTTGTACTTTATTTTGAAATAAGCTCATTCTATTTTCCTGTTCTAAAAAAAGTCCCAAATATGTTGCACAGCAGGAGGGGTGTCATTAGGCTCCCTCCTGGCAAACACACTCGAAAAAACAGCGAGCGACACCATTGCATTGAAAAATGCAAATAAGGGGAAATTAAACTGCTACCATATGTCTATGTTTTAAATTACAGGGGCAGCATATATAAATTTAAAAGTATTACATTGTACATAACAGAGAAGAAGTTACTCACACAAGTGAGTATATAAATCGCAGTGGCCCTTAACAAAATTTGGTGGCCCCTGCTGTGTTTGCCTGAGCATGTACATTGCCAACGCATGTGCCATGAAGCCCTGTTTGGATTTTCAGTTCTAGAACAGGAGAACAGTGGCCGGTGTAGCGGTTGGGCCGGCATTGCCGACACCCCTCACCTCCGGCTCCAATAGATGTCGCGTCACCTGCAATTGCTAAAGCTCTGCCCCTGCAAACAATTGCAGATACTGGATGTACTGGTTTGTTTGAATTTCTGAAAATTACCTTAATGTCTTTAAGATCATTGTCCACAGCTACAACTTGGGTTAAGTTTTCCAAAACGGCAAGTTCTTTCAGTTCATCAATATTATTATTGCTGATATTTAACACGGAAAGAGACTTCTGTAAAAATAAATGATTCCTTTAAAAATTGTATTGATAAAATAAAGTGTAGCATAAAGAGCTTAGCCACGTATGCATATTATTTAGTTACTTACAGTGAGGGAATTAAGTGTTCTTGGATCCATCAGTAGTTTCTCTCCAGCTGGAATCCGCTGATTCTCAAGGTGCAGTTCTCTCAATTCCTCAAGACCCTCTAAACCTTCAACGACAGTGATATAATTGCCACCTAAATATCTGAGGAGGAAATGACCATTTGAGAACATTGGGGAGCATAAATAAATCACACAATTGTAATGCATAAGTCCTGATCCTTCAGCTCCCCTGCGTTTTAGTAAAAATTGGGACAAAGATTTGGAAAGAGAAAAATATGTACTGCCTAAAAGGATTTTCAATATATCACCAAATGTTATTAGCTTGTGATTTACAGAAACATTTTTGGGCAGCACGACTGATGTAGCCTCAGAGCATTGAGGTTTTGGGATAATTCCAACCATGGCCCTAATTGTGTGGAGTTTGCATGTTTTCCCCATGCTTGTGTGACTTTTCTCCCGTAGCTCCGATTTCCTCCCACCGTACAACAACATACTATTAGGTTAATTTGATTCTAACTAAAAATAACCCTGGTGTGGATGTATGTACATGGAATAGAGAATATAAGCCCTCATTCAGACCCACTCATGAGCGGCTGTCCGCTCGCAAGTGGGTCGATGGTCCGCACTGCGCATGCGCACGACGGAGGGAGCTCTGTCGTGCGCATGCGCGAGACGCGACGAGCGAAGGACTTTCCTTCGCTCGGAGTGTCTCATCAAAGGGGGCGTGCTGTCGATGTTGACTGACAGCACGCCCCCTTTGGTGGGCGTGCCGGGGGCGTGCCTGCCAGACGGAGGCGTTCCCAAGGGAACGCCTACCGTCTGAAGCCGGCCCCACTGACATCACTAGTGATGTCAGTGGGAGTGATTTTGGCTCTGACAGAGCCAAATTCACTCCTGGCCTTGCGGTTGAAAAACTCAACCGCAGGCTTTTGCTCGCAGTTTCGATGGTCGCGATGGTCAAGACCATCGCGACCATCATCCTGCACGCTCGTATATGCTGTGGGTGGTGACCCACAGCTATACGAGCTTCCAGGAGGACGGTCCATATTAATGGAGGTGGGCCCTGATTCAGAGCGAGCGCTCTGGTCAGAGCGTCCGGCTCTGAATCAGGGCCATAGATTGTAAGCTAGAATGGGGCAGGGACTGATGTGAACGCCCACAAATATTCTCAGTAAAGCTCTGCGGAATATTTGTACGCTATATAAATACGGGTCATTAATAAATAGCTGCTAGATTTAAAGTACCAATTAGTTTTAAGGCAAACCAAAGTTGGTTTTGCCTTAAAACGAATTGCCACTTTAAATCTAGCAGCCATGTTGACAAAAATGCAGCAGTACCCGCGAATCGCAGGCAATTACACATGGGCCACATATATAACCTTTATAAAATATAAAACATATCTAAATTTACTAATATTATTACTTCTTTTATTGAACCTACCTCTATAGTAGCAATTTAAAAAAATGTGACCCCCACAAACATATTAGACTAAATGGCACATTGTAAAAAAATCAGATGAACAATCTCAAGAAATATAGTGATGGTTCTAGAGTTCCCTGGGACCCAAACCTTCAGCAAAGTAAACTTGTTACACAAAGTGAATTAAATAGTGTATATGAACATGCCAGGCTCGCTTGTGTAAAATAATTATAAAGGAAAAACCCTCACTTACATTTCCAGCCTAATCAGCATCGGGCTCTGGGCCTGATTCAGAGCCGCTCGTAAGCGGCCGCTCGTTCGCTCCGAGCGATGTTTGCCCAACTGCGCATGCGTACGGATCGTAATACGCATGCGCGAACCAGTCAGTGCGGCTGAAAATAGTTTGTTCGCTAAATAGCGAATGCCTGCTAATATGAGTGACAGGAGGAGGCGTATGTGGGTGGTAACAGGGGAAGGTGCTTGAAAACGGGGAGTGGAGATCAGAACGCAGGCGTGCTTAAAGGTCAAAACGGGCGTTTTATGGGTGTGCATAATTAATACAGCAGCGTCACTGACCACGTCACTGGGTTATTTTATAGTCAGAACTGCTCGCAAGTTTGTGGTAGGAAAAACCAACCACAAGAATAGCGAGCAGTTCATACGCTGGTCGATGTACTCGATTAATCTAATAAATAGCCGACATGACGTAGGATGCGAGCGGCCAGGGGGCGTATTTTTTCAAAAAACGACTGCAAGTTTTGTTCGCTCGTTCAGACATAGAGGCGTGAACAGACCGCAAAGAGCGAACGGTTCATTTGAATAGCCACCCCCATTTTCTGGACGAACGACCGCAAATAGCGTCCGGCTCTGAATCAGGCCCTCTGTCCTCAGTGGGGTGAAATCAGTAAATACGGAACATTGGGGGATTGTTGGCTCCAAGAGTGGCCTCGATTGTTACCAAAATGATAGGTGTGGTAATACTTTTTAACAAATGACTAAAATATTAGATAATAAAAATGGTGTTTGACCCAGAGGGAAAAAAATATCTTGTTTGACATATTACTGGCAATTAACACTATTAATTCAAATGATTTTTATTACCAAATTATTATTATGCCAGAGAGAAATGCTAAATCTAATGGCAGGAGGAGACTTTAACACTGCAGCTGACTACACAACAGATAAATCAGGAATGACATGGCATGATTGACATGTTGCTGACATTTGGGGAAGGCAATGGGCAGCGTTCCAGAAAATGGAGGCATGTAGGCCCTGTTTTCTGGGCGTGCCGAAGCCACTGGCTGCGTCCTTGGATGCTGCTTCACGAGCCCCGGCAGTGTAGTTTTACCAGATAGCCTGAGTAATTTATTTGCACACCGTGATGTCTGTCCTCATGTCACGCTGCGCATCCCTCCCCTATGCTGACTGGAGCTCCTACGCTCCCACCCACCCCTCTACAAGGCACGCAGTGTGCCGTCCGCTGCCCGGTAAGTCACAGTGGGTGTTGGACGGCAGACATTTTTTTTTAAAAACAAAGCCAATCCCGGGTATCCAGGGAATCCCGAGATTGACGTTTTTTTGAATCCCGAATCCCGGGTTTGAAAAAAAATGGCCCGGGATTGGCCTCCCTACACATGCGGCTCTTTCATCGTCCTGATGCGGCTCTCCTGCCGGCTCCTCTGACTGACACTGACTCATACTTGCCTACCCTCCCAATTTGGTCGGGAGCCTCCCGAAAATCGGGTGCCACTCCCGGCCTCCCGGAAAGGTAGGCAGGCCTCCCGGTCCCCGGCGATCTATCTGCCCCCCCCCACGAATACAGTATAATCCCCGGCAGCAGGGGGGGCGGTGACGCGATTCGCGCTGAATCGCGTCATCGTGGCCCCACCCCCTGCTTCACAATGCCATTTATCTCGGCATTGTGAAGAGAGGGAGGGGCCGCGATGACGCGATCGCGCTGTCACGCCCCGCCCCCATTGTCGAGTCATTTTTCTGGGCCACGCCCCCCTTTTGATGTGGCACGCCCCCCTGCTGAGGACGCCCGACAGCTCCCTCCCGGAAGGAGGGAGCTAGAAGTCGGCAAGTGTGCACTGACTGCCTCCTCTGATAGGTGCGCAGCTGTTTAGAGGAGGATTGTCCTTTGTTGCAGCAGTCTACTCCGCTCCGGAGGCATGTATGGGCACTGTTGTGATGTCACACCGCAAACAGGAGGTGGAGCTCAACTTATGACTGAACCTGCAGCCACGAGGAGGACGCGGTCAGAGACGCCGGAGCCTACCTATGTTACACAGAGAGGACCTCATTCAGAGTCGGTCGTAAGCGGCTGCTCGGTCGTACGCATCCGATGTTTCCAAACCACGCATGCGCACGGATTGTGGTGCGCATGTGCGTACGAGGCTTTGCAATCAAAAAGGTGTAGATCGTACGGCTTACGAGCAGGAAGTGGCTTCCGAGAGTTGATTGACATGAAAGGCCGTTTGTGGGTGTTGACGGGGGTGGTGGTCTGAAAACGCAGGCGTGCCTCAGAGTTTTGAGGGCATTTTAGGGGCGTACATAAATTACCTGCTACGACCGACATAGAAGGCCGGAAGTAGTAAAACGTCACTCTGCGAGCAGGTTCGAGGCCTGGCTGATCGTACAGCTTGAGGTTGGGTATGTGCTCTTGCAAGCCCTAGAGTACAATCGATACTATCGAATGTTATTGATGTTAGGATTGATGTTTCTATTTTGAGCCACACAATGCATGCAGCTAATAATCGTTTGTTGAAGCTAATAACACTGCTAATTGGCTTGTAATTGATTCATCTGCGTTTTGCATTAGCGTATAAAAAGAATAATTTTCATGGGGATGGCTTTTTCTATGTGTTTTTTTTTATTTTTGGTGTAATTTGCATTGTTTAGTCTGCACCAGTCTTTTCATATCCTCTGCCTTTTTAATACCTTGATTAACCATGTATATTTTTCATTATTAAATCAGACACGATTTCAGTAGTTTGTTCAATATTTTTTTTTTTTTTTTCAAGAATATACAGTCAGGTCCATAAATATTGGGACATTGACAGAATTTTCAGATTTTGGCCTCTATTCACCACCACAATTGCTTTGAAATGAAACAAACAAGATGTGATTTAACTGCAAACTTTCAGATTTAATTTGAGGGTAATTACATCCAAATCAGGTGAACGGTGTAGGAATTACAACGGTTTCTATATGTGCCTCCTACTTTTTAAGGGGCCAAAAGTAATGGGACAAACTAAACAATCCTAAATCTAACTTTCACTTTTTAATACTTTGCTGCAAATCCTTTGCAGGCAATTACAGCCTGAAGTCTGGAACGCATAGACATCACCACACGCTGGTGATGCTCTGCCAGGCCTCTACTGCAAATGTCTTCAGTTCCTGCTTGTTCTTGGGGCATTTTCCATTCAATTTTGTCTTCATCAAGTGAAATGCATGCTCAATCGGATTCAGGTCAGGGGATTGACTTGGCCATTGCATAACATTCCACTTTTTAGCCTTAAAAAACTCTTTGGTTGCTTTTGCAGTATGCTTCGGGTCATTGTCCATCTGCACTGTGAAGCGCCGCCCAATGAGTTCTGAAGCATTTGACTAAATATGAGCATATAATATTGCCCGAAACACTTCAGAATTCATTCTGCTGCTTTTGTCAGCAGTCACATCATCAATAAATACAAGGGAACCAGTTCCATTGGCAGCCATACATGCCCACACCATGTCACTACCACCACCATGCTTCAATGATGAGGTGGTATGTTTTGGATCATGAGCAGTTGCTTTCCTTCTCCATACTCTTCTCTTCCCATCACTCTGGTACAAGTTGATCTTTGTCTCATCTGTCCATAGGATGTTGTTCCAGAACTGTAATGGCTTTTTTAGATGTTGTTTGGCAAACTCTAATCTGGTCTTCCTGTTTTTGTGGCTCACCAATGGTTTGCATCTTGTGGTGAACCCTCTATATTCACTCTTGTGAAGTCTTCTCTTGATTGTTGACTTTGACACATATACATCTACCTCCTGGAGAGTGTTCTTGATTTGGCCAAATGTTGTGAAGGGGTTTTTCTTCACCAGGGAAATAATTATTTTGTCATCCGCCACAGTTGTTTTCCGTGGTCTTCCGGGTCTTTTGGTGTTGCTGAGCTCTCCGGTGCGTTCTTTCTTTTTAAGAAGGCTCCAAACAGTTGATTTGGCCACACCTAATGTTTTTGCTACCTCTCTGATAGGTTTGTTTTGATTTTTCAGCCTAATGATGGCTTGCTTCACTGATAGTGACAGCTCTTTGGATCTCATATTGAGAGTTGACAGCAACTGATTCCAAATGCAAATGTCACACCTAGAATCAAGTCCAGACCTTTTACCTGCTTAATTGATAATGAAATAACGAGGGAATAGCCCACACCTGTCCATGAAATAGCTTTTGAGTTGATAGTCCCATTACTTTTGGGCCCTTAAAAAGTGGGAGGCACATATTGAAACTGTTGTAATTCCTACACCGTTCACCCGATTTGGATGTAATTACCCTCAAATTAAATCTGAAAATCTGCAGTTAAAGCACATCTTGTTTGTTTCATTTCAAAACCATTGTGGTGGTGACTAGAGGCCAAAATCTGAAAATTCTGTCAATGTCCCAATATTTATGGACCTGACTGTATATATATAAAATTTTTTTGCATTTGGCAGCACGCAAAAAATAAAGAAATTAAAAAAAAACAACAACACTTTAGAACAGTAATTAAATAATTGTCAACAAGCTAGTAACAAGCTGATCGATAGAGCATGGAAACATGACACGTGGGCGGCCGCAACCATCAGAAGAAAATTAACATACAGCGACTGACAACGATTGACTCCATCGCTAGCTGCTATCACTCGCTACCTAGAGGGGGTGCATTGTTCATGTATGGGCATCACTTTGGTTGCGACTGACCGGCCGTGCGATTGCTTCCTTTTTCAGTTTCTCGGTCGTTAGGCGTACGACCGAGCGGCCGCTTACGACCGACTCTGAATGAGGTCCACAGTCTCAACAGAGTAAGAGCTGTGGGTGGGTTTTATTTGTTTTTTTTCATTTTATTTGTGACGTGGGGAGGCTGGAGTGGGAGGGAGTGTGGGGGAAGGTGGCTGGACTGGAGTCGCCCAGGGAGAGAGGGGGACTGGAGTGGCACATGAGGGTCTGCTGGAGTGACATATGGGTGGCTGCTGAAGTGACACATGGGGGGTTACTGGAGTGGCAAATGGGGGACAAAGTGACACATGAGAGGCTGCTGAAGTGACACATGGAGGACTAGAGTGACACATGGAGGGGCTGGAGTGACACCAGTGGGGGTTGGATTCTATTATGTGAATCTGTTTTTTTCAATGTATTTTTGTGTGTATGTGGCTTTTTCAGTGTATTATTTGTGTATGTGGCTTTTTCAGTGTATTTTATGTGGATTTGGCTTTTTCAAAGTTTTTTATATTGTTCTGGCTTTTACTTTCCCTTTATAGTTACCTCTACAGTGATTGTGTGCATGCGCTTTTACATCCTACAAACATCATACCAGGGGCGTGACCTAGCTGGCCATGCCCCTTTTTGCACGTGCGCCTTCGGCGTGCGCAAGATCTCGGCTCTTTGACATACATACAGGTATTTTGGGGCACTTTGCTTCTGACTGGTTGGCCACCCCTGACTCAGAGTGTTGTAAAAATTATCTGTAATAAGATATTTCTATCCCTAATAGGACAGTGGATAATATACAATTTTTTTTGTTTCTGTAGATTTTTCTTTTCGGGCAGCACTTTTAATCTTGATACAGAAAGCTATTGCCAGTTCTAATTAGAAATATTATAAATGCACTTGCAGCGTTTGTGCAAAAATAGGCAAATGTCGCAGCTGCTGGGATTTGTACTGAGACGCCCCCCTCCGTGGCTTTGCAAATCCAAGCGAATGCGTGCAAAGATGCAGCATGCACAGGAGATCAGTTGGTTATTGACGACATTTTTTACTGCATACGGCAGTGGTTCCCGAATGCGGTTCTTGAGACTCACCATCAGTTCAGGTTTTAGAGATATCCATGGTTGAGCACAGGTGGTTAAATTAAATTGACTGAGGCACTAATTAAGTCACTTGTGCTCAACCATAGATATCTCTAAAGCCTGAACTGTTGGGGAGCCTTGAGGACCAACGATACTCATGGAACTTAACGCATGCGCAGACCACCAATAATCGCAACGCATGTGCAGACCACCAATAATCACAACGCATGCGCAGACCACCGATAATCCCTCATCTGCGTAAACATCACCTTTGCGTCCATCTCGGAACCAGGCTCAATTACCATTTATGCATGGAAAACATGCACTGTTTGGAGTCCTCAGGACCGAGTTTAAAATCCTGTTGTGTAGCAATGTACCAATCATATAGAATGGATATATCCTTCCATATCAAACTTAATCATACAGTTATCTGTAAATCTAAATTAATTATTTATTTCTCACAGACTGCTGTTAGGTTTTGTTTATTAATAACAGTGCAGTTATAGCACAGTCTCCTACAGTATAGACACTAGTTCTAATATCATAAAAGTGTTCCCAACCCTTATATTTCCTATACTTTCATCAAAATAAGGTCATAATAAATTGTACTAATACTGCCGGAATAGAACTGTGATCAATAATGCACAGAAATCGAAGTTGCAAACTTCATGTATAAGGGAGGCTGTATATTAACGTTATATGTCAGTGCCCTAATATGTACATAATCATTTATAGAAAAAGATACGGTCAAGAAATGTGGATCACATATATGTAAATTAAATTAAACATATATTTTGAAAAGCTATAACAATGTGTTGGTACTTTGTAGATATAGTATATAGCTCCAGCCATATATCAGATTTGCATTATGAATTTTAATTTGCTCATAAAAAAAAAAAAAATTATAGTCAAATAGTGCAACTTACAGTTTTTCAAGTCTTTTCAGGCCACTCAGGTTTTCTATGCAGGATATACAGTTATTTTGGAGGTACAGGTGCGTCAGATTTGTTGCAAATCCAAGATTTCCGATGTGACTAATGTTATTGTCATATAGATATAAGACTGTGAGGTTTTTGCACCTGGATAGGTCCTCCTGGAAAGAGAAAACATTAAATATGAAGTTTAGTGGATTGGAGGTAAGGATACCATAGCTATATAATGCTACTATGGCAATCGGTGGCCATCGATGATCGCCGATCAGCTGGGGAATCGGTGAAATTCTTCATGTTAAAAATCCCTGATTTGCTGATTTCAATTATAGGACCTGATTCAGACCTGCTCGCTAGCAAGCGATTGCTTGTTGCTGGCGATGTTTGCAAGTGTGCGCATGCGTATAGTTCGCAGTGCGCATGCGCAAACTAGTACAAGCGATCGGGGTGCGCTTGCTCGCCCTGCAAAGACAGCCCAGTGGAATGAGTGACAGGAGAGGCCGTTTGTGGGTGGTAACAGGGGCAGAGCAGTAGTAACGGGGGAGTTGTGGACGCAGGCGTGCCAGAGTGTTTAAACGCCGTTTCAGAGGTGTGCATAATAGGCAGCGTCATAGTACACGTCACCTGGTTGAATTATACACTGAAGGGATTGCAGTGCTTGCGGGCAGGTATAGTCATCCTCAAGCACTGCGAGCACATCCGATGGTACTCGATGTACCAATGTTTTCATGCACTTCCTGGAGATGACATGCGCAAGTAGGCGTCTTATGAATGGCTGGTGAGCGTCTACTTATGCAAAGTGATCGCTCGTCAAGACATAGTGGGCATGCTAATGCCTTGCCGAGTGATTGCCTACCTTGCTGGGCGTGCGCTGGATTTGAATAAACTGGGAGCGAGCGATCGCATCTAGCGAGCGGCTCTGAATCAGGTCCATATTTTGGTCAAGTTTAGCAAATCAGGGAAATCCAACATGATGGATTTCACCTATGCCCTGTCCCCGGCGTCTGGGGATTGGGGAATTGCCCCAATTAATCGCAGATGTACGGGGGCCTTTAGTCTCTCTGCACATTTTAAATCTTCCCCACCTACAATGCAATATGACTTTGCCAAGATGCACAGTTACTTACTTTTTTTTTGCTTTGCTCCCAGCTCGGAAACAGGATCTGAACCGGATGAAGTTATTATCCCGGCTGTCGGATGCTGGTGCTCAGAATGCCGGCGCCAGAATCCCGACACCAGTCAGAATCCCAGCGCCAGCATCCCGTCAGTAAGTATTGGGGTTAGGGGGAGGATGATGGTTAATGGTTAGAGGCACTAGGGGAGGGTTAGGGTTAGGCACTAGGGGGGGAGGGTTAGGTTTAGGCTCTGGGGGAGGGAGGTTAGGTTTAGGCACTAGTGGAGGAGGGTTAGGTTTAAGCTGTGGCATTGAGACCCTTTCGGGATCCCGAGCGCCTGAAGCCCGTACTCAACCCCCTGAACCTTTAATAATTAAAATTATGTAAGTTGTGCCCAGTATTTCTGTACCATATGTGTACCATGGTCTAGTATTAAGGGTAGCAGCTGCATCGAGGCTGAAGAGTTCTGGGAGCCCAGCAGCAAAAATCAATATGGCACAGTGCTCAGGGCTGTTGGGTCCTTCCCTCTTTCTGACCATTGAAGCCTATATAGCATTTATAGGACGTTTTCTAAATCAGACGCTCATGTATTCACATCACTACACATCACTACTGGACTGCATTAGAAATCTAATAAGCAGGCAGCGCTTGTGCTCGATTTTGCACCGGGTCCTATAGCTACACCAGACTGTTTCTGTCCCCATTTTATAAGGAGAAAGTAGATTTAAACAGACTTTAACTTGGTGCCAGCAATGGGCAACCTGATATACTTCATGGGCTGCAAGTGTAGTCTTCCAACCTTCAAAAGAGTCAAACATTATCCATCATCTCAGTAATAAAAATACAGCCCCAAATCCATCTTAACACCCCCCACATGACTCATCGTATAAAAAAAAACTTTGCCACACATGACACAGATCTCCCCACACACCACAATATGTCATTCAGATCTCCACACCAGCCTCCACATGCCTTTCCCCTTAGTCCTCTCCAAATGCCACCCACATACTATTCAGACCTACACACTGGCACTCAGACTTCTGCATATACCATCAACATGCCACCCAGACCTCCCCAGTTTGCTCCTTAAGTGCCACTCAAACCTACCTACCTGCCCCTACATGCTGTTCAGCTCTCCCCACATGCCACTCAGATGTCCCCACATGCACCCTACATGCCACTCAGACCTCTCCACAATGCTCTTTATGTTCCATTCAGTCCTACATGCCACCCAGACATATCCACATGCCACTCAGAAGTCCCCACATGCTCCTCACATGTCACTCAGACCTCCCCATATTGCTAATTAAGTGCCACTTAAACCTACCTACTTGCCCCCAAATGCTGCTCAGACCTCCTCACATGTCATTTAGATGGACCCACATGCTGCTTGCATGCCATTCAGAAATCCCCACATTGCTCTTTATGTCCCGCTTAGACCTACCTACTTGCCCCCACATGCTGCTCACACCTCCCCATATGCCACTAAGACTTTCCCACATGCCTTTCAGACATATGCACATGCCACTCAGAGGTCTCCACATGCTCCTCAAATGCCACTTAGACCTCTCCACATGCCCCCATATGCTGCTCAAACAAACCTACACAGCATTACACCTTTCCACATGCCACAACATGCCACTCAGACATACACACATGGCACTCAGACTTTTTCACATAACTTTAACATGCTACTCAGACCTACTATATACACATGGCTGGTTCCCCATGTGCCCCTCAACAGTTTCCACACAGCTCCCCATGTGCTATTTGGACCTCCCATCCACTAACTGGTTAATTGAAAAACATAATTATACTATTTAGATTAAGCAGTATATTAAAATGTCTTCTGCCTTCCCACATCTGTTATTTTCCCTCATTATGAACCATGACACCTTCAGACACTCAGTTGCTACTTGCTCTATACAAGTGGAGGCAGTGCTATGTTTATATTTATTCATCATTCCCTATGAAGTAATGTGGAGTAAACATTAGTACCTCCGAACCAAGTATCACGCAGAACGATTATGTTTGAGTCTCAATCATAAAAACAATTGTTAGTAATGGTGCTTTGATGGCTAATGAAGGTTTATTCCATTCTTAGTCATAACTGGTACTGCAGCTAATACAGAGAATCCAGAGCAAAATACCTGTCACTTCTAAGTGAGGGCAAGGACCATCTGGCTTTCATTACAAATTACATATCACTGTGGGTTGCACAGACTTCTGGCTGTTGATTTGGGATTAATCTGACTTGTTCTGTCAAACCAACAAGGTTCCAGTAAAGATAAGTGGGCTCAAGAGAGTTCCCATTTTACCATTTCTAGATGATCTCTATTAGAGGTCAATGGATGACAGTCAGCAAGTGTTGTTGCTTCTTAAAGAGGAGAACTTGATATTGAAAAAATAATAATAATACATGTACAAGGGTGGTTCAATAAGTAATGTAACAAGATCTCTTACATGTGTAATGTTCTCTATTTTATTATAATATCCCACCCGGCCAGAGCAGGTAGACTACTGCTTCCCCTCACGGCCATTAGACTGTGCCTCATATCATTCTTACTATCCCAACATCAGTTGCAAAATGGAGGGGCTAGCGGAAACATGGTGAAACATTGAGGTGCGCAGTGTGATTAGATTTGTGTATCTAAAGGGCACATCAGCAGCTGAAATTCATCGCCAACTTGTCAAGGTGTACGGTGATAACGTCATGTCACAGAAACAGGTTTAGGTTTGGTGCTCTGCCTTTGATAACGGCAGGGCAGACGGTCAAGATGAGCACCGATCCGGCTGACCAAGCATGTCCACCACAGATGACAATTTGTGCCGCATTGAAGGTCTGATTCAGAAGGAAAGACACATTTGAGTTAATGATATTGCTGACGAACTGAATATCTGATGTTCCCTTCAGACACAGAAATCTGATCACACTACGCACCGTAAGGTTTGACTATGTTTCCGCCAGCCCTGCCATCTTACAACTGATGCTGGGACAGTAAGACTGATATCAGTCACAGTCTAATAGCCATGAGGGGAAGCAGTGGTCTACCTGCCCTGGCCGGGTGGGAAATTAGAATGAAATGGAGAACATTACACACGTGAGAGGTCTTGTGACCTCACTTATTGAACAACCCTTTAAAGAATACCAATAGATATCTGAATCTAGTCAGTATTTAAATACAAATGGAAATAGATGCAAATCAGGCTAGCTATGTTTTAATACTATGTATTCAGCTTTAGTTGTTGCAAGTGCAGCTTGGTACAGGTAAGGTCAAAGCTGATATTAACAATGCCCACTATTGAGTGGAGAGATAAGGTTAAATGACTTTGATTTGTGCCTAGGAGAAATGTCCACCATTAGATATAAAATGCACGTACATAACACATAATGCAAGAAACCATATTGAGTCATGAGTTTAATTCCCGGCCAGGGCCCTATTTGTGTGGATTTGTATGTTCTGCCCATGTTTGTGTGGGATTCCTACAGTTTCCTGTAACACTTAACAAACATAATGGTACATAACTGGCTACTGATTAAAATGTAGACCTAAGTATGGGCCTAATTTATCAACGAGTTTTATCATTCACAACTAGTGATAAAACTCATTGCGTATGATAATGGTGCTCCAGCCAATCAGCTCCCAACTGTCATCTGTTTGAAAAATGACAGTTTGGAGCTGATTGGCTTGAGCACCATTTGTCATATGCAACAAGTTTTATCATTCATTGTGAATGATAAAACCCGTTGATAAATGAGTCCCTATGTGTGTAAAGGAATTTACGGCCTAATTCTGAGTTGGACGCTACGCCGATACTCGCACAAATGGTCAATGTTTTTCAACTATGTATGCGTCTAAGTTACTAAAAAGTCGCACTGTGCATGTGCCCTGCGGAGCGTGTGTACAGAGTCGCAGTACTGACTGAGACACTGGATCTCTGAATGTACTAGAAATGTGGTGGGCGTTCCTGGGATGTGCATAGGAAGTGGCTATTCAGACACATGGAGATGTACCGTCTTATGGGCGTGTTATGTGAGTGTCGCAGGCGAGTAGCAGAAGTGGTCGCAATCTCAGATGCTTAATCGCTCACATTGTAGGCCATACTCTGACAGGGAATCTGCCCCTAGCATAGGTCTGGTGCAAGTTTTGATGGTGCGACCAATATTTGCGTCACAAGATGCAGCTAGTGGTATCTAAATGACTAAAGACGCTCAAAGTGGTCATCTCAGTCCTTGCACATGCAAACGCACAGATGTACACTAGGGAAGGGCCTCTTCCGGGTTTAGCATAAAGTTGCAGAAGTTACAGCGGCAAGCGACACAATGCCGCTGCAGCCCCCGACTCAGAGTCAGCTCTTAAGACTGTTAGCTCCGGTAGGGCATAGACTGACAAATATTCTCTCTGTACAACGCTGTGTAATTTGGTAACACTATATACTAAAACAATAGTTATAATAATTGCAAAACATTTACTATTTTATCTTTTGTTTGTGGACTAGATATAGGGAAGTGTCATCCCTGTTATACTCAGGAACAAATAGCGTATCCCTTTATATTCCTCAAGACAATTGGATTTGCTTTGCGTGCAACAACTGGTGAAAGCTTACTGCGATAACATGTTCTGTTGTGAAATGAGAAAGCATTGCAATAGACTTCACATTAATACTGCCAATTTACTCATCTAAGTTATATTTTCAATAACTAAAAACTCCACGTATCCTATATTAATGATTGCATTCCCTGGATCAGAGTATTAAATGTCACCTGAAATATAACTTACAGTCTCCTAAGACAATATGCTAAACTTTGAATTAACTTCTGTAAATCATAGAACTAGCAGAAAAAACTCTACTGACAGAGGTGAACAAGCCAAGGTGAACACACCAATTACCAGCTAAAGTGCTGTTCAGTTATTGGAAAAAAAGCCTCAAACGTTCAGGCATCACTATAATGTAGTCTGAAAGCAGAGTGAAAGCTGATGCGTCATGGGAACACAATCTGCAAGAGCAACGAAAGAGAATCTGCCCTCACACATACACACCACACACATGTATTGGGAGGAACTTCTAGCACTGTACAATGAATGTATTTATATTGATGGAAAATTACTCTCATCTTTGAAAAATTGGGCTGCTTTGGAGTACATGCACTGTTTTCCTTCCTTTTAGACTTTTGTAAATTACTTCAGCAGTATATTGGAGGAGTAAGCTAAATCCCCAAATTTGAATTTTCAATTGGAACCATGAAGCATACTTACCTTCTTTTTAGGAATGTTTGGGATAATCTGCAACTTCGGCCAGTAATCCCGGACACCCAGGAGAGAGGACCACCCTGATCTAACCCATTCACTAGTTAAAGGAATTTGATGACGCTGCAATTTGCCCCACCTCCAGCTACCTGATGAGAATTGCAGCATTGTATTGAGGAGGCAGGAGCAATGATGATGGGAGTAATGTTATCATGCCCCTAGCACTTGCCCCTTGAACTTCCTCTCGGGAATGTCTAAGAAGCTAGACGCAAAAAGTAGGCAAGTACGCTATGAAGGTAAACCTAACATTTTACTAATATCTACCACTCCATAAGAGAAATCTGAGTACATCTTTAGAAAAGTGTCCTAATGGGATTTAATACAGGTCAAAAAAGCAAAAACTGCATTCTGGTAAGCTGCTGTGACATCAGTAGACATACACCTATTGATAAATCTACCAATCCACATTTTGGACCTCATTTACAAATTGGTGATTGCCTTCTCTCTGTGCACTTCAAGATGAATGTCTACTCTCCACTATTCATTCTATGGTGCGTGTCTACTCTCCACTCTTCATTCTATGGTGCATGCTTACTATCCATTCTTCATTCCATGGTGAATGCCTTCTCTCCGCTCTTCATTCCATGGTGCATGCCTACTCTACATTCTACATTCCATGGTGCATGCCTTCTCTCCGCTCTTCATTCCATGGTGCATGCCTACACATTTGATATTACGCATCAATCAAACTACTGAAAACCACTCTATAGAAACCTCTCCCCTTCTCACGTAAGCAAAAAAAATATTTGCTTAAATACTCTGACAAAAGTATAATCTATGCCTGAGTGACCAATCAGTGTCAGAGGAATGATCACAATCACAAACAGTTGGCTAGTGCTGCAACCTTCTTTATCATCATCCCTATTTCATGTGCCCCTCATTACCCACAAATATGGCTCTCCAAGGCAAATATGTGTTATTTTCCCTGTCTGCATGTATCTGCAATTGTGTGAACACTTTCATACTACCCCTGGCCTTTTCCTGCCTCGTTCTGCCCATCCATGCGCAGGAAGGTGAAATGGAAGAGTCAAACACATCGGCATGGGCACATAAGCATGCATATACTGTTTTGGTTATACACATTAAGAATTAGCGCAAGATACATTACAGCAACTTACATAATACTCACTATGCATCAGTCTCAAATGGAACATGTAGAAAATATTTAATTATAGACTCTTCTATTATTTAATAATAGTGTTTACTAGTGCATTCTGTATATATGTGTTACTGTTTCAATTCTTCTTCTTTAGACTACAGGCCCATGTCCACAGGGCCGGTAACAGAAATCTTGGGGCCCGGTACACTGATGTCTCTGGGGGCCCCACCTTCTCACCCCCCCCCCCTTCCCCGATCCCGCACATCCCTCCCCTGCATGTTTGATATGTGAAGCATGATAATGTTAACTGAAAGATAAATTTAGCAGTATCTAAAACATCCATGCATATTTCATACAATAAACAACCGGCATAAGTAATGACGTCACCAAGATATATAAAATATTTCTTTAAAAAACCTGTAGCCACAGGATAAATGTATAATAATGATAATGGTCTTCACACGTAACCAGGAAACATTGTCAGTCTTGGATGATATATCCCCACTGGGAGTAGCACCCTTTAGTAATTATGTTAGTACCTCATACAATGGGAGTGTGTATATACAGTATACACACTCTCATTGGATATATTACTATCAATCTATAAATTGCTGGCTCTATGATTTCAAGTGTCTCATCTGGAGTTGAACTCTAATAGTTTCCTATTTCCACGGTTAATAGTCTACACAAGAGTCCTTGAAGATATTATAATGCAGGCTACACATAATGCAGATCACTCGGCAGATCAGATAAACGCCATCACCACCCCTATTAATAGCAAACACCCCCCTTGTGACCTGCCATTATGAGCTGTGATTTTTACATTAAACAAATTATATATACAATCAGTCTGAGCGACCTCTATTCATTTCTTGTGTGAATATAACATAACATTTTAGTACCTTTCAATGTGTGTTTATAAGTATATTTTCTTATTGTTACTTTGTTATTTTATAGTAAAAATAAATGTGAAATAGTAATTTGAATGATATTCTTCTTGTTTTGTTTATAATTGGAGATCTTTTACCATTTACCAGTTTAGCGACACAGATGTCTGGTAAATTCTCAATTTAAAAACACAAGAAAATATGTCTCCATAATGGGATTCTCATTGTCTAGAGTTAAGACCATTCTTAGCACAAGCACGGGAAGTGTTGTGTGGTTTATTATATATATGCAAATGTTTATAACTAAGACTTCTGCATATTATTCACATACTGTAGAGGGGCTTATGTAATAGGGTGTGAGCTTGTGCCACTGCGGGAATACATGCTAGTGTTCCTGTATTTTCAAAGCGGCAATCCTTTTAAAGGCAAAACCAGTTTGGTTTTGCCTTTAAAACGATTGCCGCTTTAAAAATACAGGAAAACGCGCATGTATTTTCACAGCGGTACAAGCTCGCACCCTATTACATAATAATACCCATAGTTTTTCTACTGGTTACAGCAGTCTGTTGTGGGAACATTTTGTGTTTTCTAGATAACTCCTTTTCTAGCACTTGCTTCCACTTATAAATTTATTTCAGCAGCCTCCATTTTGGGAATTGTATTCTGTACTAGGATCACCGTCCTCTACCCTTATCTTCCCTTCACTTCTGGTCTTCCGGAGAGAACTTCTGTTCCTTAACAAATGTATCATCAATCTAGATGCACTTGAGTAAATTGAGACTAATGTCCCATACAAACAGAGGCGTCTGGTGTCACCCGGTGCGCACTCTGGAAAAGGGGGAGTATCTTAACAAAAAGGGGCATGGCCTTGCAGGAAATCCCCCCCCGGGATGCTGGGCTGCGCCCGGAGACTAGTTCCTACACTGTTGACTCCTCCTCTGTGACAGGAGCCGAGTGCTGCAGGAGAATGTGACACTGCAGCACGTGGCTCCTGTCACTGAGGAGGAGCTGGCATTTTGGTGTCACCCCCTCCAAGGGTGACAGCCCGTGCGGCCTGCACCCCCATAGCGACGTCACTACATACAAAGCGCATATTTTAAACTATGTAAATTATCTTATCTGTCTGTAGATGGAAATCCACCTCAGCAATAGCCCATGTCACACTCTGAAAAGGGGCTGTAATGTAAACTGCATTTTCCAGAAGTCTGTTCTTCTGAATAGAACTGGTTTATTTAGTAACGTAACAATATTATCTGTATATACAGGAAATGCTTATTGTCCTTTTCAGACAGAGGTTTATTAATGCCACTAAAACACAGAGCTAATATACAGGGAATGGTCTCATCGGTAGGTATACACCAGCCAGGGCCGGATTAAGGGGGGGTGACAGGGGCGGTCGTCCCTGGGTCCCCACACACGGAGGGGCCCCCACACAGGGTCGATGTGACCCTGCAAGGAACAGGTGTCCAGTGGAACCTGTTCCCAGATTGAAGCTCGCTGCCGCGATCCGCTGTTACTGTATGCAGTGGCACAGTCAGTGCCACTGCATACAGCGCAGAGTGGCTCCCAAGTCCTCTCACCGCCGAAATGTGTCACTCAGGTAAGTCAGCGGCGGAGAAGTAGGAGGGCGGTAGGCTTAGGGGGAAGGGGGTGTGCTCCATGTGGCTTGAAGGGGACCCCCCAATTTAGTTGCCCAGAGGCCCCCACCAGCCTTGATCCGGCCCTGGCACCAGCACAGACAGGAATTATTAATGTGGTATAATGGTTTTTCCAAGCAGTATGATAATATCAAGCAATTGTGTGGGAGGCTTGGTAGAAGAAGGAGGCGTCTTGTGAATGGCTGTGGGCCAGTTATGTGATTTGTCATCCACTCATGTGTCTCGCTTTCCAGCGGGTACATCCCACTGCTGCCATGCTTTCTTGATGATGGCAGTAAATAATACAACTTGATACCCTTCCCCTTTAAAGAAAACTTTAAAAACAACCTAAACATTTTAAATTTAAAGGGAATGTGTAAAAAATCTGGAAGCAAATATAGACACACCACCGTACATACCTTGTCTGGTGGTGCTTCTATAAGGTGGGCTATCCTGTTCCAGGGGATGTCAGCTTTTTTCTAAGGTGCATGGGTGCAGCCATGATGCATTGGATCAGCTGATTGCTAACATCCAATCACTGCCTGTCTGCTGTGCTCACGTGTGCTCTCTTCTATCCCCTACAGCAGGGATGGGGAATCTCAGGCCCGGGGGCCGTATAAGGCCCGCTGAGTCATTTGGTCTGGCCCGCGGAGCTTTTGTCTGCTAGGCTCATCTGGCTCTTTATAGAGATAAAACATTTTCTTTTTATGGCCCAGCAAGTTATCTTTGGTGGTGATTTTAATACTGCAATCAGGCCAAAGGATAGAGGAGGTTTAAGGAGAACTCTGGGCCCTGATTCCAATTTTTTAGTAAGCATGGTTAGACAGCCTAAAGTTCTTGCCCACCTGGTCACCACTAGACTGGACAATTTATTATTTTCTTTGGACATTATCTCTACTACACATGTTGAACCTCCAGCCTACAGTTTGTGCCCGCCTGAATATTTAGACTGTTTGCTCACATTACAAACCCCAGCATCAAGTTTTTCCCCACCAGATCTTTTATAGTCTCTTATATGATATGACCCATATGTGAAGATTACAGTTAAAGCACATAACTAAGGACTTCGACATTTTGATACAGGCTATTATGTATCCACCCATTTACAGTTGAATCCAGTTATAATCATACCACATCCACCACAGAGCGCTTCCCTCTATTATAATTGTCTTACTTTCAGTTAAGGAAGCTGGGACACTTCCTGAGGTAGCAGCTAGTGGTGTAAATCTTTCCCACCCTAGGAGCGCTGACCGCCCACCATATTTGTCACTAATCGTTAACGATATCCCCAGATTGAGCTGTATATAGACGACTATATATCGTTAACGACCCGCGAGAGCGCGCATCGTTAAGTTCATACACACTGAAAGACTTCTAGATGGTCATATTCATAGGATGCTCCGGGCACCACCACAGAACCACCCTTAGTGTCCTTAGAACTCTTCATTGTACGGTGGCCAGCACAAGTTCGGGTGCGGAGCCAGCACAAGGCGGAAGTTTGCCATAATATAGCCCTGACGTAGGCTGTAACAAAACATAAGGTATTGCATCTGCTGGTCTTTATCTGCTTTCTGTCATATTTTTTGTGTCTTTTCCGGGCCTAGCCACACTCCTCAGTGACATAATTCCTAACTTTATATCCCATATAGTGCCATTAGCCCGCACCCATAGATTGTGCATAGTGAGATTATCAAGAGGACTGTAAAGTGCCTGGCCGGGCCTCTCCATCACCATATTACTTTCCATTACCAACTCTGCTCTCATTTACCTCGCTAGGCCTCACTGCTGCCTCTTCACCTTTTGAGGGAATTAATTAAAAAAATAAAGACCCGGACAAGCAAAATATATTTAACAAATACTTTTATTTAGAGTTTTTATAACAAGTAAAATGTAACTTTTTACTCTGCATTATAAAATAGGGAATTCTGGATTAAAATTGGTCAAGAATTCTTACAATCTTGTCCTATAAGAGAAACAAGAGAAGCCTCATGACTCACGAAGAGTCATCCTACAGCACTCAGGAGAGGAAAAACCCCCTGTGGAGGAAACCTCTGGGGACCCATGGCTGAAAGACTGCCGTCCCGCTTGGCGCTAGGAGGCTATACAGAGTATACCCAGGCCACACACATACTGCCCTTCCCTCATATATGGAAAAATTTCATTTTCTGTATTGTGGTAAAATTGTCTGGTGACCACTTAAGTTATAAGGGGCCCCAATATTTGATAGAGGGGACACCCTTCTTTCTAAAATAGGTGTCCCTTAATTATTGGCACCCAGGGTGTGGAATATAATCACCCATGACTGGACTACATTATTTTTGTAACCGAAAAATGTGTGACATATAGGCTCTTGGACATAAATCTAAATAATATATAAATAATTCATTATTTTAGTAATATTACTCCAACCAATAAATAAATTAATATTTAAGAAAAAGCTGAAGATTAAAGGGCAACAAATTAGGTGTTGCCAATAGAAACAAAAAACTTCATGTAAGTGTTTGGAATTGAATTCCAAAACCCAGAGGTTAACCAGCACTAATAGTGTAGTGAAATGTCAAATGTCGTCATTCAGCAACATGTAGAAATGGCAAACTCAACTCTAGCGTAAAATAATTATTTTAATATTGAACATAGAAAACTACAATCATAAAAACAATCTGATTAAAAAGTATTACATATTTCAGTACATAGGCAAAAGTAAAAACTTAGGCCCTCATTCAGAGCTGTACGCTCTGAGCAGAGCGCACGCTCTGAATGAGGGCCGGCCTCCATGAAAATGGAGCGTCCTCCTGGACGCTCGTATAGCTGTGGGTCACCACCCACAGGCTATACGAGCGTGCATTTTGATGGCCGCGATGGTCGTGACCATCGCGACCATCGAAACTGCGAGCCGGAGCCTGCGGTTGAGGTTTTCAACCGCAAGCTCCGGAGTGATTTTGGCTCTATCAGAGCCAAAATCACTCCCACTGACATCACTAGTGATGTCAGTGGGCCGGCTTCTGACGGGAGGCGTTCCCGTGGGAACGCCCCCGTCAGGGAGGCACGCCCCCGGCACGCCTACCAAAGGGGGCGTGCTGTCAATCAACATCGACAGCACGCCCCCTTTGATCAGACACAACGAGCGAAGGACTTTCCTTCGCTCGTCGCGTCTGGTGCATGCGCACGACGGAGCTCCCTCCGTCGTGCGCATGCTCAGTCCAGAACATCGACCCACTTGCGAGCGGACAGCCGCTCGCGAGTGGGTCTGAATCAGGCCCTTAATGTTGGTTCAGCAAATACATGTTTTAAACCTCTTAATCATTAATAATCAGATTAAGTTCATATATAGTGTAAATCTTTAAGGGAACTTGAGTATACAGTAGGTAAGAATTGTTCAAGAATTATTACGACCAATCCGTTCCTTATTTCAAATGAATTGCCAGCTGAAAAATATACAAATGTAAGCAGTAAGGTCCTCCACTTCACTGACGCGTTTCGAGGCCATGCTGGACTCTTTTTTAAAGATGTGGCAGGTTGGTGTTTGGTCTCGTTCTAAAACCTCCCACAAAATATCTGCAGGGATCATACGTCCTGCTATTCTAAATGTTGTTCTCTCACATGTAAAATATACATTAATTATGACATTTGCATTTACTTATACAGAAATCAGCGAATGTAATCATAAATAAAAGATAATGGATGCAAATAACCTAATTCCTATTTAAAATTCTTAAATTCTATTATCTCATTGAGATCTCTAGGGGTGACGCTCTGGAGTCTAAAGATCCAGAAGGCTTCCCTAGAACATAACCTCCTGAATCTGTCTCCCCCTCTTGTAGTTTACACATGTTCTACGCCACGCCTATAATACTAAGACCAGAGGGATCACTATTGTGAACTTCCATAAGATGTATTGGCACACTGTGATTCATTATTTGTTTAAGAACATTTCTCCGATGTTCCGTATATCATATTTTTGGTTTTCTTGTCGTTCTGCCCACGTACTGCAGGCCACAAGGGTTCTGCAGTAACTAGATGACAAAACTACATTCACAGTTTATAAAATTCTCAATATTATAATTGTCACCTATAGAAAACAGGTGACAGTACTAGTCCTATCTATATCTACATACAGTTAACCTTGGGGGTAACTAGGAGTTACATCTCTTCTCTCCATTATATACAGGTTTAAGTTGACTCTGTGCTAAAAATATATGTAAAATTTGTATTTTTCTTAAACAAACTCTTTTTAATCACATTTGATTTAGAACTAAAGTTAGAGATAATCCTAATTTCTTCTTGTTTATTATTTTCAAATCTTTTTGAGGGTTTAAACATAACTAAGAGATTGGACCTATCTAAATCCCTAAACTCCCTATAAGCTTGTTCTATAAGGGATTTAGTACACCCCCTATTTAGAAAACTATTTGTCATATCAGTAGACTGAGCATTAAACACCTCCAATTCTGTACTATTATGCCTTAACCTAGAAAACTGACCTTTTGGTGTATTCAAAAGCCAGAGCTCATAGTGTCCACTGTTGAAATGGAGATACTTCCTAGTAGCTATCATTTTACAAAATTTGTAGGAGACAATGTTTTCTCCTTGGACTGAGAGGGTGACATCCAGAAAAACAATATGACTGCTATTTAGTGTTTGTTCCACAAGCATCTCATTACCCCTATTTTATAATTTTCCCAAAGTGCACAAATCACTTATATCACCTCCTGGGAGACCTATAATTTCAGGTACTGGGTCTATGACAGCTAATCTTTCTGCTTACATTGATTACTTTATACAACTGCACATTTCTGGTCTGAGATTATACATGTAGGTTGAGATACAAAATACAGGGACTATAGTGGAAAGAAACATACAATTTTATAACTTTGGATGTAGAGTTACTTTACTCAAATATTCCACATGACGAATGAATTTTAGCTGTGGAGGAATTTCTGATGCTGCATCATGAAATGTCAGACCAGCAATGTGAATATATTTTGCATGTGATTAAGCTTATTTTATCGCATAATTATTTTATATTTGAGGGTGTTTACTATCCTCAGAACCTTGGGACAGCAATGGGGACCAAATTTACACCTAGTTATGCAAATTAATATTTGGGACTCCTTGAATCCCAACTTATATGGAAGGGCCCCTTTAGTGTGAATTTGGTCCTTTTTGGGTGTTACTTTGATGACCTGCTTATTATCTGGGATGGGGATCATGCTTCTGCACTGGATTTTGTTTCATATTTAAACACCAATAATTTTAATTTGAAATGCACACACACTTTTAATAGTACACGTATTGTTTTCCTAGATGTCACTCTCTCAGTCCAAGGAGAAAACATTGTTTCCTCCAATTTTGTAAAATGGTACCTACTAGGAATTATCTCCATTTCAACAGTGGGCACCTTAGGTCTTGCTTTTAAATGTACCAAAGGGTCAATTTACTGGGTTAAGGCATAACTCTACAGAATTGGAGGTATTTGTGGCTCAGTCTACTGATATGACAAATAGTTTTCTAAAAGGGCAGTATCCTAGATCCCTTATAGAACAGTCTTATATGGAGATTAGGGATTTATATAGGTCCAATCTCTTTAGATAGGTCTATACTCTAAACCCTCAGAGCTTTCGAAAATGATAAACAAGAATAAATTAGGATTCCAGGGGATAATGTAATAGGTATATTTTTACATCTATTTTAGCACCATATATAAAAGAGAGAAGGAATGTAACTCATGGTTACCTCCAAGGATAACTGGATGTTATAGATACTGTCACCTGTTCTAACAGATGACAAATACAATATTGAGAACTAGAAGAAAACTAAAAATATGATATATGGAACACCAGAGAAATAGAAGTTAAGGATTTTTAAATACTGTAGGAATTAGGTAATTTACATAATATATTCCTTGATGTTTCAGTAGGTCTAGGAATTCTGATACATGTTATTGTTTGGAGTTGGATGAATTTGCAAATCAATGGTAATTTGTTTAGGTTACTAATACAGAGTATTTATGGAGTATCTGTATTAGGCGATTATAGAGTGCATCTGGAAAGTATTCAGAACGCTTCACTTTTTCCACATTTTATTTTACAGCCTTATTCCAAAATGGAATAAATTAATTTTTGTCCTCAAAATTCTACACACAATACCCCATAATGACAACATGTAAAGAGTTTTTTTGAGATTTTTGCAAATTGAATTAAAAAAAAAAAACCACTAAGAAATCACATGTACATACGTATGCATGGCCTATGCCATGAAGTTCAAAATTGAGCTCATGTGCATCCTGTTTCCACTGATCATCCTTGAGATGTTCCTGCAGCTTAATTGGAGTCCACCTGTGGTAAATTCAGTTGATTAGACATGATTTTGAAAGGCATCCACCTGTCTATATAAAGACCCACATTTGACAGTGCATGTCAGAGCACAAACCAAGCATGAAGTCCAAGGAATTGTCTGTAGACCTCCGAGACAGGATTGTCTCGAGGCACAAATCTGGGGAAGGGACAGAAAAATATCTGCTGCCTTGAAGGTCCCAATGAGCACAGTGGCCTCCATCATTTGTAAATGGAAGAAGGTCGGAACCACCAGGACTCTTCCTAGAGTTGGCCCTGCCGTCTAAACTGAGAGATCGGGGGAGAAGGGCCCTAGTCAGGGAGGTGACCAAGAACCCGACAGTCACTCTGTCAGAGCTACAGCATTCCTCTGAGGAGAGAGGAGAACCTTCCAGAAGTACAACCATCTCTGCAGCAATCCACCAATCAGGCCTGTATGGTAGAGTGGTCAGACGGAAGCCACTCCTTAGTAGAAAGCACATGGCAGCCCGCCTGGAGTTTGCCAATATGCACCTCAAGGACTCTCAGACCATGATGAGACAAAGATTGAACTCTTTGGTGTGAATGCCAGGCGTTATGTTTGGAGGAAACCATGCACCGCTCATCACCAGACCAATACCATCCCTACAGTGAAGCATGGTGGTGGCAGCATCATGCTGTGGGGATGTTTTTCAGCAGCAGGAACTGGGAGACTAGTCAGGATAGAGGGAAAGATGAATGCAGCAATGTACAGAGACATCCTGGATGAGAACCTGCTCCAGAGTGCTCTTGACCTCAGACTGGGGCGACGGTTCATCAGCAGGACAACGACCCTAAGCACACAGCCAAGATAGCAAAGGAGTGGCTTCAGGACAACTATGTGAATGTCCGTGAGTGGCTCAGCCAGAGCCCAGACTTGAATCCAATTTAACATTTCTGGATAGATCTGAAAATGGCTGTGCACCGACGCTTCCCATCCAACCACCTGATGGAGCTTGATAGGTGCTGCAAAAAGGAATGGGCCAAACTGCCCAAAGATAGGTGTACCAAGCTTGTGGTATCATATTCAAAAAGACTTGAGGCTGTAATTGCTGCCATAGGTGCATTAACAAAGTATTGAGTAAAGGTTATGAATACTTATGTACATGGGATGTCTTAGGTTTTTTTTTTTTTCATTAAATTTGCACAAAAACTTTTTACACCTTGTCATTATGGGGTATTGTGTGTAGAATTTTGAGGACAAAAATTAATTTATTACATTTTGGAATAAGGCTGTAACATAACGAAATGTGGAAAACATGAAGCGTTGTGAATACTTTCCGGATGCACTGTATATGTATTCTTCCACTTTTTTGGATTTAATATAATTTTTGATCCATTATTATCTTTTATATATTTTTTTATATATACATTCATTGATTTGTGTATAAGTAAGTAAATGCAAATGTGATAACTAATGGATAGTTTACATGTGAGAGAACGGTATTTAGAATATCAGTATTTATGATCTCTGCATATATTTTGTGGGAGATCCAAACACCATCTTGCCACAACTTTAAAAAAAGAGCCAAGCACGGACTCAAATCGTGCCAGTGAAGGAGTTTACTGTTTACTTTATTATATTTTGCACTTAGCAATTTACTTGAAATAAGGGGACGGAGATACAGCAATAAAGCCGGGTATTTGCAGTCATGAATTAAAAGCTTATCCATCCGGACATTGATATTCACGACTTGAATATTTTTTGCAGCTGTGAACTATAAGTCTACATACCATCGCTGCATGAGGAAGTAATACAGCCGCCGGGACCAGATTTATACCCCTTTTCCACCGAAATTCCGGGTCTGACCCGGAGTTGGAACAAAGGTCCTATCCGGATCAGACCCGTAATTTTGCCGGCGCTGACTCGGGATATTCCCGAGTCAGCGCCGCTCACACCGCAGTCGGGTCTGCATAGACCCGGCTTTCCTGGCGTGAAAGTGGACGCTTGGAGATGACGTCATCTCCAAGCGCCACTGAAGCCGGACCAATCGGCCGGCTAGCAGCGCACTCTAGGTCATCGTGACCCGGAGTGCGCTGTTCCCATAGCAGGGTTTCACGGGCTACGCCCGTGTTAAACCCTGCTAGTTACCTGGGTTGGATTGCCGGGTCACTCGACCCGGCGATCCAACTCTCTCCCCTTTTACACCAGGGAGCTTGCCGGGTTAACCCTTCAAAAACCCGGGTTTTAGCTCCGGTGTAAAAGGGGTATAACTTGCCTGTGAGGTAAGATCCAGGGGAGGGTTTAATTATGTTGTTTGAATCTGCTGACAGACAGAGTCTTTCAGCTGTAGATTATACACCTTGGGCATACGATCATTGAGTGGAACTCTACAATTGTATATATCTCAGTCTCTGTAATATTCAAGCAGGATTTTGGAGTGGCAAAGTATATGCATCTGTGGATAGGGAAGTGTTTGATTGTGCTGCAGCTGTACAGCTCTCTCTCTGGCTAAATCACATATCAACAACCAATTTTCCAATAATATTTTGACTTTCATACATTGTACATGCAAATTTACATTTAAAGGAGGATTGAATTGTGCTGCAGGTGTACAGCCACCTCTTTGGTTGGAATAATCTAAGCAGGTTAAAGTATTCTTGAACAATTATACCTATGCTCCGGTTCCCTTCAAGATTTACACTATATTTGAACTTAATCTGATTCCTAATGATTAAAGCTGCATACACACACAACGATTTAGGGCCTGACTCAGAGCCGGACGCTATTTGCGGTCGTTCGTCCAATAGGGGTGGCTATTCAAATGAACCGTTCGCTCTTTGCGGTCTGTTCACGCCTCTATGTCTGAACGAGCGAACAAAACTTGCGGTCGTTGTTTGAAAAAATACGCCCCCTGGCTGCTCGCATCCTACGTCATGTCCGCTATTTATTAGATTAATCGAGTACATCGACCAGAGTATGAACTGCTCGCTATTCTTGTGGTTGGTTTTTGCTACCACAATCTTGCGAGCAGTTCTGGCTATAAAATAACCCAGTGACGTGGTCAATGACGCTGCTGTATTAATTATGCACACCCTTAAAACGCCCATTTTGACCTTTAAGCACGCCTCCGTTCGGATCTCCATTCCCCGTTTTCAAGCACCTTCCCCTGTTACCACCCACACACGCCTCATTCTGTCACTCAAAATAGCAGGCATTCGCTATGTAGCGAACAAACGATTTTCGGCCGCACTGACTGGTTCGCGCATGCGTATTACGATCCGTATGCATGCGCAGTTGGGCAAACATCGCTCGGAGCGGCCGCTTACGAGCGGCTCTGAATCAGGCCCTTAGTTAATGAACGATTTTAGTAAACGATTTTTTCCATTGAAAAAATTAACTAAATCCGTTTAGTAAAGTTGTACATTTACTAAATGTAATGAACGATTTTTTAGAACTACAAACGATTTTTGCATATTAACTTACTGAAAATCGTTCAGTTGACAAGTCTGACTGAACTACAAGTTTTACAAACTACAAACGTGAATGTGCATGAACGATAATCGTTCATCGTTTGACTCAGAAAGTGAACGATTTTTTCAAACGATTATCGTTAAACGATATAGTTTAATGATAATCGTTCAAAAAATCGTTGTGTGTGTATGCACCTTAAGAGGTTTGATACATGTATTTGTTGAATCAACATTACGTTTTTTACTGTTGCCTATGTGCTTGAATATGTTATACTTTTTAATCATAATGTTTTTATGATTGTATTTTTCTATTTCCAATATTAAAATAGTTATGTTATGCTAGAGTAGAGTTTGCCATTCTCTTTACAAGTTGCTAAGTGCTGACATTGATATTTAACTAACGATGAGCGCGGGTTATTTCTTGGGTTTGGGAATTAATTTTCATATATTATTTTTTTTTACATAAATTTTCAGTAATACAGGGGGGATAATGCATGGCGATCAGCATTTATGTGGGCACACCGTTTGAAAGAGGGAACACCCATCTTTCAAACAAGGGTGTCTCATTTGTCTAAGGTGGGGGAGATAGAGGGACTTAAGAGTCGATACCACCACTATTATCATTCTGTGGAAAAACAAGAGATATGGTAAGAACTTACCTTTGTTATCTCTGTTTCTACGAAGTCCATAGGGTCCACAGGGTTGACCTTGGGGTATAGCTGGATCTGGATCCACGGGCACCACGCAGTTAAAGCTTTCACTGCTCCCAGGATGCACTTGGGTCCGTCCTCCTCTATACTCCGCCCCCGACCACAGGCACCTCAGTTGGTAAGCAGCCAAGGACGGAGGAGGAGACTAAACAGAGAGAAGGAAGACTGGAACACACAAGAAACCATACTCACAGAAATGGGAGACGGAAAACCGGTGACCAATCACATAGCCCAGTTGAAGCCAGGTGCGTCAGGGCGGGCGCCCTGTGGACCCTATGGACTTCGTAGAAACAGAGATCACAAAGGTAAGTTCTTACCATATCTCTTGTTTTCTACTTCAGGGTCCATAGGGGGTCCACAGGGTTGACCTTGGGGATGTCCCAAAGCAGTTCAACTAAGGGCGGGGACGCTCCTGTGCAGAAAGGAGAATCCTGCGCCCAAAGGCATCCTGAGAGGCAAAGGTGTCAAACGCATAAAACCTCAAAAATGTCTGAATGGAAGACCAAGTGGCTGCCTTGCACAGCTGAACAGCGGAGGCACCACGTCTAGCAGCCCAAGAAGGACCAACAGACCGTGTGGAATGAGCCTTAACAGAGGCTGGAACAGGTAAATGTTCCTGTATATAAGCCTCTCTAATAACAGAACAAAGCCAACGGGCTAACGTTTGTTTGTTGGCAGGCCAACCCCTCTTATGAAAACCAAAGAGGACAAACAAGGATCTGACTTTCTTACAGAAGCAATCCGATCAACATAAAGGTCCAACGAAGCCTCACCAGCTGAAAGTTCAGGAGATTGAAAAGCTGGCACCACAAGTTCCTGATTGATGTGGAACTTAGAGACCACTTTAGACAAAAACTTAGGACGAGTGCGAAGCACGGCCCTGTCCTGGTGAAAAATTAGGAAGGGGGGACTACAGGAAAGTGCCCCCAACTCGGATACCCTCCTGGCTGAAGCAATTGCCAGGAGAAACACAGTTTTCAGTGTTAACCACTTGAGGTCAACGGACTCAAGAGGCTCAAAGGGAGGTCCCTGCAGGACCCGAAGAACCACCGCCAAGTCCCATGGAGCCACTGGAGGCACAAAGGGAGGTTGAATCCTAAGCACACCCTGGAAAAAGGTGTGAACATCAGGCAGGGTAGCGATCCGTCGTTGGAACCAAACCGACAGAGCCAATACATGAACCTTCAGGGAAGCAAGACGTAACCCCAGGTCAAGACCTGACTGCAGAAATGCCAAAATCCTAGAAACCCTGAACAGTTGAGGATCAAAGTTTCTGGACTCACACCACTGAAAGTAAGTGTGCCACACTCTGTGGTAAATCTGTGCAGAGGCAGGCTTACGCGCCCTCAGCATGGTACCGATGACAGAGGTAGAAAAACCCCGGGACCTTAAGACTGCTGTCTCAAGAGCCACGCCGTCAAAGACAGCCGACCCAGATCCGGGTAAAGGCAGGGCCCCTGAGACAGCAGGTCCCGACGCTGAGGTAGAAGGAACGGAGCGTCTACGGACAAGCTCCTGAGATCGGAGTACCAAGGACGTCTGGGCCACGCTGGAGCCACCAGCAGAAACGTGCCCCCGTCCTGTTTGATCTTTCTGAGTACCCGAGTTAGCAGGGAGATCGGAGGGAACAGGTACGCTAGGTGAAACTTCCATTTCACCGACAGCGCTGAATGCCTCGGGAAGGACTGACCCTTGGCCTTACCTTGAACCCGAAAGGACCGAAAGGCAGAGCTCCGAACCTTAGCCAGCGCTGAAGCCGAAGGAAGGAAGGTCGACTTGGATTTAGCCAAGATATCCACTATTTTGTCCAAGTCCAGACCAAATAGTAACTCACCATTAAAAGGCATAGCCTCCAGACACTTTTTAGAGTCCGCATCTGCTCGCCAAGACCTTAGCCATAAGGACCAACGAGCCGATACAGCTGCAGCCGACACCCTAGAGATCAGCAGGCTAGCATCCAACGAAGCTTCACCTACATAGGAAGCGGCATCCCTCATTTGTCCAACTAACGCTCTCTGAATTTCCGGAGCATCCTCTGGAAAAGAATCCTCCAAAGCATTAGCCCAACTCTCAATGGCCTTAGCCACCCATGAGATGGCCATGGACGGGCGCGCCACCGCCCCTGAAAGGGAGTAAATGGATTTCAAACATATCTCAACCTTCCTGTCTGTGGGATCCTTCAAAGAGGAAATAGACGGTAATGGGAGCGTAGCGCTCTTAATCAAGCGGGTGACGTGGGAATCCACAGCCAGTGGAATTTCCAACTTCCTGCAATGTGCTTCAGGAAAAGGATAATTCGATGCCAACCTCTTTTGTGGTTGGAATCTCTTACTGGGCACCTGCCAGGCCCCCGCCATATGATCCGTCAATTGGTCAGACAAGGGAAAGACACTCGACGTAACCTTAGCTTTTTTAAAGTTAGGGTACTTAGATTTCGGGGCCGGTGCATCATCCTCTGTATGAAGGATAGCGCGCACTGCCCGAACCAATGCCGGCACATTAATGGAGGACTTAGTCTCCATCTCCTGGGCTGCGGCGTCAGAGTCAGTGTCTTCATGAACTTCTTCATCATCCGAAGACACCTCCGAGTCCGACAGCTGCGCTGTTAGAGAACTCACAACGTGACGCTTGGGCGCCTTATGGGGCAAATCACTCTGCAACATAGACTGAAAAACAGGGGATGAAGCCGCCAGACTCTGCACAGAGCTGGAGAGTACATCCACCCAAGGTGGAGGCGCAGCATGAGGATAACCCTGAAAAGGCACCACCGACTGCTGAGTCACAGGGGGGGACTGGACATACACAGGCACCCCCGCATAAGGACCCACAGTTTGAGACCCTGGGGGAGACTGCAATAAATGCGGAATACCCGGGGAATGGGGGATGTTAGGCTGGGGCAACGCCCCAACAGGCAACGCAGCAGGCACCGCTAAACGGTCCGCAATAGATGCCAACACCTGGGAAAACATCGCCCAATGAGGATCCTGTGAAATAGGGGGCATGGAGGGGCCAGGCACCAGCTGGCACCGCCCGCACAGACTATCCTGAGAGAGATCTTCCCTATCAACTCCAGCAGCACAGCGTCTGCAGGAAAACAGCACAGAAGCTCCGGAGCGCTCAGTCTCCTCATCAGACATGATACAGTAAATACTTAATGAATACGTATCACCAGAGGGAATATAGTGAAAACACCCCTGCACTCACAGTATGCAACACCAACAGCCCACAATATGGAACTGTGCAGCACACAACTGTATGTGACTGACCTCGCAAATACTTGATTTATACAAGCGAAGGTCTACAGAAAATAGCCCTTCCCCCACACACCTGTCGGGCCGTATGGAAGGAAAGGGATAGGTACAAGCTGACAGTAAGTTTGAATAAAAGTCACAGACAGCAGCACTAGCAAAAGTCACATACAATGCAGTAAGGATTCAACTTACTGCACCTTCCGCTACAATCAACCTCCCAGATTCAGTGTCTGGGAGGGCTATAGCGCTGCGCACACTGTCCCTTTGCAGAGGAGAGGTACACAGGGGGACCGGTGCATGCACCGCCTGGGAGTCTGCGTTACAGCCTAGAAGATGGCCGCCGGAGAGCTCTGAGGAGGAGTGGCCGCATGTAGAACAGCTCAGCGAAGCCAGCACGCATGAGAGAAGGCGCGCTGAGCTGAGGGGAGGAGCCGCTAAACCAGGGAAGGCTGCCTCTCCTGGCTAGTGATTAACCCCAGAGACGCTGGTTCCCCTCCAGCAATTACTCCCTGGTGGTCCAGCGGACGCGCGGGGTATGCCTGCAGAGGGGGAGCCCGCCGCCGCTACTAGCGCCGCCAGTCTGTCCCCAGAGACCGGAGGCTTAGAGACTGCATTTCCCCCGCGTGCAGCGCTGACAGCGCTACACGCGGCTTACCTGAATCCCCGTGAGCCCGGCAGCAGTCAGTGGGAGGTCCCGGAGACTCCGGCCGGGCACCAACTAAAACGGAGGTGCCTGTGGTCGGGGGCGGGGTATAGAGGAGGACGGACCCAAGTGCAATCCTGGGAGCAGTGAAAGCTTTAACTGCGTGGTGCCAGATCCAGCTATACCCCAAGGTCAACCCTGTGGACCTGCTATGGACCCTGAAGTAGAAATGTTATTGTTAATGTCACTGTTTGAAAGAGGATACAACCCTCTTTCAAAGCCGGGTACCACCATGTGTGTGTGGGCCAGTATGGGGGATAGAGGGCACAATGTGTACTTCCCCCCAACAATGGAAACACTTTTTTTCCCGTAGTGCTGGGTGATATTGTTTGGTGATCACAGGTGATCACCAGACAATAGCTCATATGGGGGGCACAGAGGGGCTTTTCAAGAGAGGAGGGGGCCCGTGTGCAACCTCCGTGTGGGCCCCCTCCTCTCTGGCAGAGCAGCAGATTCTAGATTAATGCCAGAATCTACAACGCATACGCAGGTTTCTGGGAAAATGGTGCATTATTCCTGTGGACATCTTTAATGCGTATGCGCAGGTCACTGGGAAAATGGCGGCTGTCATTTTCTCTGTAATTTTAGCTGCTCTGCAGCGCTGGACTAGCGCTACAGTAAATACAGGAAAGCATAACTATATATGGGTGCAGGGTGTGCGGTATATCTATATATGGGAGCAGGGTGTGCGTTATAACTATATATGGGAGCAGGGTGTGCGGTATAACTATATATGGGAGCAGGGTGTGCGTTATAACTATATATGGGAGCAGGGTGTGCGGTATAACTATATATAGGAGCAGGGTGTGCTTTATAACTATATATGGGAGCAGGGTGTGCGGTATAACTATATATGGGAGCAGGGTGTGCGGTATAACTATATATGGGAGCAGGGTGTGCGTTATAACTATATATGTGAGCAGGGTGTGCGGTATAACTTTATATGGGAGCAGGGTGTGCGGTATAACTATATATGGGTGCAGGATTACCATAGGCTACGCCCCTAAGTGACGTTCTTTGGGGGCGTGGCACGCTGAAATCAGGATGTTGGGAGTGGTGCGCCCTCCATGGGGTGGCGCCCCTGTTCGACCGCACTGGTCGAACACCCCAAGATCCGGCCCTGTACCCAAGCCTGGACTTACCGGACATTAGCTTTTATGTGGGCACGCTGTTTGAAAGAAGGGACACCTTTTTTCAAAACACTGTTTACCATCTATTTACATTATATTTTATACTTTAATTTTGGTTTTTTTCCAATAGTGCTGCCAGCGAACATGCACATGTCGTCGTCACTTCCAGATGTTGCAGCAGCAGGGGGCGCTATACCTACTCTTGTGGGGGAGTGTGGATCGTCATCTGCACTTATGACAAGACGAGCCTCACTTGTCCTCCGCGGCGAAGGGGTTAAATGGAGCCCAAAGCATGAAAAATAGTTGTAACATCTATTAGTGATAGCATTCGATAAAACAAAAGT
This sequence comes from Taudactylus pleione, assembly GCA_031769625.1. Taxonomy (NCBI): domain Eukaryota; kingdom Metazoa; phylum Chordata; class Amphibia; order Anura; family Myobatrachidae; genus Taudactylus; species Taudactylus pleione. The sequence continues at coordinate 29,197,102 of JAUIMM010000113.1, read as the reverse complement.
AATGGCTAAAGCACAATCTAATTATCTCACACTCTTCAGTGGACACGTCCTGGTTTTGTAAAACGATCATTATTGCCGCCCCTGCCCCATCCCCAAACGGTCTCTGCATGTCTGTCATGCTGCTGCTTAGGGGGCGACTGCAACCGTTGATGCAGCCTGAGACTGGCATATGTGCAGTACAGATTGTGCACATGCACTGATTGGGAAACATCACAGTTGTGCATAATCCATCGCATTTATGCCCAACTCTGAATCAGGCCCTTACTTAAAACCAGTGGAGCTCATTCAGGCCCACTCGCTAAGATGCAAACGCTCGCTGCTGCTGATGGTATGCAGTGTGTATACATTGTGCGCATGCGCATACTTTAGCGAAAATTCACAATGCATTCGCTCGTTGCGCATAGACAGCCCAGCAGAGTGAGTGACAGGGGAAGCCGTTTGTAGGTGATAACAGGGGCTGGCCATTAAAAACGTGGGAGTGGAGGTGCAAACGCAGGCGTGCCTGAGCATCTCAATGGCATATTAGAGGTGTGATAATTAAAAAGACAGCATCATAGTACACGTCACCTGGCTTGTTTTACACTGAAGTGCTCGCAGTGCTTGCGGCAGTGTATGGTCAACCTCAAGCACTGCGATTGCATCCGACGTTACCTGATGTACCGATGGTTGCATACACTTCCTGGACATGCCGTGCACAAGTGGGCGTCTTAAGACAGACTGGTGGGTGTCTGCATACTCTATGTGATCGCTCTCTAAGAAATACTGGGCGTACTAATGCATTGATGTGCGATTGCACTGCTTACGTAATTAGCATACACATCGTGCGAGCGATTGCATCTAGCGAGTGGCTCTGAATCAGCTCCAGAGTCCCATCCAAACAGCACTCACCAAAGTTCTCCAGTCAGAGTACCCAGGGCCTGATTCAGACCCGCTCGCGAGTGCTATGCGCTAGCGAGCGGGTCGATGTTTGGCCACTGCACATGCGCACGCCGGAGCTGGCTCTGACGTGCGCATGCGCGAGACCCGGCTAGCAATGGGCACTCCGTCGCCCTGGGTCTCGCACCAAAAGGGGGCGGCTGTCGATTTTGATTGACAGCTCGCCCCGTTTTGGAGGCGGGCAGGGGTGGTGGCTGGCCAAACAGAGGCGTTCCCGACGGAACGCCTGCCATTTGGGGGCGGCCCCACTAACATCACGAGTGATGTCAGTGGTGAGCTTCTGGCTCTATTAAGAGCCAGAAGCTCACTGGGGCTTGCGGGAACGAGACCCTACCACAAGGGTTTCGTCGCAAGCCCCGATGGTCGCGATAGTCGAGACCATCGCAACCATCACCTGGCCGCTCGCAATAGCTGTGGGTGGTCACCCACAGCTATGCGAGCGGCCATGAGGCCGCCCCCCCCCCCAAAAAAAACGCCCTTACTCAGAGCGAGCGCTCTTTCAGAGAGTCCGGCTCTGAATCAGGCCCCCAATCCCAGTAGTGGCACTGTCACAGTAGGCGTGTTAATGAACAAAAAAAGAAAAAAGGATGAGTCGTTCTGGTGCACTCTAGGAAATGTTACACTGTAATCGTATAATGATAACTGTGAAATGTCCTATACAGTAAAATATAACCTTTAGTGATGACGTATTAAAAAGAATTACTTGAAATAAATAAACAGGCGAAATATTTAAAAGATATGTAGAGAGTGAATAAAGTATAGAAAAGTGAATTAAAACTGAATTAAATAAATAGCTGTGACCCAGTGTGTGTGTGTGTGTATTACTAGATCAAGACCTGTTATTGGTCATGGATATTCTCAAATTGAGAAGAAAAAGAAAAGCCTCAGATAGTTATAACATATTGATAAATAATGGGGTAAGTATCCGAGTTATTGCATCGTATTATATCACTAAAAATCATAAAAGCAACAACTCGAGAAACAAAATAATAACCCCTGGTGTAGTAAGTGCCTAGATATCGGATGCCTCAATAAAATGATGTGAATTGAGCTATTAGGGAGCTATTACATGAAAGATCATAGTCTGGTATTCTAACATATAAATGTTGCAGTTAATCACCACTAAAATTCAACAGCAGTGTAGAGTATTCTAATATTAAACAGTGTTTCAATTTCAATTGTTACTTAAACTGCAACATTATCCTGTTGAAAATATTTAGCAGGTAATACAAATATTCCAGTGTCTATGTCTATCTAAAATGCCGGTGTATTGGTTGACACCTCTCCGATTGTTATACATAGATTAATCAATTGTCATACAACGGGCTAATTATTGCCCGATATAGGTGTCAACCCAAATCAAATTAGAATCTCTGTAATAGCTATGTCTCAGCTAGTCTCATTAACGCATTAATCAAAATTAATTAGTTGGAATAATGATTCCTAAGAGAGCCACTCATTAATTATAATCAGTGTATGAACACTGCAATGGGGAGGATATCATCTGGTAATGATTGTTAGTAGTAACATCAGTATATATAAACTAGATCTCCCTCTACCATATACTGTACTGATATTGAGTATATGTACAGTCCAAATTAGATGACTGATACCACAGGCATATAATATAAATTGTTTGGAGGTAACACTGTGGGCCCCGCAAACATAGTAGTGTGGCTATTCAGCCCTAACATAAATTATCTGTCTCTCAGAAATGGCCGCTAAAATATAGCGGTTCTATTAACTACTTAAACACACAGTAAGACATGGGGCAGATATCACCAACAGTGGAACAAATTCTAACAGATTATGTTAGCTTTATTAATGACGTAAATTCTGTATATGTTTCCCTTTCATCCTCCGTGCTTGTGGTATAAGAAAAAATTTATATATCAGTCACCTAAATGGCTAATGAAAGGAGTGGGTAACATCAGGTAATCGGGAATCATATTAAAGACTTTCTGCTAGACAAATGAGTTTATCATAATAGCATAATATTGGCACACATGGGTAGTCTCCTGAAAAAGGCTGTTTGGATAAAGCAGTTCTACCAGATATAATGATAATGTGTTCTATGTTCCCTATTGGTAAGTACTGCAGCGCCGTGGAATATTACAGCTCAATGATTGTCGACGGCTGTATTCTCTATTCCCTGCTTGGAGATGCTGTATTGCTATGCGGCACTATGACATTTGGATTGTTCACTCCAAACGCTACTAGTGTATTATGGCTCCGTTACATATTCGGCACTACTACACCGAAGGCTTTTCAATTGTACACACACACGTGGCACGCTAGGTCCCAATGCGCATTTCGCCCTTAGGCTTTGTCAAGGTAAGCCGATTGTTACCTCAGATCCGGTTTAAATACTCTTGTTCAAATTCATCATAGGGGTGTGTCTGGATTCATCATTTTCATTGGCTAGTATGTTCATTGAAGCAGAAATGGGATAGATCGTATGTATTCAGATCTCACGTGATATATATCATTTTTATATACTCGCATAATTTATAGAATAGGTAACAGGATGTATTGATAATAATATAGATGTTATTATTCAAATTACAATGATTAATATAATTCATACCCAATACCCAGTAATAGTTCCAATATAATATAGGAACAAATATATCAGCTGATATTTCTAAAAGGCATATCCCGTTACTATTAATTATTAGTTGATAATGAAAAATATATATGGGAAGTATATCCTAGATCCAAAATTAGATTATATTATTTTGGATAGGAGATGTTTGTATTGAATTAAAATCAAAAACTATGTCATATCAATAGGTTATATAGATATATAAAATGTAATATATCATTGAAATTTCAGAATTGTAACATCACTAAAGTAATAATAATGCTTAAAAAAGTATATTCTATAGTACAGTACTTATATATAAATAATTGATATTAGTAAAATAATAAGAGCATCATAGCGTATATAGTGTCTATCCAAATTATCATTGATTAAATAGTGCAATATACATAGTGGAAGAATACTAAGTGTCTATCATAGATCTCATAAATGGAAACAGTGCAGTGTATTTGGCAACCACATTGCCGATGATATAAAAAATGATCTATAGATGAATAGAATACAAAGAAGAGGATCATCTAGGATCCATGGGTGTGTGAAAAAATTCTTATTAACTAGTGAATAAAACATAATGTGAAAAAACATCCTAAAGTGAATAAAAAATGAAAAAATAAAAAACTAATGAAAAATAATAATAAAAAAGATGCTCTCCTAAAATCTGAAAATATATATATTAAGAATATCTCTACGTGTAAATATAATACTATATCTATTTATTCATGGACAGTCCATCAACCAATATTAAATGGATTCTATCCAGAGTTCGACATCCCCTCTGTGTGATTAATAGGGTTTAAAACTTTAAATAATACTAATATCTAAATAAAATATGATTTATGTGTCCATGATTTTCAATATTATTCCCCATATAACTAGTATCGCTGGTAGGTTCAAAAAAAGATGTTCTACAAGTAGGTAATGGTATTCAATACATTAATGATATATTAATTATTTGTTAATACATTATACTGTATATCATTTATATCATCATTCCCTCATGGAATTTTTTATATATTACATGAGTCTATTTTAATTCATTATGTTTATTGATCCAAAAAACGTATTCTAAAAATGCTGTATAATTGTTATTATCGTTCATGCCGTTAGGAGTAACGGTATTCATGAGGAAGATCATTCTGGTCTCTCTCTTCATGAGTTCTTGTGTCAAATCTCCCCCTCTTATTCCTAATTGAATTTTTTCAATTCCATAGGCTTTAAGGTCATTTAAATTACATCCGTTGTTTTTAGAGAAATGTCTTGCCACACTAGTTAGTTGTTTAAATTTTGCTTGATCTTTTTTGGCATTCCTGATGTTTCCTATGTGCTCCAAAAGTCTTTGTTTCAATTTTCTACTAGTCATACCGATGTACTTTTTCTTACAACTACATTCTAGGCAGTAGATCACCCCTGTAGTGTCACAGTTAATGTAACTCTTGATGTTATTATTTCGCCCATATCTATCCACAAAAACTTTTGTTTTCTTGATGTAAGTACATGCTTTACAGTGCCCACATGGATAACACCCACTTGTTCTCTCTCTTACAGTGCTGGATGTTTCTGAATAATGGCTATGTACTAATTTATCTTTAATGCTGGGTGATTTTCTCCAGCTAATGTGTACCTGTTCGCCTATTTCCCTTGCTAGATCCTTGTCTGACAGAAGGACATGCCAGTGTTTTTGTAAAATATAATTTATATCTTTCCATTGGTTACAAAAGGTACCTATAAACCTGGTTTTATCTGGAATCTTAGGTTTGATCCTGGGAATCAGGAGATCTCTTCTATCTCTATTCATGGTGGTTTTGTATGCCTTTTTAATGATCTTATTGCTATATCCTCTATGTTGGAGGCGATTACTTAGTTCTTTTGCTCTCATGTTGAAAATTTCTTGTTCTGAGCAATTTCTTTTCATTCTAAGCATCTCACCCCTTGGGATTCCTTTTTTAGTAGCTGGATGATGGAAGCTATCAAAATGTAATAAGCTGTTAGTAGCCGTCTGTTTCCGAAATAAATCGGTGGTTATCTCCCCTGATTCTGTTATCATTATCTGAAGATCTAAAAAGGTCACTAATTTTTGAATTGTATCCATTGTTAGCTTGAGATTAAGAGAGTTATTATTCAGAGTTGCTATGAATTCGAGAAGCTCATCATGTGGTCCTTCCCAAATTATGAAAACATCGTCTATATATCTATACCATGCATTAACATGTTTAGTATATCTCTCCAGTTGGTCATTAAAGATGTGTTCTCTCTCCCACCACCCGAGGTACAGGTTAGCGTAGGTTGGTGCACACGTAGTTCCCATCGCTGTTCCTCGGGTCTGTAGGAAGAATCTCTCATTAAAGATAAAGTAATTTTTAGTTAAGATAAATTCCAGCAAGTCACATAGGAATACGTTGTGGTCATTTTCTCGTTCCATACTCAAGAAGTATTTCACTGCTTCTATTCCAATGTTATGATGAATGCTTGTATAGAGCGATTCAATGTCACATGTACATAACCAAGTTTCCTTGGATACCGTCAAATTTTGTATTTTATTAAGAATATCAGTAGTGTCTTTGATATAAGAGGGTAATTGTAACACAAAATCTCGTAAATGGGCATCTACGTAACGACTAGCGTTTTCAGTCAAGCTTCCTATCCCAGCGACTATGGGTCTTCCTGGTGGACATTTATTGTTCTTATGTACCTTTGGTAAGGCGTATAGGGTAGGAACCTTTGGATTTTCAACCCACAAATATTTGTACTCATCCAGATTAATAATTTCTTTATCTAATGCTTGTTTAATTATTCGATGGAATTCAATTTTAAATTTAGCTGTGGGATTGAAGATCAGAGGCTTATAACAATCTTTGTCATTTAATTGTCTATATATCTCTGCGAGATATAACTCCCGGGGCCATAGAACAATATTGCCCCCCTTGTCTGATGGTTTAATGACGATTTCCTTCCAAGTTTCTATTTCCTTCAAAGCAAGTTGTTCTTCATATTTTAAATTGTCTATCTTTTTAAATTTGTTGGTTGTTGTTATCATAATATTATCTAAATCCCTTGAGACTAGATTTTGAAAGACTTGTACTTGGGGACAGATATTGAGAGGTGGAGTAAATTTTGATTTTCTTTTCATTTTTGGGCGGGAGTCCTTAGTTGTTTGACTCTTAACAGATTCTTCCTCTAATTCTTCTAGATCTCTTAGTGCTTGTTCTTCCAGAATTTCCATGTCATCTTGAGTGGATTTTTGACTGAAAAACTTCTTTAAAAGGAGTTTTCTTGTGAATAACTGTAAATCTTTCTCAATATCGAATCTATTCATATCCTTGGTAGGAGAGAAAGTTAGTCCTTTGGAGAGGACACTTATTTCTGAAGTGTTTAAAACCCTACCTGATAGATTAATAATTTGTAGTTTATCCATATCTGTTATTTCCTGTATGTTTTGTGTTTCCTTTGTGATCGTGTTTCCCATTCTCTCATTTCTCTTTTTTTGAGATTTTTTCCCCCTTCTGATCTTTTTCCAGGGCCGTCTGTTGGATCCTGACCTGAACCTAAAAAATGTCTTATCCATCTATTATTTGAAGCAGGTTCTGATAATTCGCTTTCTGAGGATTCCATTTCTGAAGTATCATAATTGGTTTGGACTGTTTTTTCTCTTTTTTCTCTTCTGTTGTTCCATCTAGAGACTCTGGTCCTCATTCAGAGCCGTACGCTCTGAGCAGAGCGCACGCACTGAATGAGGGCCGGCCTCCATGAAAATGGAGCGTCCTTCTGGACGCTCGTATAGCTGTGGGTCACCACCCACAGGCTATACGAGCGTGCATTTTGATGGCCATCTCGACCATCGCGACCATCGAAATTGTGAGCCGGAGCCTGCGGTTGAGGTTTTCAACCGCAAGCTCCAGAGTGATTTTGGCTCTATCAGAGCCAAAATCACTCCCACTGACATCACTAGTGATGTCAGTGGGCCGGCTTCTGACGGGAGGTGTTCCCGTGGGAACGCCCCCGTCAGGGAGGCACGCCCCCGGCACGCCTACCAAAGGGGGCGTGCTGTCAATCAACATCGACAGCACGCCCCCTTTGATCAGACACAACGAGCGAAGGACTTTCCTTCACTCGTCGCGTCTGGCGCATGCGCACGACGGAGCTCCCTCCGTCGTGCGCATGCTCAGTCCATAACATCGACCCACTTGCGAGCGGACAGCCGCTCGCGAGTGGGTCTGAATCAGGCCCTCTGTTATTAATAAAATAATTTTTATCTGTCATAAATTTTTGTTGTTTCCTTTCCTTCACCACTGTTTCAAAGTCATCTAGATCTTTTTTGTATTTATCATACATTTTCTGAAATGCATCCAGATTTTCATATTCTTTTAGATTCTCACTGATCTTCTTTATTTCTTTCGTTATTTCTTCTAATTTTTGTGTATCGTGTTTGATGAGAATCCCCATTAATTCTCTTGAGCATCTTAAAAGTGATGTTTCCCATTCCTTCTTCAGATCCTCGTCTATCTCAAAAGCGGGGAAGGTTTTGGGTCTTAGACCTCTTGGAACTAAATTCTGTTTTATATAGTTTTCAAAAGATATTTTATTCCAAATAGTCTTCGTTTGTCTATATAAGAGATCTTTGAGTGTTATAAGATCTTCTGTCCATTTGGTTTTCTTAGATACATTTTCGACTGAACTCTCTCCAAAAATGGTTGTCATCTCCTCATTCCAGCGGTCCTTTCTACTATCTAGATCTCTGCTTAAGCTGAAGTATGCCATCGGCTTAATATAATAAAGAGTATAGGATACGGATAATAGATTGATTGAATTATATTAGTTTATAATATTCGTGCTAGAATCTTGTAAGGCTGTGATAGCCACAGCTCAATTATAAGTTATCTTCAATAAATGGAAGATCTGCACAGAATAGGTGATATCTTTCCAATCCCTATGATTGATGAGTATATATTTCTCAAATAGCGGCCATTTCTGAGAGACAGATAATTTATGTTAGGGCTGAATAGCCACACTACTATGTTTGCGGGGCCCACAGTGTTACCTCCAAACAATTTATATTATATGCCTGTGGTATCAGTCATCTAATTTGGACTGTACATATACTAACAATATATATATATATAGAAATATATACTCATCAATCATAGGGATTGGAAAGATATCACCTATTCTGTGCAGATCTTCCATTTATTGAAGATAACTTATAATTGAGCTGTGGCTATCACAGCCTTACAAGATTCTAGCACGAATATTATAAACTAATATAATTCAATCAATCTATTATCCGTATCCTATACTCTTTATTATATTAAGCCGATGGCATCCTTCAGCTTAAGCAGAGATCTAGATAGTAGAAAGGACCGCTGGAATGAGGAGATGACAACCATTTTTGGAGAGAGTTCAGTCGAAAATGTATCTAAGAAAACCAAATGGACAGAAGATCTTATAACACTCAAAGATCTTTTATATAGACAAATGAAGACTATTTGGAATAAAATATCTTTTGAAAACTATATAAAACAGAATTTAGTTCCAAGAGGTCTAAGACCCAAAACCTTCCCCGCTTTTGAGATAGACGAGGATCTGAAGAAGGAATGGGAAACATCACTTTTAAGATGCTCAAGAGAATTAATGGGGATTCTCATCAAACACGATACACAAAAATTAGAAGAAATAACGAAAGAAATAAAGAAGATCAGTGAGAATCTAAAAGAATATGAAAATCTGGATGCATTTCAGAAAATGTATGATAAATACAAAAAAGATCTAGATGACTTTGAAACAGTGGTGAAGGAAAGGAAACAACAAAAATTTATGAGAGATAAAAATTATTTTATTAATAACAGTCTTTAGATGGAACAACAGAAGAGAAAAAAGAGAAAAAACAGTCCAAACCAATTATGATACTTCAGAAATGGAATCCTCAGAAAGCGAATTATCAGAACCTGCTTCAAATAATAGATGGACAAGACATTTTTTAGGTTCAGGTCAGGATCCAACAGACGGCCCTGGAAAAAGATCAGAAGGGGGAAAAAATCTCAAAAAAAGAGAAATGAGAGAATGGGAAACACGATCACAAAGGAAACACAAAACATACAGGAAATAACAGATATGGATAAACTACAAATTATTAATCTATCAGGTAGGGTTTTAAACACTTCAGAAATAAGTGTCCTCTCCAAAGGACTAACTTTCTCTCCTACCAAGGATATGAATAGATTCGATATTGAGAAAGATTTACAGTTATTCACAAGAAAACTCCTTTTAAAGAAGTTTTTCAGTCAAAAATCCACTCAAGATGACATGGAAATTCTGGAAGAACAAGCACTACGAGATCTAGAAGAATTAGAGGAAGAATCTGTTAAGAGTCAAACAACTAAGGACTCCCGCCCAAAAATGAAAAGAAAATCAAAATTTACTCCACCTCTCAATATCTGTCCCCAAGTACAAGTCTTTCAAAATGTATCTAAGAAAACCAAATGGACAGAAGATCTTATAACACTCAAAGATCTCTTATATAGACAAACGAAGACTATTTGGAATAAAATATCTTTTGAAAACTATATAAAACAGAATTTAGTTCCAAGAGGTCTAAGACCCAAAACCTTCCCCGCTTTTGAGATAGACGAGGATCTGAAGAAGGAATGGGAAACATCACTTTTAAGATGCTCAAGAGAATTAATGGGGATTCTCATCAAACACGATACACAAAAATTAGAAGAAATAACGAAAGAAATAAAGAAGATCAGTGAGAATCTAAAAGAATATGAAAATCTGGATGCATTTCAGAAAATGTATGATAAATACAAAAAAGATCTAGATGACTTTGAAACAGTGGTGAAGGAAAGGAAACAACAAAAATTTATGACAGATAAAAATTATTTTATTAATAACAGAGGGCCTGATTCAGACCCACTCGCGAGCGGCTGTCCGCTCGCAAGTGGGTCGATGTTATGGACTGAGCATGCGCACGACGGAGGGAGCTCCGTCGTGCGCATGCGCCAGACGCGACGAGTGAAGGAAAGTCCTTCGCTCGTTGTGTCTGATCAAAGGGGGCGTGCTGTCGATGTTGATTGACAGCACGCCCCCTTTGGTAGGCGTGCCTCCCTGACGGGGGCGTTCCCACGGGAACACCTCCCGTCAGAAGCCGGCCCACTGACATCACTAGTGATGTCAGTGGGAGTGATTTTGGCTCTGATAGAGCCAAAATCACTCTGGAGCTTGCGGTTGAAAACCTCAACCGCAGGCTCCGGCTCACAATTTCGATGGTCGCGATGGTCGAGATGGCCATCAAAATGCACGCTCGTATAGCCTGTGGGTGGTGACCCACAGCTATACGAGCGTCCAGAAGGACGCTCCATTTTCATGGAGGCCGGCCCTCATTCAGTGCGTGCGCTCTGCTCAGAGCGTACGGCTCTGAATGAGGACCAGAGTCTCTAGATGGAACAACAGAAGAGAAAAAAGAGAAAAAACAGTCCAAACCAATTATGATACTTCAGAAATGGAATCCTCAGAAAGCGAATTATCAGAACCTGCTTCAAATAATAGATGGACAAGACATTTTTTAGGTTCAGGTCAGGATCCAACAGACGGCCCTGGAAAAAGATCAGAAGGGGGAAAAAATCTCAAAAAAAGAGAAATGAGAGAATGGGAAACACGATCACAAAGGAAACACAAAACATACAGGAAATAACAGATATGGATAAACTACAAATTATTAATCTATCAGGTAGGGTTTTAAACACTTCAGAAATAAGTGTCCTCTCCAAAGGACTAACTTTCTCTCCTACCAAGGATATGAATAGATTCGATATTGAGAAAGATTTACAGTTATTCACAAGAAAACTCCTTTTAAAGAAGTTTTTCAGTCAAAAATCCACTCAAGATGACATGGAAATTCTGGAAGAACAAGCACTAAGAGATCTAGAAGAATTAGAGGAAGAATCTGTTAAGAGTCAAACAACTAAGGACTCCCGCCCAAAAATGAAAAGAAAATCAAAATTTACTCCACCTCTCAATATCTGTCCCCAAGTACAAGTCTTTCAAAATCTAGTCTCAAGGGATTTAGATAATATTATGATAACAACAACCAACAAATTTAAAAAGATAGACAATTTAAAATATGAAGAACAACTTGCTTTGAAGGAAATAGAAACTTGGAAGGAAATCGTCATTAAACCATCAGACAAGGGGGGCAATATTGTTCTATGGCCCCGGGAGTTATATCTCGCAGAGATATATAGACAATTAAATGACAAAGATTGTTATAAGCCTCTGATCTTCAATCCCACAGCTAAATTTAAAATTGAATTCCATCGAATAATTAAACAAGCATTAGATAAAGAAATTATTAATCTGGATGAGTACAAATATTTGTGGGTTGAAAATCCAAAGGTTCCTACCCTATACGCCTTACCAAAGGTACATAAGAACAATAAATGTCCACCAGGAAGACCCATAGTCGCTGGGATAGGAAGCTTGACTGAAAACGCTAGTCGTTACGTAGATGCCCATTTACGAGATTTTGTGTTACAATTACCCTCTTATATCAGAGACACTACTGATATTCTTAATAAAATACAAAATTTGACGGTATCCAAGGAAACTTGGTTATGTACATGTGACATTGAATCGCTCTATACAAGCATTCATCATAACATTGGAATAGAAGCAGTGAAATACTTCTTGAGTATGGAACGAGAAAATGACCACAACGTATTCCTATGTGACTTGCTGGAATTTATCTTAACTAAAAATTACTTTATCTTTAATGAGAGATTCTTCCTACAGACCCGAGGTACAGCGATGGGAACTACGTGTGCACCAACCTACGCTAACCTGTACCTCGGGTGGTGGGAGAGAGAACACATCTTTAATGACCAACTGGAGAGATATACTAAACATGTTAATGCATGGTATAGATATATAGACGATGTTTTCATAATTTGGGAAGGACCACATGATGAGCTTCTCGAATTCATAGCAACTCTGAATAATAACTCTCTCAATCTCAAGCTAACGATGGATACAATTCAAAAATTAGTGACCTTTTTAGATCTTCAGATAATGATAACAGAATCCGGGGAGATAACCACCGATTTATTTCGGAAACAGACGGCTACTAACAGCTTATTACATTTTGATAGCTTCCATCATCCAGCTACTAAAAAAGGAATCCCAAAGGGTGAGATGCTTAGAATGAAAAGAAATTGCTCAGAACAAGAAATTTTCAACATGAGAGCAAAAGAACTAAGTAATCGCCTCCAACATAGAGGATATAGCAATAAGATCATTAAAAAGGCATACAAAACCACCATGAATAGAGATAGAAGAGATCTCCTGATTCCCAGGATCAAACCTAAGATTCCAGATAAAACCAGGTTTATAGGTACCTTTTGTAACCAATGGAAAGATATAAATTATATTTTACAAAAACACTGGCATGTCCTTCTGTCAGACAAGGATCTAGCAAGGGAAATAGGCGAACAGGTACACATTAGCTGGAGAAAATCACCCAGCATTAAAGATAAATTAGTACATAGCCATTATTCAGAAACATCCAGCACTGTAAGAGAGAGAACAAGTGGGTGTTATCCATGTGGGCACTGTAAAGCATGTACTTACATCAAGAAAACAAAAGTTTTTGTGGATAGATATGGGCGAAATAATAACATCAAGAGTTACATTAACTGTGACACTACAGGGGTGATCTACTGCCTAGAATGTAGTTGTAAGAAAAAGTACATCGGTATGACTAGTAGAAAATTGAAACAAAGACTTTTGGAGCACATAGGAAACATCAGGAATGCCAAAAAAGATCAAGCAAAATTTAAACAACTAACTAGTGTGGCAAGACATTTCTCTAAAAACAACGGATGTAATTTAAATGACCTTAAAGCCTATGGAATTGAAAAAAATCAATTAGGAATAAGAGGGGTAGATTTGACACAAGAACTCATGAAGAGAGAGACCAGAATGATCTTCCTCATGAATACCGTTACTCCTAACGGCATGAACGATAATAACAATTATACAGCATTTTTAGAATAAGTTTTTTGCTTCAATAAACATAATGAATTAAAATAGACTCATGTAATATATAAAAAATTCCATGAGGGAATGATGATATAAATGATATACAGTATAATGTATTAACAAATAATTAATATATCATTAATGTATTGAATACCATTACCTACTTGTAGAACATCTTTTTTTGAACCTACCAGCGATACTAGTTATATGGGGAATAATATTGAAAATCATGGACACATAAATCATATTTTATTTAGATATTAGTATTATTTAAACCCTATTAATCACACAGAGGGGATGTCGAACTCTGGATAGAATCCATTTAATATTGGTTGATGGACTGTCCATGAATAAATAGATATAGTATTATATTTACACGTAGAGATATTCTTAATATATATATTTTCAGATTTTAGGAGAGCATCTTTTTTATTATTATTTTTCATTAGTTTTTTATTTTTTCATTTTTTATTCACTTTAGGATGTTTTTTCACATTATGTTTTATTCACTAGTTAATAAGAATTTTTTCACACACCCATGGATCCTAGATGATCCTCTTCTTTGTATTCTATTCATCTATAGATCATTTTTTATATCATCGGCAATGTGGTTGCCAAATACACTGCACTGTTTCCATTGATGAGATCTATGATAGACACTTAGTATTATTCCACTATGTATATTGCACTATTTAATCGATGATAATTTGGATAGACACTATATACACTATGATGCTCTTATTATTTTACTAATATCAATTATTTATATATAAGTACTGTACTATAGAATATACTTTTTTAAGCATTATTATTACTTTAGTGATGTCACAATGATGAAATTTCAATGATATATTACATTTTATATATCTATATAACCTATTGATATGACATAGTTTTTGATTTTAATTCAATACAAACATCTCCTATCCAAAATAATATAATCTAATTTTGGATCTAGGATATACTCCCCATATATATTTTTCATTATGAACTAATAATTAATAGTAACGGGATATGCTTTTTAGAAATATCAGCTGATATATTTGTTCCTATATTATATTGGAACTATTACTGGGTATTGGGTATGAATTATATTAATCATTGTAATTTGAATAATAACATCTATATTATTATCAATACATCCTGTTACCTATTCTATAAATTATGCGAGTATATAAAAATGATATATATCACGTGAGATCTGAATACATACGATCTATCCCATTTCTGCTTCAATGAACATACTAGCCAATGAAAATGATGAATCCAGACACACCCCTATGATGAATTTGAACAAGAGTATTTAAACCGGATCTGAGGTAACAATCGGCTTACCTTGACAAAGCCTAAGGGCGAAATGCGCATTGGGACCTAGCGTGCCACGTGTGTGTGTGTGTAAAATTGAAAAGCCTTCGGTGTAGTAGTGCCGAATATGTAACGGAGCCATAATACACTAGTAGCGTTTGGAGTGAACAATCCAAATGTCATAGTGCCGCATAGCAATACAGCATCTCCGAGCAGGGAATAGAGAATACAGCCGTCGACAATCATTGAGCTGTAATATTCCACGGCGCTGCAGTACTTACCAATAGGGAACATAGAACACATTATCATTATATCTGGTAGAACTGCTTTATCCAAACAGCCTTTTTCAGGAGACTACCCATGTGTGCCAATATTATGCTATTATGATAAACTCATTTGTCTAGCAGAAAGTCTTTAATATGATTCCCGATTACCTGATGTTACCCACTCCTTTCATTAGCCATTTAGGTGACTGATATATACATTTTTTCTTATACCACAAGCACGGAGGATGAAAGGGAAACATATACAGAATTTACGTCATTAATAAAGCTAACATAGGCCCTCATTCAGAGCCGTACGCTCTGAGCAGAGCGCACACTCTGAATGAGGACCGGGCTCCATTTTCATGGAGCATCCTCCTGGACGCTCGTATAGCTGTGGGTCACCACCCACAGGCTATACGAGCGTGCATTGTGATGGTCGCGATGGTCGAGACCATCGCGACCATCGAATTTGCGAGCCGGAGCCTGCGGTTGAGGTTTTCAACCGCAAGCTCCGGAGTGATTTTGGCTCTATCAGAGCCAAAATCACTCCCACTGACATCACTAGTGATGTCAGTGCGCCGGCTTTTGACGGGAGGCGTTCCCGTGGGAACGCCCCCGTCAGGGAGGCACGCCCCCGGCACGCCCACCAAAGGGGGCGTGCTGTCAATCAACATTGACAGCACGCCCCCTTTGATCGGACACAACGAGCGAAGGACTTTCCTTCGCTCATCGCGTCTGGCACATGCGCACGACGGAGCTCCCTCCGTCGTGCGCATGCTCAGTCCATAACATCGACCCACTTGCGAGCGGACAGCCGCTCGCGAGTGGGTCTGAATCAGGCCCATAATCTGTTAGAATTTGTTCCACTGTTGGTGATATCTGCCCCATGTCTTACTGTGTGTTTAAGTAATTAATAGAACCGCTATATTTTAGCGGCCATTTCTGAGAGACAGATAATTTATGTTAGGGCTGAATAGCCACACTACTATGTTTGCGGGGCCCACAGTGTTACCTCCAAACAATTTATATTATATGCCTGTGGTATCAGTCATCTAATTTGGACTGTACATATACTCAATATCAGTACAGTATATGGTAGAGGGAGATCTAGTTTATATATACTGATGTTACTACTAACAATCATTACCAGATGATATCCTCCCCATTGCAGTGTTCATACACTGATTATAATTAATGAGTGGCTCTCTTAGGAATCATTATTCCAACTAATTAATTTTGATTAATGCGTTAATGAGACTAGCTGAGACATAGCTATTACAGAGATTCTAATTTGATTTGGGTTGACACCTATATCGGGCAATAATTAGCCCGTTGTATGACAATTGATTAATCTATGTATAACAATCGGAGAGGTGTCAACCAATACACCGGCATTTTAGATAGACATAGACACTGGAATATTTGTATTACCTGCTAAATATTTTCAACAGGATAATGTTGCAGTTTAAGTAACAATTGAAATTGAAACACTGTTTAATATTAGAATACTCTACACTGCTGTTGAATTTTAGTGGTGATTAACTGCAACATTTATATGTTAGAATACCAGACTATGATCTTTCATGTAATAGCTCCCTAATAGCTCAATTCACATCATTTTATTGAGGCATCCGATATCTAGGCACTTACTACACCAGGGGTTATTATTTTGTTTCTCGAGTTGTTGCTTTTATGATTTTTAGTGATATAATACGATGCAATAACTCGGATACTTACCCCATTATTTATCAATATGTTATAACTATCTGAGGCTTTTCTTTTTCTTCTCAATTTGAGAATATCCATGACCAATAACAGGTCTTGATCTAGTAATACACACACACACACACTGGGTCACAGCTATTTATTTAATTCAGTTTTAATTCAATTTTCTATACTTTATTCACTCTCTACATATCTTTTAAATATTTCGCCTGTTTATTTATTTCAAGTAATTATTTTTAATACGTCATCAATAAAGGTTATATTTTACTGTATAGGACATTTCACAATTATCATTATACGATTACAGTGTAACATTTCCTAGAGTGCACCAGAACGACTCATCCTTTTTTCTTTTTTTGTTCATTGATACAATTTGTGAGTTTGGTAGCACCATATCCCTTATATATAGATTAATTATAAATAATTCTGAACTATTTGAGAAATATATACTCATCAATCATAGGGATTGGAAAGATATCACCTATTCTGTGCAGATCTTCCATTTATTGAAGATAACAGTAGGCGTGTTCTCAAGTTCATAATGCCATATATTATAGCAGTCATGCTCCAAGCCTGCAGCGGCGTCAAACTGAGCTACCCTGGGGCTATATTTATTGTTAGGTTTTAGACCCGATAATTATAATTTCTTATTGCAGCAAATCACATCAATAAGAAGATATGCTCTATCCGGATGTATTAAGAATTACATCCAGGGACAGGGGCTCTGATAGGAGCCCATAGCTGCAATGTGCAAAGTAAAGTGATCGCTAATGTGATCACTTTACTTTCTGCTACAGGACCCCCCTAGCGAGCTGCTGAGCATGTGTGGTCATGAGACTGAGCATGTGGGAGCAGCCATTACCAGATCCTACAGATCCCTCTCCAGGTAACTTTATCCGGGCCCAGGCTTCCTGGAGAGACCCAGTTAGGGGCTCGGGTCTAACACTGCCCCCCTCCCCCTCCCTCTTACCTGCCAGCTGAGCAGCCCAGCACACGCTGCTGTGTGCTGGGTTGCAAAAGAAGTCTGCTTGCTGCTGCAAAGCAGCAGTAGTCTCCTCTGCCTGTGGGGGACAGCGATCATCCTGATCGCGTCTTCCCCTGGATTTGCGCTGGGCTGATTGCTCATAGCGCAACTTGGTTTTTTCTTTTGTCCCTGATATCTGCTGCAGAACCCCCATCACACACTCTGTGGATGCTTACATTTTGCTGGTAGCCTCTGAAAATGTCCATTTTCGGGGAGATTCCCACAAATTATGTTTAAGAAATATGCCCCCTGTCTTTGTGGAGTTACTAACCTTATGCCAGTATCTGTGACAGTGAGCTGTGCATTGTCAGTGTCCTGGATGTGTATGAGAGTGGAGGCAACAGCAAAGCTCTGATACAGGCAGTCACCATTATGACATCACAGTACAGCCTCACTCACTTCACCAGACTGGCCAAGACTGGTTATTTCTTGTCTAGGGTTGGTCTTCTGCATGACTGACATAAGGGCAGGGCCGTAGGGAGCCGGCCTGGACCCTGGGCAAGTGGCTTAATCACGGAAGGCGTAGTCTCGTTTTAGGAACAAAAACAAATATTTTGCAAGGCGCTGCGCGTTGGGGAGGAGGCGCTGTAAGCCCCTCAGCATGGTGCAAATCCAGGGGGGGTGCTATCGGTGTGTGATCGCTCCCCCCTACAGGCATAGGAGATGGCAGCAACGCGCAGTCTCCCACTGTAGCCCAGCACACAGAGGGGGGGCAGCAGTGGACCCAGGCCCCTCCAGCAAGCTTGGGCCCGGGTTATTAGTACCAACCTCCCCCTCTCGGCACCCCTGCAGAAGGGAAATGTGGGGCAATTTCACTCCTTATCTAAAGCTATTAAATTCACATCAAAATATTATCTGTTTTCATGGCAGGATTTAAATGTTAATCATTGGCTATATGAGGTTTTGTATGAACCCAATTTTTCTGCGGATACATTGTCTGTTAATGTTACAGTGTATCAGTAATCAAATAATAAAACACTGTTTATGGCACTGATCTCCCTCAGAAGTATGGGCATACATGTAATTACACATCATATTGGCCGTAATTCCTTCCCCATTAGAATCTACAGAGCAACTATGGAAAGTGTTGTCCAATTATCAAGTACAACTTTACTGATATACAGTACTATGCAAAAGTTTTAGGCAGGTGTGGAAAAAATGCTGCAAAGTAAGAATGCTTTCAAAAATAGAAGTAGTAATAGTTTATTTTATCAATTTACAAAATGCAAAAGTGAATGAACAGAAGAGAAATCTAAATCAAATCAATATTTGGTGTGACCACTCTTTGCCTTCAAAACAGCATTAATTCTTCTAGGTACACTTGCACACAGTTTTTGAAGGAACTCGGCAGGGAGTTGTTCCAAACATCTTGGAGAACTAACCTTAGATCTTCTGTGGATATAGGCTTGCTCAAATCGTTCTGTCTCTTCATGTAATCCCACACAGACTCGATGATGTTGAGATAAGGGTTCTGTGGGGGCCATATCATCACTTCCAGGACTCCTTGTTCTTCTTTACACTGAAGATAGTTCTTAATGACATTGGCTGTATGTTTGGGGTCGTTGTCCTGCTGCAGAATAAATTTGGAGCCAATAAGACGCCTCTCTGATGGTATTGCATGATGGATATGTACCTGTTTGTATTTCTTAGCATTGAGGACACCATTAATCCTGACCAAATTCCCACCTCCAATTGCTGAAATGCAGCCCCCAAATGCAAGGAACCTCCACTATGCTTCAATGCAGACACTCATTATTATACTGCTCTCCAGCCCTTCGGCAAACAAACTGCCTTCTGTTACAGCCAAATATTTAAAATTTTGACTCATCAGTCCAGAGCACCTGCTGCTATTTTTCTGCACCCTAGTTCCTATGTTTTTATAAATAGTTGTGCCGCTTGGCATTGTTTCCACGTTGAAGGTATGGCTTTTTGGACGCAATTCTTCCATGAAGACCACTTCTGACCAGACTTCTCCGAACAGTAGATGGGTGTACCTGGGTCTCACTGGTTTCCGCCAGTTCTGAGCTGATGGCACTGCTGGACATCTTCCGATTTCGAAGGGAAGTAAGCATGATGTGTCTTTCATCTGATGCACTAAGGGCCTGATTCAGAGCCGCTCGCTCTGAATCAGGGCCGGGCTTTTTTTTTTTTTTTTGGAGCGGCCTCTAAGCCGCTCGCATAGCTGTGGGTGTCCACCCACAGCTATTGCGAGCGGCCAGGATGATGGTCGCGATGGTCAAGACCATCGCGACCATCGGGCTTGCGACGAGACCCTTGTGGTAGGGTCTCGTTCATTGCAAGCCCCAGAGAGCTTTTGGCTATAACAGAGCCGGAAGCTCTCCACTGACATCACTTTGGGCGGCCCCCAAACGGCAGGCATTCTCATGGGAACGCCTATGTTTGGGCAGCCACCCCCCGGCCCGCCCCCTTTGGAGCGAGACCCAGAGCGACGGAGTGCCCGTCGCTAGCCGGGTCTCGTGCATGCGCACGACGGAGCTGCCTCTGTCGTGCACATGCGCTGTGGGCCACCATCGACCCGGTTGCGAGCACTCAGCGCTTGCGACCAGGTCTGAATCAGGCCCTAAGTTTCCTTAGCCAACCACTGTGTCTACAGTCCTCAACATTGCCTGTTTCTTTGTGCTTCTTCAAAAGAGCTTGAACAGCACATCTTGTAACCCCAGTTTGCTTTGAAATCTTTGCCGGGGAGAGTCCTTGCTGATGCCATATAACTACCTTGTGTCTTGTTGCTGTGCTCAGTCTTGTCATGGTGTATGACCTGTGACATGAGACTGTCTTCCACAACCTCACCTTTGTAGCAGAGTTTGGCTGTTCCTCACCCAGTTTTAAGCCTTTTACACAGCTGTTTCTGTTACGTTTGTTTCAACCTACATATGAAAATGATGATCATTATCACCTCTTTGGTATGATTGGTTAATCATACTCCTGATCATAATCCTACAAAATCCCTGACTTTGTGCATGTGTACCTAGAGGCATTGATGCTGTTTTGAAAACAAAGAGTGGTCATTAGATTTCTCTTCTGTTCATTCATTTTGGATTTTGTTAATTGATAAAAATAAACTATTAAGAATTCTATTTGTCAAAAGCCACAAGGACAGTAAAAGAAGAGATATAAAAAGGTCACCAGAGGATGGGATCCAGTCACAAAATATACTTTCAATTGTTGAGCATTTGTGTCCCCAGGGTTGTAGAGGATCTGATCAGGCAGAGCGACCAGTCAGACCTGAAGTGAAGCTCATCTCTTTGTTGAATTTATGTAAAAGTACAATATTTGAAGTATCCACAGTGAGCTCACTGTGTAGTCATGTGTCCATCGAAAGATGTCCAATACAATAAACAGGATAATGTGTATGTACAATAAGCAGTCTATGTGTACAGCTGTGTGCTTGCCTACAATGTGCATCTGTATGCAAAATGAGATGTCATTAATGTTGTGTTAGTTTCTGCACTTTGCATGGGTACAAATCCAATACGTTCCCTCTCCTTCATATACATTAAATCACAACTAGGTCCTGCACTAGACACCAGGTCATTGGAAATGGTGAATCCCTCTCATTGGAAGTTGTGCCCCACCCCTTGCGTTGCACTCCCACTTCACTTTATTTCATTATCAGTGTGCCCCCTAACCATTGATGATCTAGACAACAGTTTAGGTTCATATAATCTTAGCACCAACCCTGGTGATAACTATCATGACAATAATTTTCTTACATCTAGAATAGCAAAGTATTGGAGTACAGAGAAATAAAGTACTGACATTTTGCCATTAGATAATATTTGTAATGGGAAAAAAAATAGAAGACTATGCTATTAATGTCTATAGTCACAGCATAATATACTGTACCTTTGATTACAATTCTGACAAGACATTTTCTGACACTACAAACCATATAGTGAGAATTCTAAAGCAAATTATGCTGCGACTATTGGGGCTATATTCACTAAAGTGTTTTTTTGTAGAAGTAGAGTTGTTGCCCATAGCAACCAATCAGATTCTAGCTTTTATCTTCTAGCAGGTGCTAGAGAAATGATAAGTAGAACCTGATAGGTTGCTAAGGGCAACAACTCCACTTTTAAAAACCTGCACTTTAGTAAACTCCTAGGACTTTAGGTAGAGTGATATATACTTCCTTTATAATAATAACCAAATTGAAACATTGATTTTTTGCTACATTAGTTTTTAAATATTGCAATAGTTGTCATTTAACACATTCATTGGTTCGTATCAACTTGTTCTTATGTTAAATATTTTAGAGAAGTTTAATGTGTCAAATACAAGAGTGGATACTCATTTATTTATTGATTTTCTCTTGTTCATTAAAGGTCCTTCTGCATTACTACCACCTTAGAGCAGTAACCTGCCACAGACGGGCCAGGTGCTAATGACACCTGTATGTTAAGTTGTTGATATATAAGGAAAACAATCCCTGTTGAGATATGGTATATTTTTTCACTTTACAAGGGAAATATACTAAATGCATTATGGATGCCGAGCATGGCAAGTGAGGATCTGGACAGAAATAGTATTTAATATGGGCTGATTCTAAATCGCACACTGCTGCTCCACCAGGAAACAAACACTCTAATAGAGTAACAATGTATCATTTCGGTGCACATTATAGAACCTGACCCCTAGAGGAGAGGGTGGAGCCTTCAGGCAGTGGGGTCCGCCAGGGATTTCCCCTGTACCCCTGTGGGCAGTCTGACTCTAACCAGGAATGAACACTCAGAGTGGAACGAATCCCGGTAAAGCAGTTCAGAAACTGATCTGTATAAAGATGGACACTGAATCCAATCTCTATCATTACATTCATACATTGGTGCGGAGTAGAGAAGGCAGCCCTAGGTGTACCGGAGCACTGAGCTAGAAGGCACTTTATGTTTGCTATTCTTGGGTCCTAATATCGTCCACTGGAATATTCTACTTTAGCAGACAATCAGGTATACACAGAAACAATGTTATAAATTGCTGTACTATTTTTATACAAATACAATGAGTTACATCATTGGCCATTGGTCTGGGTAACACTACCAATACTTACAACGTAATCAATGTTTTTATTTGAAAACTTCAGGTGCGTCACTCTTTTCAAACGCTGAGTGAGGGACTCATCCTTCCTGCTGCGGAGTTGATTGCTGGTCCTTGCAATGAGATCTAATGTTAGACGAACCATAACTGCTCAGCAGAAATGAAACAGCTGTGACCAGTATGTGTTGCTAGTATGTATTGTACATCATTGACCTGGAGAGACATGAACAAAAACAAGTAGTGTGTTGCTTCCATGTTCCCCATTGTATATTACACTTACAAACTATTTTATTTTATTTCGACTATAAAAAGAACAATGTCCTTGAGTTTGAAATCTGCCTTCTTTATTTTTGAACATTGCTCTCATTATTTAGAAACGCATCATCTGTAGTGATGAATAACCAAAAGACAGTGATTCATATACAGGGCATTAAATCAATACAGTGTTGAACTAAAATTTAATGGCATATTTACCAATATATAGGAGAATATCAAGTCGTCAATGAATTTGGCCATAGAAAGACAGTCACAGATGGCTTGTCACGGGGTCTTCATAGGAATCGCTCTGTGTTACATTTGTGATTACCAAAAATGAGGCTCCCGAATTTTTGTGTAGCCCCCCACACCCCCGGGAGAGTTTCTGGATCTCCCGCATCCCACCCAATTTCTAGTGAAGTGGAGGGAATCATAGCTCTGTATGGAGGGGGCAGGGCTAAATGATGTAAACCGTGTCATTTAGCCCAACCCCCTCCTTGCAATTCGCTGCAGTTTACCTAATTACATAATAGCCCAGCCCCAACCCCCCAGGGTGGCAGCTTCATCTCCTCTCCAGGCTTTACCCGGAGAGGAGACATGAAAAGTCGGCAAGTATGAAGCGCTGTGAGGCAGCATTGCTTACCACTGTGCCACTGTGCTCCTGGGCCAAGAGGTTCAGCTGCAACTGTTATATGCTACATTGGTTTGTGGCAGACATGAAGGGAACAACAGATTAGGGAGGGCATGACATTGTCAGACATCAGCGAGGTAGGAGAGTTCCTAGAAAGGCAGGCAGCGCAGGTGAGATGTCTGTGGTGTCTGTGCGTGTGGTGACATAATGTGAATAGGCCCAATTCATATTCCGCACCATGACCTAGGGGGCTTCAGTTATGCCACAAATATGAGATGTAAAGGTATGCAGTCATAGGGGTATATTTACTAAAGTGCGGGTTTTTAGTAGTGGAGTTGTTGCCCGAAGCAACCTATCAGATTCTAGCTATTATCGTCTAGAAGGTGCTAGATAAATGATAAACATAATCTGATTGGTTGCTATGGGCAACATCTCCACTTCTAAAAACTCTCACTTTAGTAAATATACCCCATAATGTCAACTTTCACCATGTTGACATTGTCAGAATATCAACATTGTGAATGTCAACAGCTGATTCTAGGGTTAGGGTTAGATTAGGGTTAGATTAGGGTTAGGCTGCAGTTAGGGTTAGATTGGGATTAGACTTCAGTTAGGGTTAAGGGGCACATCCACTAGACGATCTACTCCCTGTCCAATCTCTAAACGATTTTCCCTTGATTTTTTTCCCTTGATATTTTATCTTTCAGTCTGAACGATTTGCAAACGATTTGCAATAGATTAAGTGAAATTGACCTGCATGTTCGGTCGACAGACGAGACGATCAAACGACCAGCGGTAGCGCGCATTGTTGATCGTTAACGACCAAACACTGCACAATTTATAAACGATTTTTAAACGATTGAACGATAACGGTGTCGTTATTGTTCAATCGCCTGCTAAAATCGCGTAGTGGATGCCCCCCTTTAGATTAGGATTATGGTTATGCTGCAGTTATGGTTAGGATAAGGGTTATGCTGCAGTTAGGGGTAGATTAGGATTAGATTAGGGTAAACCTGCCCATCCATTTAACGATGCGGGGACGACGGCACGATTACGACGGCCGTTGTCTCCCTTGGGGTGAACTGCATACACTGAACATTCAGACGTTCAGCGTATGCAGATCAATCATCCCCGGACACGGCGGTCGTCAGGTTGACCGTCATGTTCGGGAGATGATTGATGTTAAAAACGACCAGCGGGCGCGCGCATCGCTGGTCGTTTTTAACCTTTTACTGCCCGATTTGCGGGCGATTACCAAGCGATGGAACGATAACGACCGTTGTTACCGTTCCATCGCTAGGTTTAATCGCCTAGTGGATGGGCAGCATTAGGCTGCAGTTAGGGTTAGATTGGGATTAGACTGCAGTTAGGGTTAGAGTGGGATTAGACTACAGTTAGGGTTATATTAGGATTATGATGCAGTTACGGTTAGGATAACGGTTATGCTGCAGTTAGGGGTAGATTAGGATTAGGCTGCATTTAGGGTTAGATTAGGATTAGGCTGCAATTAGTGTTAGGATGGATAGATAGACGATTAGATAGATAGCGATATATATGTATATAGATAGTGCAGTGTAAAGCACAGAACGCTAATATAAATCTATGTACAGTGTATGTTGTATATATAATGCAGCACAAGGGTCCCAGCTACTCACCGTCACTAGCACTGTTCCTGCACCATGCTCTCTGTGTACAGTACCGGCCGGCGTGGGTTGCCATGGAGACGGACACAAGGCGCAGGCGCACACACGGGGCTCTCTGCAGCCGGAGACGCGCTGATGGTTCCCAACACAATTGTATCACTTATTAATAATCTGTGTGTCGGATACAGGAGGGGGGATGGAGCACGATCCATGCCTGGGGTCTTTTGCGATCACGGATCACCCTCCTTGTGTCCCCAGCACGAATTCTGTGCAATGCGTCATGTTGTTGCATTAGTCGCTTCTCAGCAACCCTACGGGCACATCCCCGGAGCCGCAGCGCTAATGCTGGGAAAGAGAATGATTACCTGTGTATCTGGGCTGTGTTAAAAAATGTCACAATTCCAACATTGCACAATTTACCATTTATTACAACTTTTTATTGATATATTTGTTTATGGGGAAGGGGAACTGTATTTGTGCTTTAAACAGCAGACCACATTTGCTATGTTAGTAATATAAGCAATTTTTTTAAATTTTTATCAATGGATGTTTACTTATTTTTACAAATAAAATGCTACATTGACATCAGATATGTAATCGGTTAATACTCCGATGCAATAGGTGATGATAACTCAAGGTCTGATTCAAAACTAGGGTTCATGTGTAACTAACCCTGGCATCCTCAAACACATTTGATATGTTTTAATTGAGAGTATTGCCTTATGCTGGCAGCTGGCCATATCTGTGAGATCAAACGCACCATCTGACAGACAGACCAGTTATCTGACATTGCCATATAATGTCCATACCCATGCCCTGAGCCAACACTGGGGGATTCCTCAGCAGTAGTACCTCCCCCTCCGCCAGGTCATGGACTATCCCATCCCCACCTCCCTCGGGGACCCAGGTGAGTAGTCCATGTCCCAGAGGGAGGAGAACGGGGTAGTCCATGAACCGACCAAGGGGGAGGTCCCATTGCAGCACCCCTTGTGATACTATCGGATAATTTGACTGTCTAATGGTGAATATATCCGCTGTCAGATCTGAGCAGCAGTTATTGCATCTGTCAGTCATACCCAACAGACTGATCAGAGCTGTAACTAGACTTTTTGGTGCACTGTGCCAGAAAGAGCATTGGCGCCCCCCTCATTTTTCAAAGGGACATAATGCACCCAAAAAAGCGGAATGGCCTCATGGGGAAGGGCCAGGGAAGAGATAGGGGAAGCCAGGAGATACTGGGGATGAAATAAGAGGAAGCTACAAGTGAGAATGGCACCGGCCACACTACCCTAGCTACGGCCCTGAGACTGATAATTGGTGCTGAGTCGTGGCCATGCGCTGTGCAATAATCGGTACAATAGTGTTTACGGCCACCTTAATGCTTTACTCTGTAAATCTGCCGACCAATTAGGTGGTTTATGTCATGGCACCATTAAATTGGGTAACTGCATTGTATTTGCTGCCTATGGGGCAAATATATCACATGAAATGCAAAGCTTATCCAAAATGCATTAAATGGTAGTCCTGGAGAGGTCTGAGATTTCTCCAGCAGTGCTTCACTTAATAACGCCACTGCCAGCTATGGAGGTGAAGCTTGGAGGGCACTTACTTAGGGGTCTATTCAGCAAGAGCGATGATGTTGCCCAGAATATTATCGGGCAACATCGCCAGGAGTTTTTATCAATTATGATAATTTATTGCTGTTATTCAGCAATATTTTGTGCAGGGACAGCGCAGGGCCGTCTCTACCTATAGAATAAATGGGCCCGTGGCCGATAGCACCCCCACCCCACATTGCATAGCTGCCAACGCTGATAGTCCTGCTTGGGGTGGAGGCAAGCTGTGTGTTTGGTATAGCAGCCAATGAGAGTCAGACAGACATCATGATGTCTCTCCCATCCCATAGTGCAGAGCGAGAGCGGGCCCGGAGGAGTGGACAGCGGCAGTCGATCAGGTTAGTTGCTTTTGTGTGTGTGTGTGTGTGTGTAAGGGTGCACAGGGACTGGCAGAGCATGGGGGGGTGCAACTGGGGGCACTATAAAGGGGGGGCCGCTACTGGGGGCACTGTATTGGGCTGGTGGCCGCTACTGGGGGCATTGCATAGGGGGAGGCACTACTGGGGGCACTGTATGGGGAGAGTGGCCATTACTGGGGGCACTGTATGGGGGGGATTACTATTGAGGGCAATGCATATGGGGATTACTAATGGTGGCACTGCATAGGGGGAATTACTACTGGGGGCACTGCATAGGGGGACTACTATGGGGGCATTGCACAGGGGGACTACTACTGGGGGCATTGCACAGGGGGACTACTACTGGGGGCACTGCATAGGGGGACTACTACTGGGGGCAATGTATAGGGGGATTACTACTGGGGGCACTGCATAGGGGGGACTACTGTGGGCAATGCATAGGAGGAATACTACTGGGGGTAAAGCATAGGGGGACTACTACTGGGGGCAAGGCATAGGGGGAATACTACTGGGAGCACTGCATAGGGGGGACTACTACTGGGGGCACTGCATAGGGGGGACTACTACTGGGGGCACTGCAATAGGGGACTACTACTGGGGGCACTGCATAGGGGGGAGTACTACTGGGGGCAATGCATAGGGGGAGTACTACTGGGGGCAATGCATAGGGGGATACTACTGGGGCAATACATAGGGGGGACTACTACTGGGGACAATGCATAGGGGGGACTACCACTGGGGGCACTGCAGAGGGGGAGGCACTACTAGGGGCACTGTATAGGGGGAGGCACTACTGGGGGCACTGTATGGGGAGGGTGGTCATTACTGGGGGCACTGTATGGGGGGGATTACTACTGTGGGCAATGCATAGGTTGATTACTACTGGGGGCACTGCATAGGGGGATTACTACTGGGGCCACTGCATAGGGGGGACTACTATTGGGGCCACTGCATAGGGTGGGCTACTACTGGGGGCACTGCATAGGGGGTCTACTACTGGGGCCACTGCATAAGGGGGACTACTACTGGGGCCACTGTATAAGGGGGGACTACTGCTGGGGCCACTGCTTAAGGGGGGACTACTGCTGGGGCCACTGCATAAGGGGGACTACTACTGGGGCCACTGCATAAGGGGGACTACTACTGGGGCCACTGCATAGGGGGGACTACTACTGGGGCCACTGCATAGGGGGGACTGCTACTGGGGCCACTGCATAGGGGGGACTACTACTGGGGGCACTGCATAGGTGGACTACTACTGGGGCCACTGCATAGGTGGACTACTACTATGGGGGACTACTACTGGAGCCACTGCCTATGGGGGACTACTACTGGAGCCACTGCCTAGGGGAGACTACTACTGGGGGCACTGCATAGGGGGAACTACTACTGGGGGCAATGCATAGGAGGAATACTACTGGGGGCAATACATAGGAGGAACACTACTGGGGGCATGGCATAAGGGGACTACTACTGGGGGCAAGGCATAGGGGGACTACTACTGGGGGCACTGCATAGGGGGACTACTATACTACTGGGGCACTGCTTAGGGGGACTACTACTGGGCACTGCATAGGGGGATTACTACTGGGGGCACTGCATAGGGGGGACTACTACTGGGGGCACTGCATAGGGGGAGTAGAACTTGGGGCAATGCATAGGGGGGCTACTACTGGGGCCACTGCATAGGGGGGACTACTACTGGGGGCACTGCATAGGGGGGGCACTAATAGGGGTACTGTATAGAGGGAGGCACTACTGGGGGCACTGTATGGGGAGGGTGGTCGTTACTGGGGGCACTGTATGGGGGGATTACTACTGTGGGCAATGCATAGGTTGATTACTAGTGGGGGCACTGCATAGGGGGATTACTACTGGGGCCACTACATAGGGGGGACTACTACTGGGCCACTGCATAGGGGGGGCTACTACTGGGGGCACTGCATAGGGGAACTACTACTGGGGCCACTGCATAAGGGGGACTACTACTGGGGCCACTGTATAAGGGGGGACTACTGCTGGGGCCACTGCATAAGAGGGGACTACTACTGGGGCCACTGCATAAGGGGGACTACTACTGGGGCCACTGCATAAGGGGGACTACTACTGGGGCCACTGCATAGGGGGGACTACTATTGGGGCCACTGCATAAGGGGACTACTACTGGGGGCAAGGCATAGGGGGACTACTACTGGGGGCACTGCATAGGGGGGACTACTATACTACTGGGGCACTGCATAGGGGGACTACTACTGGGCACTGCATAGGGGGGGATTATTACTGGGGGCACTGCATTGGGGGGACTACTACTGGGGGCACTGCATAGGGACAGTACAACGTGGGGCAATGCATAGGGGGGACTACTACTGGGGGCACTGCATAGGGGCACTAATACTGGGGGCAATGCATAGGGGGGCTACTACTGGGGCCACTGCATAGGGGGGACTACTACTGGAGCCCCTGCCTAGGGGAAACTACTACTTGGGGCACTGCATAGGGGGGACTACTACTGTGAGCACTGCGTAGGCGGGACCACTTCTGGGGCACTGTATAAGGGGCACTACTGGGGGCACTGCTTAGGAAATTTGTTGTACTGTACATGTTCAGACTGTGACTTCTGTTTTTATGTCGATAGCCAACACTCCCCACCTCCCCAGGCACAGCCTCCACCGATAACATCCCATCCCCGGCAGAGGATTGTTTAATGGGGGCCCCAGTGCATTGCTTTGCCCAGGGGCCTGAACTGCTGTCAAGACAGCCCTGGAACAGCGGTTGCGGTAACACACTGTCCCTACGATGTCACAGAAGGCATTGGGTTTTCGGGATTCCGAAAAAAATGCGGAAACACTGGTTTTCGAATTATGTAAGCTTTTGACCTATTCCGCAATGTGTATATGGAGAAGATACCGTAATTATCCTCTCCATATTTTCCTAATTCGCAGAGTTCCACACTGTAGGGATCAGCCATTGATCTCTACAGTGCTTTAACGCTTCTTGCTGTTCTGCAAAGCAAAAAGTGTTAAATCACTCGAAAAATATTTACTTTATATAACTCTATCTCAGAATGGCGTTATATGAGGAAAATACTTAAATATCCCAAAACCTGCAGGGACAGAGGTAAATTTTCCCATAAGTCTCTGCAGCATCCGCCCAGTCTCCGTGCCTGCTTTCCGGTGATCGCCGACAGGTAAGTCCAATTAGAGCCTGTTAAACCTGCCGAAATTGATTGACATGTGTATACAGGCTTTATACTACCCTGTATACATGCATATTTATGTGCGATTATATTTAACATTTATATATAAATGTTAAATATAAAAGCACATAAATATACATGTATACAGGCTAGTATAAAGCCTGTATACACACATGTCAATCAATTTGAACAGGCTGGAGATGCACTTACCCCGTTGGTGGTCACCACAAGCAGGGATGGAGACTATTCCGGAGCGCATGAATGATATGCGCAGAAGAACAAACAGAAGGTATTGTTTTCAGAATCCCAATAACAATGTATTCTGTAACATCGCAGGGACAGCGTGTTACCGCAACCACTGTCCCTGCAGAAAATATTGCTGAATAGCAGCAATAAATTATCAGAACTGATATCTATTTATTTATTTTCCAATTACAATAATTATCCAATCTGTTGCTATGTTTGCACCCTTACAAAAGGCAAATTTTTATTTCAGTGTTTTTATGAACTTCAACTACTTTTATGTAAATTATGATTTGATCTTATCTGTTGATTACTATATGAATTATAGTTATTTTATCTTCATTTCAAATATACAGACTAAAACAACCTTTAACACTACAAACATTTGCATCTGTTTAACATATAGGATTGGCGCATGAGTACCTACATCCTATAATACATAACATATTAATACATCTCACCCTATGTCCAGCTACTGTACCTATACATCGTCCATATAATCGACTTCTCGATGCTTGGATGTAATCGACTTCTCGATGCTTGGATGTACACACTGGCTAAAGTATCATTCATACAGTCGACAAACAATATATCGTCCAAGCAATCGACCAGTGTGTATAGCCAATATATGTGTGAACAACATAGTTAACAAATATATCATGTCAGACGTGCAGCACAGCAGATACAATATCTTTCAGATATATCATGCACATCTGCCTGTGTGACTGGACGACCGAACAATATGCCTGCTGCAGGAACCCCTGACAATGACATCACTACCGGTTCCTGTGGTCAGACATATTGGTCGGTAGGTGTGTCCGCACACTTGTATACACACCACATCAATTGGACAAGTGTGTACCCGGCATAAAGGCACCTATAGTCAGCTGATGGGATTGATCATGTGATAACATCTGGAGAAAGCTACTCATGTTATCAGTAAGACATTGTTAAATACATTGCATAATCTTTCTTTAACTACATACATTCACGGTCACAGACGCATTTGATTTAGGTATATTCCCACATTGCTTAGCGGCTTTTACCCTATAGTATTTGCGGTATAAATTAAAAACACCTATTTTACTAAACAGTGTAAATGGATACATTAGCTCAGATGGATGTAATTATTAGTGAGTGTGTTTTCTTTGATTTATGCACATAACACCACTTCCTATTTAATACATTAATGCCTGTGTAGTGATGTACAAGCCCTAAGGTACACTGATCTAAGGTAAACAGAGCATTTCTCAGTGACATGATAGATGGACTGTGCTGAAATGTACAACATGTTTACATACACATGAGATTGTTAGCACTAAGAGCAATATGCATGTGCATTATAAATGCAGTATATAAAGATAAAGCTATACATAGATATGTATGTGAAAATATATATATATATACATACACTGTATACACATATACATACATATATGTATGTATATTCTGTACATATACAAACAGTGGTGTAAAAAAAAAAAGTTTTTCAGATCGTCAAACAAAATTGAACATAAAGTAAAGACAACCTTAGTAAACAAAAAACTACTTTTTAAATTATCAGTTTATTTATTTAAGGAATAAAGTTATCAACACTTATATCACCCATGTGAAAAATAAATGACAACCCTAAACTCATTAACTGGTTGTGCCACCTTTAGCAGCAACAACTGCAAATCAAAGGGAGATCCTGCTATCACAGGATCGCTGCTCAGGAATTGTGTCCCATCCTTCTTTGCAGAATTGCTTTAATTCAGCCACACTGGAGGGTTTTCGAGGATGAACTGCCCGTATACGGACTGCCACAACATCTCAATTGGATTCAATTTAGGACTTTGATTAGGCCACTCCAAAACCTTAGTTTTTTTAAACTCATGATTCCATAAATTATGGCAAGTCGCCCAGGTCCTGAAGCGGTAACGCATCCCCACACCATCACACTACCACCACCATGTTAGACTGTTGGTATGATGTTCTTATTGTGGAATGCTGTGTTAGCTTTATGCCAAATGTAACAGGACCCATGTCTTTCAAAAAGTAAAATTTTTGACTCATCAGTCCACAGAACATAAGCCCAAATTGCTTGGGGTTTATCAGTATGTTATTTTGGCAAATGTGGGATCAGCCTTTATGTTCCTCTTGGTTAGTAGTGGTTTTTGCCTTACAACTCCCCAGTGGATATAATTTTTGCCCAGTCTCTAATGGTGAATGCTAAAACATTCACTGAGGCGAGTGAGGCCGGCAGTTCATTGGATTTTCATATGGGCTCGTTTGAGACTTCCTAGTTGTGTCATCGATGTGCTCTTGCAGGAATTTTTGTAGGCTCCCACTCCTAGGAGGATTCACCACTGTTGCAAGTTTTCACCATTTGGACAGAATAGCTCTCGTTGTGATTTGCTGGAGTCCCGGAGCCTTAGAAATGGCTTTGTAACCCTTTACATACTGATTAATTCAATAACTGTCTCATCTCTTCTGGAATGTCCTTTGAGCGCAGCAAACTGTGATGCTTGTTCTGCTGCCTGCTCTGCTATTTTGCTGTCACCCCCTTGGATGGTGCCACAATCAGTTGTGATGGATGACACGAGCATCAACCACTGTGCTGGGAGAGGCTGGGGACTGCCCAGCAGCTCCCGGAATACTGGGCAAGCTCCCAGCATCACAAGTACCTGGCTGTGACTATTAGTCACGCCCCCAAACATAAAAAACCAGGGGGCATGGCTTCGTGGGCATGAGGCCTCGCCCCATTTGCACGAGCACGACTTTTGAAAAATTGTGAACTGCCGCATTGAGTGTCACTACACATAGTGACACCTCTGAGTGACCTCACATTGTTACTCACCTTTAGATTTGTTGCTGCATTTTTGCAAATGCTGCTTCCTCACTGCATTTACCACAAGTAACACATTTGGGATGCATAAGTGATCTAAATGCCTAAGTTACATTTGTGCTTGCATTTTTTTTTTAGAAAGCAAGACCAATACCATTTGGTATGAGGCCTCTGAGCATTGAAGGATCTGACACATGACTCCTGACTGGTTCGACACGTGTTTCAGATTCATCCCTCATCTGGACCTCAGATCAATAGGTTGCAAGACTAGCAATGGACTCCACTATTTGTACGTATGAAGACCCAGGGAGTTCCACCAAAATACTGATGTAGGGAACCCCTTCAAAAGTGTATTCATAAACAAAGAAAATGGGGCTATATTTAGAATTATGCAATTTGCTCAAAGGTGTGTTTGGCCAGGTCAGAACACCTAGGGGTAAATTTACTAACTGTCGGTGTTGGTACTACCTAAGCCAAAACCAACAGTAGCAGATGGACATCGCCGTTGTGTTGCTGTAAAAAAACCCGACTATTTATCTCTGTCAGGTTTCAGCTTCAATTGAAACCCGACGTCGATGACAGTCGGTTTTTGCAGCTCTAAATGCCATCAGTTTTGAACTGAATGAACGAAACCAACGGCATTTAGAACTGTCATAGGAATGAATGGGGAAGCGCTGATTGGCTGAGAGTGTGGGAGTGCAGGTCTCAGCCAATCAGTGCTGTCAGGTTGCGGCCTAGAATCGGCCGTTACCTTTGCGCCGGCTTCCCCTGATCTCCCGTGGGGTCAGACGACAGGTGCAGCGGAGGGTACGTGCTGAGTATTCTACCTAAGTGCCATGTGAACTGCCTTGGACTGCTCCATGCCTGGTTTTTGCGGTTGCCGTCATGGATGCGGCCATGACAGTTTGCATCACCTGACGACTCCATACTCAATGGTAGCATGACGGTGGTCAGCTGACACTGTCCACTAATGACCTGCTACTGCAGTGGATAAAGGCAGACTGCAGACCACAGGAAGTTGCCTGAGCAATGTTGTCGCTTCCTAGTGTTCACAGAAGATCTCGTTCCAGGTCCTTCCTCGTGTTTCCCTGTGCTTACCAGTGCCGACTACAGTGCAATAGTGCGTCCACAATACCTCGCCTGTTTGCGGATCATTTGCCACCTCGTTGCGCATAAGTGCGTTTTCAACATCACACCTGGCTGTGGATCATTTGCTACCTCGTTGCGTAGAAGTGCGTCCTGAACATCACGCCTGTTGTCTGCGGTTCATTTGCCACCTCGCTGAGCAGAAGTGCATACTGTATATTACCCTGACGCTCAGAGCAGTCGTCTATACCGCTGTCACTACAGCGTCCAGCCTCAGTTCTGCAGTCACTACAGCGTCCAGCCTCAGTTCTGCAGTCACTTCTGCATCCAGTCACAGTACCGCTATCACTACAGCGTCCAGCCTCAGTTCTGCAGTCACTACAGCGTCCAGCCTCAGTTCTGCAGTCACTACTGCATCCAGTCACAGTACCGCTGTCACTACAGCGTCCAGCCTCAGTTCTGCAGTCACTACAGCATCATGTCACAGTACCGCTATCACTACAGCATCCAACCTCAGTTCTGCAGTCACTTCTGCATCCACCCACAGTACCGCTGTCACTACAGCGTCCAGCCTCAGTTCTGCAGTCACTACAGCATCATGTCACAGTACCGCTATCACTACAGCATCCAACCTCAGTTCTGCAGTCACTACTGCATCCAGTCACAGTACCGCTGTCACTACAGCGTCCAGCCTCGGTTCTGCAGTCACTACTGCATCCAGTCACAGTACCGCTGTCACCACTGCATCCAGTCACAGTACTGCTGTCACTACAGTGTCCAGCTTCGGTTCTGCAGTCACCACTGCATCATGTCACAGTTCTGCAGTCACCACAGCATCCAGCCATAGTACCGCTGTCACTGCAGCATTCAATCCTCAGTGCCATTGTACCTCACACGCACCAGTCCTCACTGCCCTGTTACAACCTAGGACCTCCGGTGAATATATTAGAAGCTACACTAGGGTGTAGCTTAATCCTTGTGAGAAGTATCTTCTAGGGCCACGGTAGAAGATTCTCTATTCCCCTGAGTGCCAGTTACCTGACCAAAGTACCGCGACCTGCCAGCTGGGTGCAGCTAAACCCATATCCCGCTAGGAGGGGTCACTGGTGAACACCTCCAGGATGGTTAGTTTCTGCACCTTTGGTCAGGTCTCGCCAATGGCTGGTACTCGTGGATGAGGAGATCTTGTGTACAGGCCCCACGTCTCAGATTTCCCCATCAGTCCTGAACCTCAGCTTGCGCCCCACAGTAGGGGATTCCATACAGCCGGTCGTGACAAGTGCCTTCCAATTCAGTGCTATAACAGTGGGCTTGAATAATGTTTGTACGCAATGCCGATGTTGATGCAATTATCAGCCAACTGCGCTTGTGCTGCAATCACTCTGCGCGTGCGTCAAGGTACCTTTGCGATGTCGCTCATAGTGAGGAAGTGATCGCAAAGTGATTGACAGAAAAGGACCATTTGGAGGTGTCAACGGGGAGTGATTGGAAAAACGCAGGCATGTTATGGCTGTTTTCGGGCAGTGTATCTGCCGTCAGCTGCGATCGTTTATGTAGTGAAACATGACACCTGTGGCCAGTCTGCATACCCATAGGGCTACCCTAGCATGTCCCTCGTTCTTGCATATAGTCTGCGTGTGTGTACATAGTTGCGAATGAGTTTGCAATGGTTCCGGTGGGCGTCTATTTTCTTTTCTGGGCAGCAACTTCACTTGCTAAGATTAGTTGTTCCGACTTTTCAGAAGACCATTTGATGCCTACTTGGAACAAAGAGGAGGTTATCTACGGATTTGTCGTGAAATTAATGGATTAGGGATGTGTTGGTTTTTTTTTTAATGAAATACTACCTGCGGTATGTATGTGTACTGTGTTTATTTATTTTAATATTTTTTTCACAGGTGAAATCCAGGTGCCAGTGGAACCTTAATGCCCGAGCATGCTGGCACTTGTTGTCCCATAAATGCTCGATTGGGTTCATGTCAGGTGAACGTGGTGACCACAGCATTTCTCTGAACTCTCCAGAATGCTCCTCAAACCAATTCTGGACAACATGGGACCAATGACACAGTGCATTATCCTGATGGAATATTTAATTGTTGTGGGGGTACATGAAGTCCATGAAAGGTTGCAAATGGTCATCAAGCAATGTAATGTAGTGGTTACCAGTCAATGACGTGTTCAGGCGAACCCAATTCATGCCCCATGAGCACACCCCACACCATTATGGAACCACCACCAGCTTGCATAGTGCCTTGTTGACATCGGGGGGCCATGGCATCATGTGGTTTGTGCCACACCCAAACCCTATCATCAGTCCGAAACAACTGGAGTCGTGACTCATCGGCTCAGCCCACATGTTGCAAGTCCTCCAGGGTCCAATTAGCGACATCAAGAGCACAGATGAGGCGCTGTGGGCACTCTGGTGGGTCTTCTGCTCCCATAGCCCGTGGAAGCTAAAGAACGCTGCACTGAACTGCGGAAATGGAATGTCCCATCCATCGGGCACCCACTATCATACCCATTTGAACTCCGATAATTCACGACGTCTGCTGTGAGCAGCCTAGCCGCTGTTCAAACTGACTCAGATTACAATTGATGCTGGCCTGGGCATTTCCAAGATGTCACAGTACGGTGACACCATCTATCATTACCTTTACATACTGTTATGCCATGACTTTTGGTACTTCAGTGTACGTTAGCACTGCAGAGGACAAGTCCTGCTCAT
The DNA here is from genome assembly GCA_031769625.1 of Taudactylus pleione. NCBI lineage: Eukaryota > Metazoa > Chordata > Amphibia > Anura > Myobatrachidae > Taudactylus > Taudactylus pleione. Next base: position 29,159,585 of record JAUIMM010000113.1, on the reverse strand, counting down.
CCTCTGCAGTGAAGCACTGAAATGACAAAAAGTAGTGCAGTGGAATGCTGTTGCGCTCAGTGATGTCATTGCACAGTGAAGTGCATCACTATTGTGCTGCACAAGAGTCAGCTCTTCAAAACTAGGGGCTCCATTTAACAACAAACCTAAACACCAGCAGCATATTTTGTTTAGTATTGCAGTGATACAAAATAATATGTCACTGGTAATTATCGTTACTCACCTCACTGGCGTGTTCCAGTGACGTCCTCCTCGCTGCCAGCAACGGGCTACTCTGTCATGCGCAACGGTTAATCTGCGCATGTGCATGACAGTGTAACCCGGCGAGGTCCCGACGGTGCCTGGAAGGTTTTGCTGAAGCCGGAATGGTTGCTGTCGGTGTAATCAACAATGACCTCTAACACTGCAGAAAGCTAAGGAGCCCAGGGAAAATTAAGGAAGTCCAGCAAAATGATCGCTTATAGACCATATTTGCCAACTCACATTTGTTGGTCGGTATGCTAACCCTTCCCCTCTCTCTACCCTAATCTTAACCCTCCCTCTTTGGTGCCTAATCTTAACCCTCCCCCCCTAGTGCCTGAACCTAACCTCCCCCTCCCCACACCCTAAACCTTACCCTCGCCCCTTAGTGTCTAACCCTAACCCTCCCCCTAGTGCCTAACACCTAAACCTAACTCAAACACTCACCCCAACTCCGTTACTTACGTTCGGCATCCCGACCGCCGGGATGCCGAAAGCATACCGCAATCTCCCTGACTCCCTGAAGAGTTTAGCAATCTCCCTGATTGCTCCTTTCCCCCATTATGAAGTTGTTATATAAAAAACAAAACAAAGATATGTACATTCAAATGGAATCGTTAGTATCATTTCCCTGCATGGGTTATAACTTATAGGGTACAATGATCCCTATGGCTACATGCATTATCTGAAAAGTATCAGTGTGTTTTCAGCAATAAATAGATCTTACTAACTGCTTTGGGGCTCATTTACATATGGATGTAAGTAAATTTTATGGCACACCTCTCAGATGTAGCAGTACACGCCCACTTTACCGCCACGCTCATAGGTGCTGCTTTCACTATCTGCCTGAAATGCTTTTTCAAAAGTAGGCAAGTATGTTATAGACACTAATGTGAGAACTTGTGCAATGTTATAATAATGGGTCATAAGGAAGCTTAATTTAAGGGGGTGGGTGGGATGTAATAGGGTACGTGTTTATAAAAGTCTGGATTTTTAGGTGACTTTGCCTACATTCTCCCCCTAAATGAACTTCCTTTATTCCTCATTATTATACCATTGCACAAGTTCCCCCATAGGTGACTATAAGCAATCATTTTCTAAATTTTTATTAAGTGTGTCCAAAAACCTTATATACAGCATAATACAGCGTTGGAACAGGAAAATGTCCCTTCTCTTACATTAGAAAAGAGAGCGTGGCTATACAGTATGGGGGCGAGGATTTCTAGTATGGGTATGGCTATACAGTATGGGGGCGAGGATTTCTAGTATGGGTGTGGCTATACAGTATGGGGGCGAGTATTTGTAGTATGGGTGTGGCTATACAGTATGGGGAGAGGATTTGTAGTATGGGTGTGGCTTTACAGTATGGGGCGAGGATTTGTAGCATGGGTGTGGCTATACAGTATGGGGGCGAGGATTTGTAGCATGGGTGTGGCTATACAGTATGGGGGAGAGGATTTGTAGTATGGGTGTGGCTGTACAGTATGGGGGAGAGGATTTGTAGTATGGGTGTGGCTTTACAGTATGGGGGCGAGGATTTGTAGCATGGGTGTGGCTATACAGTATGGGGGAGAGGATTTGTAGTATGGGTGTGGCTATACAGTATGGGGGTGAGGATTTGTAGTATGGGTGTGGCTGTACAGTATGGGGGAGAGGATTTGTAGTATGGGTGTGGCTGTACAGTATGGGGGAGAGGATTTGTAGCATGGGTGTGGCTATATAGTATGGGGGAGAGGATTTGTAGTATGGGTGTGGCTGTACTGTATGGGGGAGAGGATTTGTAGTATGGGTGTGGCTTTACAGTATGGGGGCGAGGATTTGTAGCATGGGTGTGGCTATACAGTATGGGGGAGAGGATTTGTAGTATGGGTGTGGCTATACAGTATGGGGGCGAGGATTTGTAGTATGGGTGTGGCTGTACAGTGTGGGGGCGAGGATTTGTAGCATGGGTGTGGCTATACAGTATGGGGGAGAGGATTTGTAGTATGGGTGTGGCTATACAGTATGGGGGCGAGGATTTGTAGTATGGGTGTGGCTGTACAGTGTGGGGGAGAGGATTTGTAGCATGGGTGTGGCTATACAGTATGGGGGAGAGGATTTGTAGTATGGGTGTGGCTGTACAGTATGGGGGAGAGGATTTGTAGTATGGGTGTGGCTGTACAGTATGGGGGAGAGGATTTGTAGTATGGGTGTGGCTTTACAGTATGGGGGCGTGGCTACATTATACGTACCCATTTTTTGTAACGCCATGGCATGAGCTGCTGGGCCGCCCTAGTCCCTCTCTCTAGTGTTTAGATGTGCACAATAGCCTCCTCTTGTTCTCTTTAGAAGGTTTGATGCATCTCCCCCATTGTCTGCCATGGTATTTCTAACTCCTCTACTCAGCCAGAGATGGAGTTATAGTTCGGCAATTTTGTTGTGTAGAAATGCCCTGTATAATATACAGGCATAGGGCTCTGTGCTGTCACAGCAACTCAAATGGTTTCAGTCTCTTTTTGTCCTATATATCGGATCAGATAGATAAATACCTATGACAAATTGTACGTGACATGTGGTATGTGGATGGAATTTAATCAAAGACAAGCACCTAAAACATGTCCCAGGAAGTTCTGCATCCACTGTGTGTAGGTGAAAGGCTTCCAATGAGATGGCACAGCTACTTTGTTGGAACTAGGGAAGCCAATCCTGGGTCGTTTTTTCAATCCCGGGATTTTGGATTGAAAAACGCTCATTCCCCGCATACCCGGTATTGAGTTGGTCAATGAGGGGGGGCGGACTCGGCTAACGGGGCGGGCCTGCACAGTGTGACCTCTGTCATCGCACAACTTGGGGCCGGGGCAGCTGGGGAGCATCTGAGCAAGTGCTGCAGGTGCTCAGCACTGCCCGTCATACAAAAAACTGAAACTGCGCAAAAGAAAACTAAACCACGCATGCGCTCACGAATACCAAAATCCCGGAATTGGAAGCTCCAATCCCGGGATTCAAATCTTGCCAATTTTAGGCCAAAATTCCGGGATTGGCCTCCCTAGTTGCAACAAGGGTTAAAATAAGTGATGCAAGTTTTAAATCATCACACAGGGACGCACCTGCACACATCTAAAACAATATTGGCAAGATAAATTACCCATCATTCCAAGAGAATTGTGCTTTGCTTTTTTGGAAGATACACAATATTCATTTTTGTTGTGAGAAGAATTGAGCAAACAGACCTGCAACAAAGAAACATGGTGACTAAGGGCCTGACTCATTACAGATCACAACTGCGATAGCAATAGCAACTACACACGCAGTCTCACTGCGATCGTATGCTAATCCACTGCGATCGCTATGCCATTGCAGCACTACATAAGGACGCGCACCTTACCTTACACACATCCGTAATGTTTAGCAAGACTGCAAAACCATCGGTACTATTGAGTACAGCCGCAGCCCCACGCACACTTGCACAAGCTCTGACCTTATTTAGGAATTGCTAACCTCGTCGCACACTATGAGGCCTCAGGCTGTGTATGGCATCGCAGTGGATAATTCATGCACGCCCCTACAACGGCGTTCAAATGCCCTGGCATGCCTGCGTTCCACCGACCCCCCCCCTCCCCATCACCACCCCGAGACGGTACTTCCTGTCAATCACTCTGCAATGGGTCTGCGTGGTCATTGTGATCGCAGTCCTGATTGCAGTGGCAGTTTGTGCACGTGCACTGTAATGCGTGCGCAGAACACAACAATCGGCCCATTGCATGCGTAATCTCTGTTGCATCTCGGTAACGAATCAAGGCCTTAAATTCACATATGTTTGATTTAGAAATAACAGTCTTAACAGGGCTAAACACAAACATGTGCTGCAAATGATCAAATCAGACCCCCAGAGGTACAGTGGTGGTCTTTGCTGCTGCTGCTTATAATGCCATCTAAAATAAATAAGAGCGTGTCCTATTACATGGACAATGTTGTTATGTTACAGTAGTTGCCTAGCTTAAAAAAGAATGTGCTGAATAACTTTCCTGTTTGATGTACAGTATTATTTTTGCACTTGATTACTTTTACTTTTGGTTTCTTTTAAATCTTGCAAAACATTCTGTAGCGACCATGGAGAGGAATGTGAAACACTAGGACCGATACAATTATTTATTATATTTATTTATTGCCAGTTATTTATATAGCGCACACATATTCCGCAGCGCTTTACAGAGAATATTTGGCCATTCACATCCATCCCTGCCCCAGTGGAGCTTACAATCTATATTCCCTACCACATGCTCACACACACATACACACTAGGGTCAATTTTGCTGGGAGCCAATTAACCTACCAGTATATTTTTGGAGTGTGGGAGGAAACCGGAGTTCCCGGAGGAAACCCACGCAAGCACAGGGAGAATATACAAACTCCACACAGTTAGGGCCGTAGTGGGAATTGAACCCATGACACAATGGAAGAAATGTTACCAATTTTTTTTTATTAAGGAATTTGATAAGAAATTGCAGTACTTAATTATCCATCTGATTTTTAGATTTTTTTTTTTTCATTCGATAACACTGCACAACAATGAGAATGTTTCCAATGTGAAAATAGTTACTTCTAATTGATTTCAGCATGCAAAGAATGAATGTGACATTTAAAACTCTCAATTAGCTTTGAGTCCCGAGATATAGCCCATTTATGACGATGTAGGGGTATTCCTAGTGAAGTGGGCAGAATGGAGAGAATCTTACCAGCAATCTGTGGGTCTCATTCAGACCCGCTCACGAGCGCAGGACGCAGGAGGGAGCTCCGTCGTGCGCATGCGCTAGACCCGGATAGCGACAGCCAAGCTGTCGCTCCAGATCTCGCACCAAAGGGGGCGTGCTGTCGATTGTGAGTGACAGCACGCCCCCTTTGGTGGGCGTGGCTGCCAGACGGAGGCGTTACTGTCTGGGGCCGGCCCCACTGACATCACTAGTGATGTCAGTGGGAATGATTTTGGCTCTGATAGAGTCAAAAGCACTCCTGGGCTTGCAGCAGCGAGACCCTACCGCAGGGTCTCGTCACAAGCACGATGGTCGCGATGGTCTTGACCATCGCGACCATCATCATGGACGCTTGCATAAGCTGTGGGTGGTAACCCACAGCTATGCGAGCGTCCATAAGGCCGCTCCAAATTTAACTAGGACGGCCCTGATTCAGAGCGAGCGTTCTGGTCAGAGCGTCCGGCTCTGAATCAGGGCCAGTGTTTCGCGCAGAGGGGGCGGGGCCTAATGACCCAATTAAATGAATCAGTTATTTGTCTCCTCCCCTATTCAAATATATGTGATTCACATGATAATTGTGGTGCACTGAGTGACAAGCATATTGAGCGATTCCACCAAGACATTTCAGCAATGATATCAGGGTAGGTGATCACTACTGTTGGACCGTGACAAGAGATGCCCCAGAAGAGGAGTACAAGCGACAAGCAAAGAGATAGCACCCCCATGAATAGGCCACTATATTAGATAGTACTTTCGTATGTCGTATGTTTGTTTCGTATGCTGTATGTTTGTTTCGTTTTGTGTTCTTATTTGTCATTGATTGAATTAAAACAACTGTTATTTATTTTCTATCAAGAAAATATCAGATTATTTAAAAATAGCTTTTCACTATGACTATATTACCAATGTACATACAGTATAGTGCAAGTAGTGTAGCACAAAAAATAGAGCTAATAAAAACATTCTGAAATCATTTTAGTTTTTCTTGACCTCAAATTAGTAATGTATGACTATTTTTAGAAAGGAAACAAATTAAAAGTATTAATTTGTTGTACAGTGTAATCTGTCAAAAGATTGTCTTTATTTTAATATATTAGATTTTTTTTTTAGAAAAGTGAATTGTCAAGTGGAAAATAAACTTCTTAAAAGGTGGCATTATGCCTTGCAGGTTTCAATGTTATAGATTATATGCGGATGTGTGTATATTTTTTTTACTTTTTAATAACTTCATAATTATCGATTATGTAAACAAAACAATCTCACAGCTAGTTTGCTCAATCACTAGTGGCCATATTGACAGTTCTCTCAAATACGGGAGAACTGTTATTGCTGGGTCAATTACTTCAATGTACAGTCTTGTTCAATTCACACAGAAAAATCCATTCTGTCTTCTTAGTGTGGTATTTTATTGCATTAATGCAATATAACTCTATCTATTTTTATATGTAATAGATATAACCAGTGGCGGATTTTGCCTAGGGGATGCAGCCCCCCCCTGTATAATCCACCACCTCAGTGTAGTCTGCACTGGCTACACTGTGACTGGCAGTGGCTTCCTATTAGAAGCGCTTCCTGCCAGTCACATATACATAAGGCAGCCCCAGGGGGAGGTGTCTCCTCCCCCTGGGGCTGCCAGTCCAGGCTGTGATTAGCAGTGAGTGGCTTGCAGTAGGAAGCCGGTACTCTGCCTTTCCGCCAGCCCTACCCAGCTCCTAGGGGCTGCAGACAATACAGACCTTTGGAAGCCGGTGATATGCGGATGTGCGGCGCTCTGCCACTAGTGAGCATGCGCCGGTCACGGTGCCTGTCAGATCGATAGTGGCAGGCGCCGTGACCCGGCCAGGAGAGAAGCCGGGTGAATGTTTTTGGCGACGGCAGCCCCTCTCATCTATGAGGGTAGGAGCTGCCGCTGGATATAACAGTCTTTAATGTGCTGTCCGATCTGTACCCAAGCCTTGGTGTGCATTGCGACGGACAAGGCCGAAGTCTGAGTACGTTCAACCATCCAAGGTGTTGGTATATCAGAGCGTGACCGCACACCACAGAGTGGTATATCTATCTTATAAAATAGCCAATGTTGTGATGAAATAGTTCTACATGGAGATGATGTAGGGTAAAACAGATGCAGGATAGGAGGACAAATATAGTTCAGAATAGATTGTTTAATTTGAATTATTTTAATTAATAAACATTTAACAATGTAAGTGAATAAAACTGAAATTTTCTGTCAGAAATGTGTATTTCCGTCAGTGAGGCAGTGATGTGCTGCCGTCAGGGAGGCAGTGATGTGCTGCTTTTCTCTGAGTAGTCTCTCTGTGAGTGATGCTATTGTTTACACTTGTGGAGTGACAGTTGTAAGTAGTTCAGATGTATACTGAGAGGAGTGTGGTCGTTGGGAAATAATGCACGTGCTTTAGTGTGTCCAATCAGGTTGGTGGGATTTCTGTCATTGTAACACACACAAGTAGCTGTGATGGACCAATAAATTGATTTGAGCAACTGCCATTCTGTGTATCAATGTGCTAAGTGGCAGGTATGGGATTAGTAGTTTGAGGGTATGCTGATCCTTGTAGTGCTATGTTGGAGAATCCTGTGGTGCCTCCAGGTGAGTTAGCTCTCAATTTAGAAATAAATGTATGTGCTATTATCATGTAGCATAAGAAAATACATAAACGTATGACCCAAAGTGGGTGCTATTATCATGTGGCGTTAGAACCACCAATACAGACGCCTTGGTGTTGCTGCTGGCTTACCATATATTTGCAAATATATGTAACTGAGGGCCTGATTCAGCAAAGAACGCAGTTGCTAATACGCAAGCAATCGAATGATTGTTGCGTACTGCGCATGCGTGAACCAGCCACTGCAATCGGGACTGCGATTGTAGTGACTACACAGACCCATTGCACAGTGATTGACAGGAAGTGCTGTTTGTGGGTGTTGAGGGGGGTGGTCATGCGAACACAGGCGTGCCAGTGCGTTTTAACGCCGTTGCAGGTGCGTGTATAAATTTTCCACTGCGATACCATTTGCAGCCTGAGGCCTGATAGCGTGCGTGGTTGTTAGAAATTTCTGAGTAAGGTCAGGGCTTGTGCAAGTGTGCGTGAGGCTACGATGGTACTCGGTTGTACCAATGGTTTTTCAGTCCTGCTAAACATTACGGATGTGTGTAAGGTAAAGTGGGCATCATTATGTTGTGCTGAGATTGCATTGCGATCGCAATGAATTAGCATACTATCGCAGTTGAACTGCGTGTGTACGCAATATTGCGTACCGTAGTGAATGAGGCCCTGAGATCTCTGCATTGCTATTATTATATAGGATGAGTCTCTCATTAGCTGGTCCATTGCAGTGTGCTGGGGAATTCTGTGTTTTTTCTTGTCTAGATTAGCTCCTTCCTTACAAGCACCTGTGATGGACCTATACATTGATTTGTGCAACTGACATTCTGCGTGTTAAGGGGCATATCGACTACACGATATAATGAACAATATCGTTATCGTTCATTATACTGTGCAGTGGATCTTATGCCCACACTGAACGATATGTCGTTCAGTGCCAGCACCCTCCCTCATCCCCGAACCTGCACAACCTGACGATATCGTCAAGTTGGACAGCTGGTTCGGGCGATGGTAGATGCCGTCAATGAACAGCAGGAGTGCGCATCGCTGGTCATTGACGGCATATCCACTGCACGATAATGCAGACAATGAACGATAACGATGTTCCATTTAGCACTGTAATTTTAAAATACTATATTAATTATCCTTCTTGATTTCTACGCATTATTAAAGAACTGATGCTAAATAAAACTTTCACATTTGTTTATTGAACGCTTTAAGGCAGGGGCGTAACTAGGTATCTGAAGGCCCCATACCACCCAATGGTGAAAAATGTATATAACACATGTAACTATGACAAGGTAGATGGGCCCCCCTCAGCTCTGGATCCCATAGCAGCTGCCCCCCTTGCACCTGTGGTAGTTACACCCATGCTTTAACCACTTGCCTGGCATGGTCACATCAGATGCGACCACACCAGGCTGGGCTTTTCCTGACATGGTCGCATCTAATGCGACCAGTCAGAAACGCCCACTAGGCAGCTGTGGGAAGCTAATCTTCTTGCATCCGCCTATATCAGAGGGAGCTCCCGGTCCCTCTGCAACCCCGGCTCCCCTTCCTTAGTGTCCTGATGACTGCTGCCCACAGTGATCGGGACCCGATGGTACCCCCTCCCAGATGTGGCTCCTGGTACCCGCGGCTGCTGCCGTGCCCGGATCACTGTGGCCAGCAGTGATTGGAAATCCGGCATCCTCCTGTCCGGCGCGTCTGCAGAGCAGCCATCACCCCCATAGAAAGCAGCAGCCGCAGCTCCTGGAAGCTGGCCACGGCTGCTGCTGTGTTCAGCCACCAGCACCTCACCTACACCGTTTGGCTGCATCGCAGAAGCGCAGCTATCACCTCGTGGGCGGGGGACAATCCCACCTCCTCCACATTCCTTCCAGCCAGCAGCAGCTCCGCCTCTTCTGCCTCCCTTGTGCCTGATCACTGCTGGCCACAGTGATTGGGAGGTACAGACATACAGTCAGGTCCATAAATATTGGGACATTGGCAGAATTTTCAGATTTTGGCCTCTATTCACCACCACAATGGTTTTGAAATTAAACAAACAAGATGTGCTTTAACTGCAGACTTTCAGATTTAATTTGAGGGTAATTACATCCAAATCAGGTGAACGGTGTAGGAATTACAACAGTTTCAATATGTGCCTCCCACTTTTTAAGGGGCCAGAAGTAATGGGACTATCAACTCAAAAGCTATTTCATGGACAGGTGTGGGCTATTCCCTCGTTATTTCATTATCAATTAAGCAGGTAAAAGGTCTGGAGTTGATTCTAGGTGTGACATTTGGAGAAGAGTATGGAGAAGGAAAGCAACTGCTCATGATCCAAAACATACCACCTCATCAGTGAAGCATGGTGGTGGTAGTGTCGTGGCGTGGGCATGTATGGCTGCCAATGGAACTGGTTCCCTTGTATTTATTGATGATGTGACTGCCGACAAAAGCAGCAGAATGAAAGAGTTTTTTAAGGCTAAAAAGTGGAATGTTATGCAATGGCCAAGTCAATCCGCTGACCTGAATCCGATTGAGCATGCATTTCACTTGATGAAGACAAAACTGAAGGGAAAATGCCCCAAGAACAAGCAGGAACTGAAGACATTTGCAGTAGAGGCCTGGCAGAGCATCACCAGGGATGAAACCCAGCGTCTGGTGATGTCTATGCGTTCCAGACTTCAGGCTGTAATTGCCTGCAAAGGATTTGCAACAAAGTATTAAAAAGTGAAAGTTAGATTTAGGATTGTTTACTTTGTCCCATTACTTTTGGCCCCTTAAAAAGTGGGAGGCACATATAGAAACCGTTGTAATTCCTACACCGTTCACCTGATTTGGATGTAATTACCCTCAAATTAAATCTGAAAGTCTGCAGTTAAATCACATCTTGTTTGTTTCATTTCAAAGCCATTGTGGTGGTGAATAGAGGCCAAAATATGAAAATTCTGTCAATGTCCCAATATTTATGGACCTGACTGTATATACACACACAGTATATGTATGTATGTATATAACATGTCCATCTGAGTCCGGCTCTCCCTATACAGCGTATGCTTCATCGGGTGCCCGCACAGAATGCATAAACAGATCCCTCATGTGGTGCAGCACTCCAGGCAATAATGAGTCACAGTCATAAGGTCAGGCAACGTTTCAATGCCTTTAATAAGTGGCACTTTCGTCAGGTCAAAAAGCAATACAAGTGTCTTACCTTAAGTAGACATCAAATGAACACCCAGTGAAAGCCTTCCGGAAGCGGGACGCACCACCCGTCCCAGTGGCGCATAGTAAATGACATCATCTGATGAGTCATACAAGTGTGACCATCACCATGGTAACTAAACATAGGAAAAACAACAAACATAAGCATACTGGTACACATAATTTACATCATATATCAATCAAATATGGACTAGTACTCATTCCATAATGAAAGGAATCAAAATATACTGAAAATAGAGATCAGGAAATTCATGAACATAGGCTATTTGGCAAGTCATACAAAATATTGTAAACCTAAATGGTCGTTAAGTCCCTTGGGGACAAGGGTCTCTAATCTAAATATCCACCTAGTTTCACACTGAAGCTTAGTTGCCCGATCACCACCCCATATGGATAATGGAATGTGATCGATCATTCGATATCGCAGTGATGTCAATGTATGAGGGACCTGGCAGAAATGCCCAGCGACAGGCTGGTCGCTGGTACCTGTGGTGAGGGCTGATCGAATGGCTGACCTGCGGGCTGTCATACATTCTTTGAACATTCTCTCGGTTTTACCGATATATGACAGCCCACAGGGACATATAATTTGATACATGACAAACTTAGTCGTACAGGTTAGTCTATGACGGATATAGAAAGTCTTACCCATCTGGGGATGTTGGAATGTATCGCCTAAAATAAGAAATTGGCAGGTAGTGCAAGTGCATTTTGTGCAGCCCATTTTACCCATCAAAAAATTAGGGTTAGTGTGCCTAATAGACTTTGATATATCTGTTTTTACCAGTATATCACATAAATTTTGTCCTCGCCGGTAACATGGCATAAGTGCTGTATTACCAAGGGGTAACTCACCGTCTGATTGTAATAGAGGCCACAATTTTTTAGAAATACGATTAATGCCATTGCTGGCTAAATTATATTCCATAACCCTTGGTAATTTTGAAGTACCAGGGGCAACTACTTTATCTACTAAGAGGGTATCTCTATTGGTATTAAAAGCCTTCTGCTTGGCTTCCTGTAGCAATTTGAGGGGCTACCCCCGTTCCAAAAATTTGTGTCATATTGTCCATCTACTTCTCTGCTAATTTGGAATCAGAAGTGATTCTTTTTAATAATGAAGTGGTGATTACGCCATCAACTACAGAAATATGAACGTCCAAAAAATTAATGCTAGTGTTACTAATGTTATAGGTTAACTTGACAGGGTGTTGTTTAGCATTATGTGTATCAAGGACGGCAATGATGTCTTCCTTACTGCCTTTCACTGGGTGTTCATTTGATGTCTACTTAAGGTAAGACACTCGTATTGCTTTTTGACCTGACGAAAGTGCCACTGAGACGTTGCCTGACCTTATGCCATTGTAACTCATTATTGCCTGGAGTGCTGCACCACATGGGGGATCCATAATTATATATATATATATATATATATATATATCCATCCCACCAAGATGCGGAACTCCAAGCAAATAAATACACTGCAGACAAGGCTGAGAGAACACCTGTAATATTGATATTTTCATCAGGACATTCGTATGCCATCGCTGACGTGCACCGATACTGCACATTGATGGCAGCCCCCAACCGATGTTATGGCAACATCGGTGGCTGCGGTCTCAAATAATTAATTATTTTTTTTATTGATGGTTGACCCATTGACCATCAATGGTACACCTGTCAATAACTATCATTACAGTATACCATAAAAACTATGACACACTGTGTTAAAAAAATGTATTAAATTGTGTCGGATAAGTTTTAAAAAGATGTTCTTGACCTAATTCAATCATAAGAAAAAAAACATGACAACTTCTGAGCAGTTTTTGGAAAAAACAATTGTCAGCTAAAACGGTTAAGGTATTTTTTTGTCTTTTTCTGATCAATATGTTTTAGGGTTGGTGGTCTTGTAAAGGCAGAAAAGAGTAACTGGATAAGAGAGGAATGATTGGCAGTGTAGGGGTTAAGTCCTGAGACAAACCATAACCTTTTCTCAGCCTTCAACTTGTCCTTCCCTTGGCAGTGGTGCCTCATTGAGGAGTAACCAGTCATTGGGTCTATTGTTTTCTGGTAAGTTACATCACTCACTATATACAGATACAAAGCAGAACAGAGCCCTATCAATGGATTCCTGCACACATGCATAATTCTCACTCCTGTAACGTATCACTCAAGTGACAATCTGTCAATAATAAAAAAAGTTTACGGGTTAAAGTCTTGGTTGGTTTTTGTTATGCTGTGTTTATTTGCACTCTGTGGAGCATATAGTAGGATAATGTGTGATACTGTTACATAGCACCGTACTGTCTGGTTTCTCAAAACAACAATACCCCAGACTCAGATTTTATAAGCACTTACTTTGTATAAAGCGATTCTTTTGGGACTGGAAATCTCTTGGCATGTTATAAATCATACCTTGTAATGACGTCAACATTTATAGATTGTACATGTTAACAAATGTTTCATCCATTGTGAAGAGTAAGCATGCTGCAGGCAGATTATGCATGTTATACATACATGGCTAATAAATTGGAACTGTCTTAGTAACAAATTAAAGAATTTAACCTAAACTAGGGGGCTTATTTAATAACATGATGAAAGCAGCAATGATGCTGGAGATTATAGCTGCTTACTGTATAGTTGTCTACTTGCTCGGAATGTCGGTGAGACTCTTGAATTTCTGAGAGGATCCCGCTTACTGATTAAGAGATGTAATGCCATGATATGCATTGAATTGTATCATTATAGGTGCACTGTAAAATGCCACCAGTCATGTCATTGTGCAACAGTTCTGCAACTGGACTGGACATTTTGCAGAGCTGCGATGATCCAGCAACAACAATCCTAAAGTTGTTATTTTGCCATTCTGCACATTGGGCCTGATTCAGACATGGACAGATTTGCAGAGCCGCACACAAGCAGCTGTGTAATTCCGTCCATCTCAGATACAAATGCAGAAGGAGATGTCAGACAGCACTGCGACCGATGTTGCAGGCTGAGATCACCGATGGTCGCTCCTTTGGTCTGGCTGCAGTAGCTGAAGCTTCCTGCATCCTGGCCTCGTCCCTACTGGAAAATGGCGGTGACACCCCCCCACCCCGTTTCTGGGAACGGCGACCAGGCAAGCACCCGCTCCGCCCCCCCCAAACGCTGCTGCGTCTTGGGAGGGTCTGTGAGCCAGATCGTAGGACCTGTTTTGCACATGCGCAGAACGGGTCTTGTGCAGAACCCTAACCATCGGAGAAGTGCGTTCAGCCTCTAAATCAGGCCCATTAATTGTACATTCACATTTAGCTGAATTTAGTCCATAAATAGAGGTGGAATGACAGCAGCGTTGGTGATTTCTGCTGGCTTCTGCACAATAAGGGACGGTGGCTGATTTAAAAAAAAAAAAAAAAAAAAGGCAAAATTGCACCTAGGAAAACCCATGCTGCACTGCAGGGGAATTTATTTAGAATGTGCTGAGAGATTCAGAGTTAGGAGGGAGGTGTCCTGGCTGAATTCTCTATTGAAGTGTAAAAATAAAGCTGGGAGGAAGCATTTGTGAGCTACACTGAAAAGAAGCCAATATTTTCTCTGCATGGAAAAAAAGAAATGTATTTTGAACCCCCTTCCATTGCAGCATGGCTTTCCCAGGGCACGTTTGCTCCTTTTATTTTTTTGCTTTGCTCCCCACCCTACATCAGCCCCTAAATGTACAATTATGTAAATATTGTGAGGACCAGTTGTAAACATTTTGTTCAACTCTGTATATTTGGCTACATCCATCTGTTTTGTGTCTCTTGCTAAGTATATACGTGAAACAATAGCAGCAATCAGATACTTTTAAAAGTCTACCTTGAACTAAATAGGATAATCAACAGTAATATATGTATAATTGGCTGCTATTAATAGCGGATTTTACCTAGCTCCCCACCCTTAAAAATCCACCACCCCCAGCAAGCCCCCAGTCCGTGCACTTCACATTGGAAGACCTTTCTTCTGCTAAACGCACATAATAGCCCATCAATCCCAGGGGAGGTGTTTTATTTTTTTTACCTTTGGGACTGCCAGTCTGAGCGTCTATTAGCAGAAAGTGCTTCCAAAGTGAACCTACCACTGCAGCTGATACAGTCCCTAGAAGTGTAATTTTGTGCACTTGCACATTTTCTTCCCTGTCTAGATTTGATATTCTGCGCATTGGATACTTATAGAGTCTGGACCAGCACAGACCTGGGCCGCAGACTTAAAATGGTAGAAGTCTTGCCACTAAAGACCTAATTGCTCATCATTGGCATTTGGACGGTTTACCAAACCTGGCAGCTATAGAAAATAAGATAGCAGGATTGAGGAGTCTCCTACTCTTCTTCGGTTAGTAGGCTACTAGCCCATTTTAAAGTAGTTTGGGTGGAGCAACTACAGAGTAGACTCTAGAACGGCTGTAGGTATAGTGGGTACATAAATTAGCCTCATTAATTGCTATGGGGTTAGAGTTTTGGTTTCAGTTTGATTGAATTCAGTGTTTTATCACTTAATATGTGTATTGCTTTTTAATACTTATAACCATTGCTGTATGCTACAGATGTGTCCACATACATCTATCCTCTGTGCACTACAAGTCGCATAACGTGTAAGTGCCATGTGACTAGCATTTTGCATGCAGAAGCAGTCGCACACAGAACATAGGCTTGCAGCATATCATTTTAATCAGAAGATGCTTGTGCGTCCTATTCGCAACGCTGTGCGAGTAAGATGCATTTGAAGGGAAAAAGTTGCACAAAAAGATACTTGGCACGACTAGAAGGGCTATTTAACACGCAAGGAGGCTAGATGTATGAGGACACAGCTGTACCAGTTTTCTTATTTGATATTTATATTTGGATGTACCCTTGTTATCCATTGACCTCCCTCTCCTTTATGTCTTATTTCATTGTATTATATGCTTTTGTTGGATACTTTTTAAATTGAATGGACTGTTATATTGTGGAATTTCAATAAAAATGTAATTTGGAAAGAAATAAAAAAATGTTAGAAGTTCCACCATTGATATGAAGAACAGCACATAAGTGCTACAAGTATTACTAGTGACCTCCGCCTTTACACTGGAGAAATAGCGAATTTACAGCGATAGTCATATATATTTTTTTTTTTTTAAACCAAGGTCTTATAAGATTGCCTTGTAGGTGACAGCAATCGTTTTCCCTCCTGACAACAACATGAAAAGATTTAGCTTTGACGTGACACACAAAAGGGCCACATAAAGTTTTCCACCTCTGTGAACTCCAGCTATGGTAAGTGGCTGTCCCTGTGCTCTATTGTCATGCCAAAGCAGGCTCTTACCGGGAATTGGATTCATTTGAAATTAAAGAATAATTTTTCACATCAATAAAATAACTAAAATAGGAACGATAAAAAAAAAAAGGGAGAAACTGACATTTTGTATCAGTAACAGGGCTTACAGCAATTTATTGGGAGTAACTAGATCTGTATCAAACTGTACACAGTACAGTATAAAATAAAGCCCATCATTGTGATATATATCTTTAACAGGTTGGGCACGGCATGCTGGCGCTCGGGATCATGGCGGTCAGAATCCAGAGTCCAGCATCCCAACAGGGTTAGTATACAGACCTGTCGATAAGTATCCTAACCCAAGTGCCTAAGCCTAACTCTCTCCCTAACTCCACCAAGTACCGTTGGGACTGCTGGTGTCAGGATCCTGACTGAGGTCTGGTTTCAGGCGCCGGCATTCTGAATGCTGGCATCCCGACAGCCGGGATTGAAACTACATCCCATCTTTAACAGTTCAGGCAGTGTAAGCCAAGTAAGCGCTCGGACGTCCATTTTTTTTTCGACTTGATTCACTAAAATCTTCACTGCTCTCGCTGACACAGTCCTTATATAGGTGGTTTTACAGGCTATAATGAAGCCTATTCTAAGGAGGCTGTACCGGAGACACAGAACTCCATAAGAACAATTTCACAGAGCTTCACTTTTACATCTCTTTGCATATACGTAATCATATTTCCCACTGGAGGACTTCATTTTACAGATATGCTTTGTGCACAGTCTCAGAGGTTACGGAAAGTAGCTGGTAGTGCATTTACATAAACCTAATCAGTTATTAGCATGTTTTCCACTTGTCAGTATTGGATGTTATATTATATTGTTTTTGTGTGTTTTAATAAATTATCACTTGTGGTACATTGGGGACCCTTATGGAGCGTACACACGGTCAGATTTGTCAGACTTGTCAGATTTGTCAGATGAACGATTGAACGATTAAACGATCTGAACAATTTGAACGATTTTAACAAAGTTTTGAACGATTTGAACGATTGAACGATTTTTGACTGCATTAAAATGAATGGAATCGTCCAAGTCTGACTGCAAACCCATCAGATGTCAGAAATCGTTATCTGACCATCGGGAACGCGCATCGTTGAACGTCCATCGTTCAGGCATGTCAGATATGAACGATTTTCCTTCAGATATGAACGACTGAACGATTTTTAAATCGTTATCGTTCATATCTGAAGGAAAAATCTGATCGTGTGTATGCACCATAAGTTTTACGTACTGGTTTTGTCATTTTTTGCTGTAATAGTAGAGTTTCAGATTACCTCAATGAGGAAAACCTTATGGAGAGGCACAAAGAGCCCAGATACTGTAGGCTTCCCGGACTAAGTGTGGTCACTATAATGTTGCTACATTATATTTTGCTCCCAGAACTGAAACAGTCAGCTTACAGCCCACTATACCGAGCACTGCATAACCAAAGGGCTTACATTAATGTGCTCACCTAAAAAAAAAAAAAAATTGACAGTAGAAACTCATCATTCATTTACATGTGTATTACACATATACGTGCAGTACAATATATTCCTGGGCCAGCATCACAATATTTTATTATGACAACTCTTAGTGTTGTGGTTCTATTATTACTGTTGCCAGGAATCATTTGTCTTTTTTACACTTTTCTTCCACCGTCTCTCCTAATCCTAAATTTCCCTGTTTGTCTCTTACATCTCCTTCTCGCTGTCAATGGCGTTACAGTCTCTCTCCTTTATTTCTTTCTCTTTTCATGTTTTTTGACTCTATTCTGTCTGTTCACTTCTTTAGCGGAAGCACATGTGCATTGGACAGGCTGTGTGTGTGTGCACGTGCAGGGGGGGGGGGGCAGAGGGTCATCTGTGAGCGTCAGGAGGACAGAGGGCAGGCTGTTGTGGTAGGGGTCCCTGTGTGTGGGGTGGGACTGAGAAGGTTGTGTGGGGTTTGGTCCTGTGTGTGAGTAATGTGGGACTTACGGCAGACTTTTACAATGGCAGGTCCTGTGTATGAGTTAGGGGAACAAAGAACAGGCTGTTGGGTAGGGGAGACAGATTGGGATGCAGTCATAATGTCAACACCACAATGTTAACAGTTATGATGTTGACATTGTTGAAATGTCAACATTGAACATGTCAGCATCTGCAGAATGTTGACATGTTCACCATTGGGTCATCCTGCTGGGAGAGGAGGGTTATGATTAGGCACTAGGGGAATGGTTAGGGATACTCATGTTTATCAGTTGGCCGTCAAACCCAGAAGACATCACTGGAGGAACCAGACCCACTGAACAAGATCAGCCACCACTAGCTACCCAAGAGCAATTTGGCGATATTCTAATCATACATTTCACCAGTGCCAACATGATAAATGTCAATATGGACTTACCAAGCAATTCGACATTATGAATGTTGATAAAATATACCACACCCGGACAGATTGTTGTGATGGAGTGTCCTGTTTGTGTGTTAGGTAGGGCTTAGGGTCTTTTTAATACACTAACCCACAGGTTCTCAAAAGCTTTCCTCAGGACCCCAAACAGTGCATGTTTTCCAGGTCTCCTTGTAGAAACAAGTGAAATAATTATCTCAACCTGTGGATCTTTTAAAATGTGTCAGTAATGACTGCTCCTGCTAGGTGACCTGGAAAACATGAGCTGTGTTGGGTCCTGAGGACAGAGTTTGAGATCCACTGCACTAACCAAAGGATCTTGCATGGTGAAGAGTGTGTGGATCTAAATCGCATATGATTCATGCATAAGCAGCAGATGAAATTAAAAGCCCAGGTTTATTAGACCCTACGGTGACAAGATGGGTAGAGTATAAAGTTATTATGCTGGAAAGGTTTTGTACATTTAATCAAAATATTTTTCTAGTACTTTCCTACTCCACAAGCTTACGAATCAAGGTCCATCAAGCCATCGCTGCTTACGGAATACCTAAGAGCGAGTTGCAGTTTTAGATCTTAAAAATGACAAGTGCTAACAAATTTATAATATTGATGATAGATTTTTACAAGGCGTACAACACAATTTCATATCAAACTCAATCCCATTCTGATTCTGGAAATGGATTTTTAATAAGGTGGAATAGTAAAAATAGAAGCCATATAATGATCAACCACTTCTAATTCATGAGAAACTAAACTACCAACTGGATCCTGCACCAGACTGCTGCTCCATTCACCAGCTACACAATCCCCAATGAGGCCAATAACGCAGGCTGTAACGGCACATTCTGGCATCTTCAGCTCAGCTACAGAAACAGATCACAACATTGGTCTGGTCACAATTATTTAGCACGTGTACAGGTAAGCCGTTCTGCCCACCATTATTTTCTCAGAGCCCACATTCTACATGAGCAGGACTGCGCTATCTTCACATTTACCACTTACCTCTATCCCACACACCATGTACCTGACCCTTGTCACCAAAACCCTGGTCCATCCACAGCCATTCCTGTGCCTCTGATTCAGACAGTGAGTTGAGCCCTACAAATAGAGACTGCGTCCCATGTACTTCATATGCAGCCTACTATATAGATCTAGATTAAAGAGGACTGATAGGATTGAATCTAAACCTTGTTGTTACTCAGGACCAAGAGGAAGTCTCCACACTACTCTCTTTGCAGAGCACAGTTTAACCCATCGGTTACAACCTCGTAATTCTTCCAAGAAACCTGTGCTGTGGTGAATCTACCCATCAACACCAACAGCCCCCAGTTCTACTCATCTGTGGCATCTCAGTCAGCTTGCAGCAGGAATGCCATGACAGCTATCCTCACCTTCGGTTTCTGACCTCCTAGACCAGATTACCACCTCCCAAGTATCAACAGTCTCCACATCGAGATACTCCAATCATATATGCTATATTTCTCTTCATTGTTATCTCATAGTTTTACTCAATCTTCAGCCTTTACAGCTATGTAACATTTCTGATTTTATATAGCACTAACTTCCCACCTGGGACACTATTTTCTCACTTGGAAACCTCATTCCACAAGTGCTAATGTCAATACCTACCGGTTGTTATTCCTTAATCTTGTTGCATAAGTCCCTAATGAATCTTCATAACCAATCTTCCCCCCAGTTCTGTCAATTGGTATCACCCCTATTGTCACATAAACAGTGTTTTACAATATAATGGTCAGGTGTTACTAGGATACGGACCCGTACTGTCCTCCCTCTCCTGCCTCTACTCCAGTGATGGGCAAAAGGCGTCCCCTCCAAGCCTTCACTTGCAGCCCCCTTTCTACTTAGTGGTCTTTGTTTTTTGTTATAGCTTGTAACGCTGATTTACAATGCAGCTGAAATGTTATTACAGATAGGAGTTTCTCATTAATGAAATAGATTTTCATTTACAACAGAGACCGAGTAATGTGTGGCCCTTTTGAAGCTTTGAGAGTCACCCAACGAGATCCCCCGAATGTATCGGGTTGCCTATCACTACACTACTGCCTTACATACACAGAGTGGGATCAGAAAGACACGTGGCTTCTAGTTATCAGACCTTACACCACAGGCAATGAGCTTGAGTGCATTTAGATCATTAACCACTTGCCTGGCATGGTCACAACAGTTGTGAACACACCAGGCTGGGCTTTAACTGACATGGTTGTAATGGTTACAACCAGTGAGAAACACCCACTAGGCGGCTGCAGGAAGCTAATCTTCCCGCAGCTGTCTATATCAGAGGGACCTCCCGATCCCTCTGCACCTACGGATTCTAATGAAGTGTGTGCTGATCACTGCCGTTCACAGTGATCAGCCAGCCCGGCGCCTCCCCCCCCCAGCACACACTAGCATGAATGGAGCCTGTGCTCCTGTGTAACCCCGGCGCTGCTCCTCACAGATGCTGGGGTAGTGAACAAGCAAATTAGATTTGGGAGTGTTAAAATAAAGATGTACAGTATTTGTAGGCTATATGCAAAAGATGCCATTGTTCACCCTGCATGCATAAAAAAAAACACTAACACAAATTTATGTGCACCACCTTCATTGCAACATAAGGTGCGTACACACTGGGCGATTATAGACGACTGAACGATATAGTTATCGTTCAGTCATCCACTTCGAACATCAAAACGATGACGACGCACGTTCCCGCGGGTCGTTCATCGAGTAAACATGCAGGCCAACCTGACGATGTCGTCAGGTTGCCGCATGTTAGGGAATGGGGGAGAGAGCCCAGCGCTGAACGATATCGTTAATGATATCGTTCAGTGGGTGTGCTCAATGTCATGAACAACATTGAGCACACCCTGCCAGGGACACACTAGACCAGGGATTCCCAACCACGGTCCTCAAGGCACACTAACAGTCCTGGTTTTAAGGCTAGCCATACTAGAGCACAGATGACCTAATTAGTACCTCACTTATTTTGATTTAACCCTCTGTGTTTAAGCATGGGTATCACTAAAACCAGGACTGTTAGTGTGCCTTGAGGAGAGGTTGGGAATCACTGCACTAGACGATATCGCTCAGGGAGCATATCGTCTAGTGTGTATTGCTCCTTTAGTCTGTCCAGGTGCAGTTACTTGCTATTTTTTGCTTTACTCCCACCATAGAATCAGGGCCTTATAGTGCTAGATGTAAACCTTGACAAGACTGCATTTACATCAGGCCTAACACGACAATGTAAGAAACTTGCCTATCCCCTTTACACTTCATAAAATTATTAATGACAATTCTTTATTCTCTGAATAAAGCAACACTATGAAGTCTTTTACTAATCTCTGGTACAAAAATGGCATCTAGGTGGTAAACTTAATATATGACTAAATGTAAAATTGCATAATTTGATATCAAATACAAATACAATGTTACAAAGAAACCGATATACTGTAATTGAATCGTAGACAGTGTGGGAACTGCAGAAACCTAAATGTTTGTAGATGAGCTCAATAAAGGGCTATGTAACTTAACGTAATAAAATAAATCTGTCAGATGCTTGTACAGTCAGATAAACTGGATTATTGCCCAACAATATCCTTACAAAAATATAAATAAAACAAAGCCATGAATAGTTTTAACTGTGGTTTAATTCACCCAGAAAGCGACCAAATTTACAACATTTAGTTATTGTTCAAAAGTTGCAATACATGTCATATGCTTTCCTGAGACAAGGGAAAAGTGCTACCTTACAACATTTACAGCTTCCGCATAAAAGAAGCAACTTATGGACACATGAAACATCTGAGAACAAGCCAAATAACATCGTATTCTTATAAATGGTTAAAAGTCTAAGAAGTGTTAATCTGGTTAAACAGTTTATCCTTAATCACTTGTGACATCAAGCCATGGATTGCTTCAATTGTCGTTTTGCAGCTGAAAAATACAATAAAAAAAACAAAGCATTACTTCTATTAAATTAATCTTCAATCTCCACATTGCAGACAAATGCATACTGACAGCAGCTTTGTGCATACTAACAACCCTGCCTGGTGTTACACAACATGGTAAACCAGTAAAGCAATGTATTTTGGACATGTACTAACCAATATATTGGAATAAAGAGTGCCCGACACTTTTTTTTTATATATTAACTTTAATTCAATTGCCGGCGAAAAGTTCTCGCCGGTGATGTAATTTCACCAGGCGAGTACTTTTTCCCGTATTCAATTGCATAAAGTTTTCGCCGGTGCAAAAAGTCTGCGTCTTGTAACCAGCGGGAAAGATTCGCCTCTGAAAGGAGGCAGAAAAATTTGCAGAATTGGGGGTTTGAAGTGCAAAGTTTGCGGAAACCCCCCTGCATCCTTGGGACAGTCCCCCAAAAGGTAACCTGCGTCCCAAAAAATTAAATACTTTAGAGCACCCCAAAAAGTACTTTTGTTTTGAGGGAGGATAAAAAAAAAAAAAAACAAAGTTGGGGGACAAACTTAAAAACTAGTGAAATAGACTCCAGGGGGTCCCCCAAGTATGCCCCAGGTGCTTTTTTGTTTGCAGAAGGTATGTTTTTTAAAGAATAAATTTTAGCGATTTTTAACCATGCTTGCACCCATTGTCATGTACCCCAAATTTGCTGGGACTACTTATTTTAGCCAAAAAACACTGCTAAATGCTATTCTTGACCACTTGTGCAAAGAAGCTAATTAGCAGCAATTGAGAGCATTTCAGCACCTCAAATACCTTGAGCAGGGCTATTCGGGGGTATCTATAGTGATCCCCATGTCAGTGCATCTTTTGGGGGGTGTCAGTCCGATTTCCCCAAATCTGACAGGACTTTGCCTGTTTGAGTTTTGCCGGGACGCGTTCTCGCGTCCTTTGCAATTGAAGGCGGCGAATAGCGGGGACGAGCGCGATACTTTACCAGAGGCAAAACTAGCGATGAACCAGCGGCAGAAAGTCCGGCTGGTGGATACAATAGGGAGAAGAGGGCAGAGACTGCAGTTAGGAGGAGTTTGGTCTCTATCTAGATATATGCAAATCTATTAAGTAAAATTAAATTGTCCGATTATTGAGCAGTTCATTCCTATAAATAGAGAATTATGGACCTCTACACTGCCTCAAATTGAGTAGGGTCACAGCACCTTCATATAGCCATACCTAATGCCACTTCCCTTCAGTGTTAATGGACCCTCTTGGGCAGGCCTGGTCATAACATCGAACACATTCTACCAGTAGCTCGTGGAGCTCCTGCAGGTAGATCGCGACGAAGTACCCGGGGGGGACATAGGGTTAGGCACCCCCCGGGAGTGTTAGGGTTAGGCTAGGGAGAGGGAGGGTTAGGCACCCCCGGGGGGGACTTAGGGTTAGGCACAGGGGGGGCAGGTTAGGCACCCCTAAGGAGGGTGAGGGTTTGGGGGGGGTTAGATTAGTTAATACTTACCTTACCACGATCGGGATTTCCAGCGCTGTCGGCCTTCCGCTGCTGGGCTCTGCTGGTTTGTCGGGCTGCCGCTGCCGGGATTCGAACTCCCGGCCATGCGGCAGCCGGGATATCATACCAATTCCGCAGCAAGCTGGGAAAGGGGGATATATTTGTACCCCCTTGGCCAGTGGGCATATTGCTGCTGAGCAGCAGTCTCCTCTCTATCCCTGCCAAATGTGCTACTATCATGGGCTCCTGCTGGGCCCCTCCAGTCGCCCCCATGAAAGTAGTACCCGCACCCCTCTTGGCGAGCCTGATGATCAGTTAGCTGACCAAATGTTTATAGTGTATTGTGCCTCTAGGGCGTCCAGCGCTATTTTCTGTGCATACCTCTATCAGTATGACAAAAAATTCAATAGTAGTTCTCTGTATTTTATAGATTACAGTATATATCAGGAAGTTCATGATTTTACAGTGTGTATTAGCATTCCCGCTAGGCTGTTTTATGGGGGGCGCCGTGCCCTGCCTGATTTCAAAATGGCAGAATGTTTTTTGCCCTTATGGATCGCTCTGCTAAAACAACCTGCGCACGGCATCTATTCACAGTAAGTTAAGAGCTTGGGGAAGCCCAGCATCTGTGCAAGTGCCCCCAAAAGTAATGAAAACTGGGCGTGTCTTATCGTGACCACCCCCTTTCGGGTACTGGGGAGTGTCCTTTCTACGGTCCGGGGCCCTGCCCCGCGCCGGACCTAGAATGAACACTATGTATTACACACAAATGAGTGCCCATTATCGTAATCATATTGTCAACGCATTTATTGTATAAGTAGTAACTAGAACTCCACTGTAAAAAACTACTAGACTCCCTTTTGTCAGAAGGCAATTAACCAGCCAGCAAGTTTTTGGACTTTGGTTTTAAACTGCAGAACAAACACTTGGAGAACATACAAACTCCACACAGTGCCAAGTTCAAAATCAAGGTCATTTATATGGTATTTACTAATAGTGTAAGATGCAATGTGTCCAATGGGGTCAAAATTATCCTTCTAAGTTTTCAAACAAAGTGAGGGGGGAGAAAATGGACGCAGACTACATATCAGCAACCGTGCCTAGAAACCTGTTCAGTTCTGGCTTCAGTAAATCACATCACGCAATAAATACAGGCTATGACCTTGTTTGTCAAAGACGCCAATTATATAGCATACCTGTCTCTTGTAGCTTTGGCAAGTTTGTCTTCAGACTTTCTATCATGTGTTTCTAATCCAAGCATAAAACTTCCACGGCCAAGCTGGGCTTCAGATTGCTCTAGTTTTTCAGACAAGTCAAATACTTGTCCTGTTGTGTAGTCGGCATTCTAGGGAGATGAAGCAACAAAAATATATAAGCATTGGATGAACATATAACAAAATCTATCTACCAAAAACTATCATTAAAGAGTCTGTTTATCCCAGAAGAATGTACAGGTAGATGGGTGGAGGAAGAGGGAGCTGTTAATACATATAAATTATGTTCATCAAATATTCCCTTTACCTTATATGGCGCAAAGCATCACCACTCTAAACCACCAATAAGATGGTACTTCAGATAGGTACTCTCTGGACAAGGTTTTAAACATGCAGCCCCCCAGCTGCTGACGAACTACAGATCCCAGCATGCTCTGCCACTTATAGCATGCCGTAATAACAAATCTGTGGCAGGGTATGCTGGCATGTGTAGTTCCACAGCAGCTGGAGGGCCGCATGTTGAATACCGCAGGCCTAGAGGAATCACTTATATTCCATTAAAAGGTCCATTGAAGAGTTACGCTGGGTACACACTTAGCGATGTGTACCAGTACAATATGTCAGCTCGACTGGTACCCAGCATTACTCCATAACCATATCACAGTTTCCAGACAAATCCATCCAGAATCCCTATGGGACATTTGCAAAGTCACAACCTATAATTTTTCCATATATGCACCTTTAATAAACTACACTTCCTTGTACCCTCCATTTGTTTTTGTTTTTTTTATATATACCGATTCCCTTACTGGGTGAAGAGCCAAAAAAGGATTAGCTTATATTACCCATCATTTTTACTTGGTTATGCACTGGGTTTGATTTATTTATGGCTTAAAATGTTTTCATGTTCATCAGCAATCACAAGGGCACAATTTTATTGTCAAAAATTAGACATTCTATAAATACATTCTGGAATAATGTGCCCTTTACTGTAAGAATCTATAGTAGAGGAAAACTTTATATCTTGAACTACACAAGTTTCAATTAGAGAGAAAACAATTTGACAACAATCGCACGGCACCTGTGACATCACTAGTCTCCAAATATAAGCATATCCTTTACATATATCCACGTCACTGGTGTGCATATAAAATGTTAAATATTGATGTGTCATAAAAATGACATGGGTACGTGTGGGTTTTGCTGATTTCCGAAAAATAAGTAGCCTTGTTTACCTAGAAATTCGTATACACTAGGTGGGTTAAAAAGCATTGGTAAACACATGCTATTTAACAAGTATCAATCTCACCAAGATCAGTAATGCAATCACTCAGCAAGCCTAGAACCATTTGCAGTGACCACAACAGCCTCAGTAAACATAGATCTTAATGCCGCAGTCTCTCCTTTAGGGCTCAGCAGAACATTTGCCTTTTGCAAATCACTAATTTTGTTTGGTTTGTCTGAGCACACCGAGGCACTCCAATGTAGGAGGCCAAGAGGCGCAGGCAGGGAACTGAAAAGGATTACCAGTGTTTACCAGCCCTTACAGGTAGCGAGCGGCCCATACACATACACTGTGTGGAATGTTTACGCTCAGCCTTTCTTCCAGTTGGAGGTTTAGGTTGGCCACACAAGCTGCAATTGTCCAAGTACCGGAATGCCCCAAACCACTTCACTTGTACACACAGTGGGACAGAGATGCAGCGTTGCTGGAATGTAGAAGAGCAACAAGCAGAGTCTAAGATGAAGCCCAGCTTTTCAATCATCTTCACATGCATAACTGGTGCAGGCCTATTGCAGAACATCCTCCCCGTGGTCCCAATGTTATATCAATTATACATGAAAATCCAAAAAGTCTCAAAAAATCTTCCCCGGGAGGTTTATTCCAAAAAGTTGCCCAAGTGTACATTATTCACTGAATATTTGGGAATAAAAAGAGGGGGGCTTTATTCTTCTGATTAAGCGGCAGCTTTTTGTTTATAGAACCCTTTAGGAGAACAGAAGCAGCTAGCTATAGTTGTATGGGCTTGGCGAGCTATTTAAGCACATAAACTAACATGTTTGTTGGTACCTATAGATTAAAATAAAATGGGTGATAAAAGGGCACAGGTTAACCAACTAATAGGGGTATTCAATATGGCTGCGATAACATCGTTTTTTGCGTTAATATCACTTGTTTTAGTTTTACACCGTATTCAATTTCAAAGACTTATCGCAGTTTTGAAAAGTCTTTGATAAAAAATGGTGATAACTTTTCACCATTGAATAGGTGTCGACAAAAAGTGCAGAATTGGGGTTTAAGGGTGCAGGCTTAAAAAAAATAGCCTGCACCACTGAGATTGACATTTAAAAAAGAACTGTGTCAAAAAAAGTTTAAAAAAAAAATAGGGACACCCCAAAAAATTTATTTAAAAATTGGGGTGCAAAAAAAAAATAAAAAATAAAAAAAAAGGGAAAAAATTGTTAAACAATAGGGAAATAGGTTCAGGGCTATTCTGCATGTATGCGGCAGGTGTTTTCTAGAATAGAATTATAGCGGCAGGTGCACAAATGCAGAATTTTTTAAAAACTTACTTTAGGGACATCAAAATATGCTAGTACCCATTTTCATGTACCCCAAATTTGATGTGACCACTTATAAAAATGAAAAAAATAACCCAAGTGCTCTTCTGCATCACTTATTCAATGTCGGGGAAAAAAACACCTGCTGCGGCTATTTAAATCCCCGACTTTCAATTAAAGGCTAAAACGGGGGTACCCATAGTGT
The DNA here is from genome assembly GCA_031769625.1 of Taudactylus pleione. Taxonomy (NCBI): domain Eukaryota; kingdom Metazoa; phylum Chordata; class Amphibia; order Anura; family Myobatrachidae; genus Taudactylus; species Taudactylus pleione. The sequence continues at coordinate 29,131,680 of JAUIMM010000113.1, read as the reverse complement.
TTCCCCATGTTTTTACAACTTTAGGGGGGTCTTACAATTATTTTAAGGAAAAATTCGTAACTTTACGCAAATCCAACTTCGGAGTTTCCCGTTTTCGTTAATTTTATATTGAATACGGGGATAAGCGGGAGCGCACACCATACCTTTACGCAGAAAAAAACTCCGATATGAAACGTTAACTTCGCCAGGGAAGTTAACCTTTCATATTGAATACCCCTCTAAATATCTTATACAGTAATCAATAAATGGATACTCATGAGATGCATTTTATTATATATATAAATCACCTAGTTAAAATAAAAAAAGAAAAAAAACAACTTTTGTTTTAGGCTTCGTTCCCATTAAGATTCTGATATACTTCCGCAAGATCCAGCATTTCTACCTTTACTTGGTTGGCAAGACAGCTGCTTACTCAGTCAATGATGTCCTATTTGCTCATAGAATCTTTGGACACAAATGCTTATTTAGAGGAGTTCCCTGTGATGTTATACCCTCAAAAATACAACAGAAAACAAAAGCTCCTTACTATATGTGCTGCACTAAAACAGGCAGTTAGGGTTATTGGAGTCCAGTTACTGATTGCTCCGATGACACAAGCCACTAAGATTACCAGTGGCAAGTGCTGACACGAAACTACGACACATCCACCTGCCATAAAGGGACCTGGTCACTGCTCTGCATATAAAAGGTTAAAAAAAAAAAAAAAAAAAAAAACATGCAACTCTGAAGTAAAAAGTCCTAGCAGTCTGTTTGTGTGCAAGTGTCAGAAGTTTAGAACTCAGGGCCTGATTCAGACCCGCTCGCGAGCGCTATGCACTCGCAAGCGGGTCGATGGTGGCACAGTGCGCATGACGAGACCTGGATAGCGACGGGCAGTCGCTCCAGGTCTCGTACCAAAAGGGGCGTGCTGTCATGGGAACGCCTACCGTCTGGGGCCGGCCCCACTGACATCACAAGTGATGTCAGTGGGAGAGCTTTAGGTTCTGTTTGAGCCGAAAGCACTCTTGGGCTTGCGGCAACGAGACCCTACCACAAGGGTCTCGTCGCAAGCCCGATGGTCGCGATGGTCTTGACCATCGCAACCATCATCATGGCCGCTCGCTATAGCTGTGGGCGGTCACCCACAGCTATGCGAGCGACCAGGAGGCCGTTCTGCAAAACCAGAGGGCCGGCCTGATTCAGAGCGAGCGCTCTGTCAGAGCGTCCGGCTCTTAATCAGGCCCTCAGAACGCAATGCCTCTAATCACTGGTAGTACTTATTTTTCCAGGTTATGGAACAGTTTAGTTATTTATGAGACTGTGGCATCACTGACTTGTAAACAAGAGGACTATATGTTGCAGGGACATGCAGTCAGGGTAGACAGAGCCACCCCTGTCATACTCCTGAGATTTGATATAAAAATTATTAGAATTATACAAAGATGATATTTATAACTTCTAAACATCTTCTTTGTTTATTGTAATCATTTTTATAGTCAATCTCACCAGATTTGTTGAGCTCCCTGGGACTGCAGGGAGACGAGAGATGTGGCAGCATCATCCTCGCTTCTGTATAGTCAGACAGTGCTTGCAGAGATGGGGGTGGGGCAACACCACAGGCAGTAGGCTGCACATAAAGAGTTAATAGAGGCATGCCTCTGAGTATGGGGGGCATGCCTTGAGCACTGTTTGACACCTTGGTTGTCTCATGTGACCAGTAAGTGTGTTTATAGAGATCAGAGATCAGTCAGCAGCAGCAAGAGAAGACACAGTGATGCAGGTAGGAGAACCAATGGACACTGAAGCTTCGTGTAGTGAGGGGAGAGTTACAATGAGTAGGAGGTGAGACAGGCTCCCAGCATTCAGACCCATCGCCAAGTGTGCATCCCTAGACATTGCCCTCACTGCACGGCACTGATATGTTACAGTTAGGTGGAGAACATTTTCTGCATTAAACATCTCACCTCCTGTCTAGTTATGGGATTTTCTGTGCATATCTTTGTACATGTTGAAAGAAAGTTTATGACACTGGACTAATTAACATCTTAGGTTTAGTATTTCTCTAAAGGAGAGAACTCAAAACTTGGGAGTGGGAGGAAACACTTAAATTCATGCAGAGATTACATATTTCTGCAATTACAGCAGTAAGGTAAGGGATTAAATTTAGTGAACCATTCTTTACAAATAAGAGAAGAGGTTACAAATATAAAAAAGGAACCATGAATAATGATCATTCAAAAAGTCAGCGATAAACAAAGGCTATTAACTCTGATTTCATGTGAATGGTTTCTCAGGTTATCATCATGTGGAGTCGCCAAAGATCACTATTCTGTCAAAACACAAGCATAGAAATAGAGAATGTTGGAACGTGGTAAAAAAATAAATCTGTGCTCTAGGCTACAGCCAAGGTCAGTAATAATGAGTTGGGCCATTGACCTGATAACTGTCCCATGGCACATGCTGCAAGTACAGTGAATGCCGACATGCCATGAGCCATCCAGATTCCGTGTAGCAGGGGAAATGCACTTCCTGCCTCCCTGGTGTGGCTGTAACATGAATAAAGCCTTGTCCGAGGCAGCTGAGACACCTTCTGTTACATACAGCAAGGTGACCACACACTCACACTTCAGTAACTGATCCAAGGAATGGGGAAATACAACTTGTTGGGTTATTTTATTACAGAAAATATTTTAGCAAGGGATAAACAGACAAGAAATTCCTTTTTTGGGGAGCACTCATTGATTAGATGTATTAATTAACAAAGATGTGTGAACATAGGGTATAATTTAAAACGTACCTTTTTATTAACGTTTCATTTAAGATTGTAGGGCATATGGACTCTAAAGCATCGCGAGCCCACCCAAATGTCAATAGGACCTTAGTCACTAAAAAAGTTTTACAATTCATATACAGATATACATTTTCTGTTGTGTTAGTTGATTGTCGGCAGAATTTCATTCAGAGTTCTATATAATTATGTAGCAATGAAGAAACATTTTTTACCATATATGGTTCAAGATAAACAAATCGTTAATAGTGTTCAAGTTTTTCAAGTATGTATTTTAAAAACTAGGTCTTATAAGATTGCCTTGTAGACAACATTAGTAGTTTTTCCCCCTGCAGTCAACAAAAAAATAAAATAAAAATGTAGTTTTGACGTGGCACGCAAAAGGGCCACATAAAATAGTCCATGAGAAAAACAGTCTCCACTTAAATGAACTTCAGCCACATTAAGGATTTGTCCCTGTGTTTTATTTATGGCCATGCCAAAGCAGGCTCTTACCGGGAATTGGTCTCGTTTGAAATTAAAGAATCGGTTTTCACATAAATGAAATGGGAACAGTAAAAAAAGGGAAAAACTTAAATTTTCTATCAGTAAAAAGGGATTACATGATATTTTCCGGTGAAAACAGATAATATGTATCAATCTCTACATGGCATAAAATAAAGTCCATCGTTGTGATATATCTTTAACGGTTTAGGCAGTGTAAGCCAAGAAACTCTCGGACGTCTGTTTTTTCAACAACTTGCTTCATTAAAATAGTCACTGCTCGGCTCCATTTTGCCATACATGAATGTTTCATACACCTAAACCTTCCTCAACAAATGCTCCATAGACTAGTGAAAACTGCATCAAAATCTGTCCAGTGGTTCTCGAAGTTAGACCGAACAAAACAGACAGACGCCTACCAGGGACTTTTTTTTTTATACTGTGTATAAATAATTACATCATAAAGGCTGAATATTGGACTGTATTAAACCATTTAGGGCAGGCTAAAAAATCTGTCACATGACTTCTGGATATATTGGGACTTGCAGTTCAATAAGTGAGCAGGACGGCGACTTAATGGATTGTTTTGCTATCTCAGCACTTGTGTCATTAGTTTCATTCCTGACAGGGCCCTATCTGTGCGGAGTCTGTATGTTCTCCCTGGGTTTGCATGGGTTTTCCTCTGCTGCTCCACTTTCCTCCCACAATCCAAAAATATTCTGTTACCTGGCTTCAGAAAAGAAAACAAAATAGTCCTACCATAGGCATTTGTCTGCAAATATAGATTGTAAGCTCCAGTGGTGCAGGGACTGATATGAATGACAGAAATATTCAATGCACAAGCACTGGGTAATGTGTGAGCGTTATATAAATAAGTTCATAAGAAAAAGCCAGAGATTGCTCGACTAACATCTGTAACAATGTTTATTAAGTCCATGAAAAACTTTATTGCATAGTTTTACTAGACTTCATTACAGCCAGAGTAGGGCCATTTTATCGCACTGCATTCCATTTATACATACAATGGTAAGAAGCTATAGACCTAGAAACCATTGGTACCAATTGTTGGTGTGTGTTCTCCACACAGGTAATACTAACATATTTCACACAATATTTGTCAGCACTAAGGGCCTGATTCAGACCGATGTTAGGCCACTGGGCATGCGCACGCTGGAGCCAGCTCCGAAAGTGCGCATGCGCGAGACCCGGCTAGTGACGGGCGCTCCATCGCTCCGGGTCTCGCACCAAAAGGGGGCGGCTGTCGATTTTGATCGACAGCTCGCACTGGTTTCGAGGCGAGGCGTGGGGGGGTGGCTTCACAAACGGAGGTGTTCCCATGCGAACGCCTGCCGTTTGTGGGCGGCCCCACTGACATCACCAGTGATGTCAGTGGGAGAGCTTCCGGCTCTATTAGAGCCAGAAGCTCTTTGGGGCTTGCGGCCATGAGACCCCACCACGAGGGTCTCGTCGCAAGCCCGATGGTCGTGACCATCATCCTGGCCGCTTGCAATAGCTGTGGGTGGCACCCACAGCTATGCGAGCGGCCGGGAGGCCGCTCCCAAAAAAAACATGCCCTGATTCAGAGCGAGCGCTCTTTCAGAGCGTCTGGCTCTGAATCAGGACCTAAGTCCCTGGTCACGTTTCACTGTTGCCCATGTGAAGCATCCACAAATAGCATACAGATTAATGATCCCTGTGTCTGCAGGATATTACCTGCAGTTGTGCTGAAGAAAAGGGAGGAGTCTTTCTTGCATACACAGCCAAAACAAGCAAGCATGTATATTTTAGATGCATGTTACCAAAGGCAATCAGAGTACACTTGTTCAAATCTTTCCCCAATTCATTAACACACTGTTGTTCAAGTCTGTGGGTAGAGCAATTTGTTAAACTTAAATGAGGTAAGTATGATTTACCATGTGTGTTACTTACAGTTAAAAGACTGGAAGAGCTTAGTGTATTCACCCAGTACTTATTCCACAGAAGCTCCAGTAACTTGCGGTCAAGAGAAGATTTGAAATATGTGACCTCCAATGCATAATACCTTAATGGGGACAAAAGAAGAATACTTCCTTAGAAATCAATGAAAGGGAAACTCAGTATGGAGGGAGAATATAATTATTGTATTATTAGTATACATAGAAATAGACAACATTGGTTCAGTGCCCATAAACAAGGCTTTTATTGCCATGATCACAAGTCACTTTACTACTCTTATTTACAAACAGTGTTTCTCTCTCAGCAGCAAAGGAACACAGCAGATTACAGATGTGTCCATATACACCTATTCTCAATTCACACCAAATAGCCCCACTGGGCAACCAATGAAAACGAAGATTAACAGCAACATGCTTCTTTCTCACTCACCATTTGTTAATATTTTCACAACTCCATTGCGAAGTAATGCATACACAGTAATGGCCTTGCGTACAATAGGCAAGCGACTGTAGGACATGGACGCGCCTTGCACTCGGCCACGCTAGAGCGTGCAAATTTACACTGCCACAATTGCAAAAAAAGTGCAAGTTCTACGCCCCCAGTACACAGCAAGTATGTTGGTATGTGGCTGCAGTGCTAAAGACACAAACATGGCAAAATTGGCCGTGACGATGATTCTAAAATCACGCCAAGTGTCTCGCACCAAATGATGCAAAAACTATGTGAATGAGCACACATCTGTATATTTTAATGGATATGGGAATGTTTTTCTGTAGTAAAACACAACTTCTGTTGTAAAACATGATAAATGACAAATACTCACTGTTTACAATGCACACCAAAGTCTTCTATTTTGTTCAAAGGAATAGTCTGGTACTCTGATGGACCCTCATCTGGAGGTTTGTACCCCTAATGTTTACAAACAAACACAGAACTATATAAGACAAGCAAATATGCTTCATAGGAATTACAAAAAAATAAAATACAAAGTAATGGTGCATACACACGTAGCGATATAATTGAGCGATTTGAACGAGATTGTTCAAATTGATAATTTTTTTGGTCCTTGCCAACTCACCATCGATGCGCGGCCACGTATGGTCGATAGCGATACCGGCCATTCATGCAGGTCAACTTGCTTGATATCGAACAGGTTACTATAGGGACCCGCGATCGTTGATCTCGGGTTGCTATAGTCGTCACTCAGTTGGTGGTGTGCTGGATGATTGATATTGATCATCCAGCAGACCAGGGAGGATGCAGGACGATTAGCCAGCGATATCGTATCGCTGGCTGATCGCTACATATGTATGCGCCATAACACTTTTACACTCCCGAGTTTACGGTCACTGGCTTTAATGTATTCGAACTTATACAGTGTTCAACTTTGAAAGAAATTTACTAGGGAGGGGGTGTAATGTATCTAAAGCTTAGTACACACAGACTAAGCCAGCAAAATGTCGTTTCCTGCTGCATCAGAACGACATATCGGCCGCATCGCTCAGTGTGGACGGCCAATATGTGCACTCCAGCGGTCGCATGCGGTATCGTCTGGTTGGCTGTGCTGCATGTCCAACGATATCGCATGCGGCCCCGTTGCAGGTAATGAAGGACAGAACGAGGGATTGTTCAGTCATTCATTACCTCGTCCCAATGTGTACCTGAGGTACGATATGTCGGCCAAAACTATCGTACTGGTACACATCGCTCAGTGTGTACCAGGCATAACTAGAACATGTTGATGAACAATCATCTGCTTAATTCCAGCAGTTAGAAAACAACAAACTTTCATGTTGGCCAAGTTAGAGTGGATGACTTTGGATACACAGTTGGGGGCTAGAGAGGTCTAATATACTGAGTTAACTCTCCCTCTCTCCCCCTCCATACATACATACATTAGTTTATTAACACTGGTACAATGATGAGTGTCTGCAGGCAACAGTAAAGAATGGTGGAGGTTCCTTGCAAGTTTGAGGCTGCATTTCAGCAACTGGAGTTGGGGATTTGGGGCCTGATTCAGACCCACTCGCGAGCGGCTGTCCGCTCGCAAGTGGGTCGATGTTCTGGACTGAGCATGCGCACGACGGAGGGAGCTCCGTCGTGCGCATGCGCCAGACGCGACGAGCGAAGGAAAGTCCTTCGCTCGTTGTGTCTGATCAAAGGGGGCGTGCTGTCGATGTTGATTGACAGCACGCCCCCTTTGGTGGGCGTGCCGGGGGCGTGCCTCCCTGACGGGGGCGTTCCCACGGGAACGCCTCTCGTCAGAAGCCGGCCCACTGACATCACTAGTGATGTCAGTGGGAGTGATTTTGGCTCTGATAGAGCCAAAATCACTCCGGAGCTTGCGGTTGAAAACCTCAACCGCAGGCTCCGGCACGCAGATTCGATGGTCGCGATGGTCACGACCATCGCGGCCATCAAAATGCACGCTCGTATAGCCTGTGGGTGGTGACCCACAGCTATACGAGCGTCCAGGAGGACGCTCCATTTTCATGGAGGGCGGCCCTCATTCAGAGCGTGCGCTCTGCTCAGAGCGTACGGCTCTGAATGAGGGCCTTGGTCAGGATTAATGGTGTCCTCAATGCTGAGAATACAGGCAGGTACTTATCCATCATGCAATACCATCAGGGAGGCGTCTGATTGGCTCCAAATTGATTCTAGAGCAGGACAACGACCCCAAACATACAGCCAATGTCATTAAGAACTATCTTCAGCGTAAAGAAGAACAAGGAGCCCTGGAAGTGATGATATGGCCCCCACAGAGCCCTGACCTCAACATCATCAAGTCTGTCTGGGATTACATGAAGAGACAGGATTTGCGCAAGCCTATATCCACAGAAGATCTGTGGTTAGTTATCCAAGATGTTTGAACAACCCCCATGCAGAGTTCCTTCAAAAACTGTGTGCAAGTGTACCTAGAAGAATTGATGCTGTTTTGTAGGCAAAGGGTGGTCACACCAAAAATTGATTTGATTTAGATTTCTCTTTTGTTCATTCACTTTGCATTTTGTTAATTGATAAAAATGTTGAAAACATTCTTACTTGCAGCACTTTTCCGCACCTGCCTAAAACTTTTGCACAGTACTGTATATGTATGTGTGTTACTAAATCATGTGACCGGTCTACTTTGAATTAAAATTTACAAACTATACTGTGATCTTAACATATATTACCTTAGGATAAGTTCTGAAAGCTCCAAGATTTACTTTGCCAGCAGATATTGTCCTGGTGGGATCAATCTGTACAAGTACAACAATGTAATAGTTAGAACCTAACAGAAGAAAAACACGGAGGTGGTACAGAGACAATTATAAAAGAGGATAAGGCTTCTGCAGTGTAATTCGCACATTAGCTAGTTTTGCATAACAGCACCACATTAAACATCTTCCTCGGGTCAGTACATACTAATGCAAACATACAATTCATGATAACTCACTTAAATGAAAAACTTTTTCTGTTAACGAGACATCTACAGTAAAGCTGGGTACACACTGATAGATACATCGCCCGCTCATTTGAACGGGTGATATATCTATAGTGCATCGGCTGGTGTGTACAGCAGATATGTCTTAACGTCATCGTTCACAGACAAATCCAATCTGCTGTGCTGCACAGCAGACGTATCTGAAAGATATATCGGCCGTCTGCTGGTATATACGGGAGACACGTACACTGCGGCACCTGGCGGTGATTGAAAGCTCAACTGGGCGTGTATACATGCTGCCCATTTGAGCTGTCAAGCCCGACACATCGGGCAGTATACATTTACCAATCGTCAGATAGGTCGGCGGGTTAGCCAAATGGCCGACCCGTCGACCTAATGTTTACCCAGCTTAAAGACAGTCATTTTACAGCAACAGAAAGAAAAATGTAAATATGGAGTACAATACTCACCACCACAGCAACAAAAGGCTCCTGGAACTGTTGATTAAGCATCTGAGTGCTGACATCAATCCCTGAAAGCCAGCAGCCATAGCCAGGATGACTGTGGTACCAGCCAATTGCATTTTCAAGTCGTCCAACCTGAAGAATAGAAAATAATTGTCAAAGACCCTACTGCCCTCTACTGGAATGCCGTTATAATTGTTCATCTTTCAGAGCTCTGCAAGTAAGGTGATCAATGAGCAAATTGAATCGGTCCTCAGTTTCCCGACTGTCAGCTCCGCAATACATTCTGTTACCAACATACTGTACATTCTATTTTGTGGTCCAAGAAAAAATGGCACATACTTGGGGAAAAAAAAAAAAAGGTGAAATGAGCAATACCGATATAGTGTAGTATACACGGTACACCTGTGTGGCTAGTTAGTCTGCACAATGCACATACAAGTACAAGTTTACTACCTGCTCTTGAGAGACGCTGCTACAAACTAGAAGTGTCCGTAGTGATGTCAAGTGTTTGAAAAATGTAAAGTGATACAATAGAGTACACAAAAATAAAAACATCTATTCTCCAACCACCTCAGAGCCGCCCTTTTCATTTCCTGCCAAAATAGGGCTTGGTTTGGCCTCATTCATGGCAGAAGCATAATTTAGTACTGGTCAATGGGAACAGCTAAAGGGGAGTATCCACTTAGCAATTTAGCCAAGCAATTGCACGATAACATCATCATTATCGTGCAATCACTTGCATATCGCGCATGCATCGGGCATGTTTTGGTCGGAAGCGACCAGTGATGCGCGTGCCCGCTGGTCGCTTCTGACATCGCCCGTATATGCTGGTCAGCCTGACGATCTCGTCAGGTTCAGCATGTGTGGGGATGAGGGATGTGCGGGGATGAGGGATGTGCCGGGACTGAACGAGTGAACGTTCAGTCTAGGCACATCACTAGCTATACAAACGAGAGCACGATTGCAATGTCGTAATCGTGCTCGCGTTTGTATATCTACAAGTGGATACCCGCCTTAAGTGACGTGCATCTAGTTTTGAGCAGTAGTTCAAACACAAGATTCATATTGTAGAGCTTAATTACATAAGTTAAAGGGGTAGAGAGGGCCCGATTGTAGGTGTGTTTGTTGCCGTGGGGAAAGTGCACAGCAATCACCATGATGTAAATGGACTAATAGTGCACAAGGACGGGGACATTGGAAAACTTCCAGTTGCACTTCACAGAAGTGATTCATTTTTTTGCTTCCCACATCCAGGGGCTTATGTAATAGGTTAGGACTTGCAGCAGCTGTGGGGGACTCCTGAGATTCTTCCTGCATTTTTAAAGCAGCAATCATTTTTAATGGCAAAACCAGCTTGGTCTTGCCTTTAAAATGACTGCAGCTTCAAAAATACACAATTTCTCGCAGGAGTTCCCGCAGCGGCTACAAGTCAAAAGCTATTACATAAGCCTACCAATCTGTATCCAAATCCTGTTACATAGCTAAGATACACATAGCACACACTGTAAATAAGATACTGCACACACTAATGCATGCACTCATTATCGGGACGTCTTCCTTGTATCTGCACATCACCCATACAATGCAGAAGCTATACTAATTTTCTTGCAAAACATTACAGCTGCTCTACTCTGAGGCCCTCATTCAGAGGCGGTCGGAGGATGCAAGCGGTCGCTCAGAAACTGGGCGGCCGCTTGCATCCTGACCGGCCGCCTCTGTTTCGGTCGTTAGGCTGTGGGTTTACACCCACAGCTCTAACGACCGCTAGGGTGATGGTCGCGATGGTCATTGACCATCGCGACCATCGGGACTTACGACGAGACCATAGTGTAGGGTCTCACTTGTCGTAAGCCCCGGAGAGCTTCTGGCTCTGTCAGAGCCGGAAGCTCTCCACTGACATCACTAGTGAGGTCAGTGGGGCCTCACCCAAATGGCAGGCGTTCCCATGGGAACGCCTCCGTTTGGGCTGCCACCCCCCTGGCCCGCCTTCCAAACGGGGCGAGCTGTCAATCAACATCGACAGCTCGCCCCCTTTGGAAAGAGACCCGCTACGACCAGCGCTGTCGGTCATAGCCGGTCTCACGCATGCGCACGAAGGAGCCGGCTCCCTCGTGCGCATGAGCACTAGACAAACATCGAGGCGGCCGTGCGGTCGCAGACCGTACGGCCGCCTCTGAATAAAGCCCTGAGTCCTTACAATGGTTTTCTGTATTTTACCAACCGCAGTGTGCCACGGGTGAGGAAAATTGCAGTATAGCGATTACCGCAGGTGAATGGATGCCTGGCACCTGCGCCCGGCATCTATTCAGAGACATGAGCACTTGGGGGCAGTCAGGCACGTACATAAGTGTCGGACACACACCCAAGAGTGATGAAAAGGGGGCATGTCTTGAAGACATGCCCATTTTCCTGTGACCACACCCCCTTTTCAGACAAGTGCCAGAGTGCCCTTTCTCTAGGTCCGGCAACCTAGAATGAACACTACACACTCATAAGACGGACCACCTGCATGCGTCCAGTAAGCCACCTCCCAGGCACTGCCCGGGAATTCCCAATGCATTAAACATTTCTGAGGCTATGCATCTATTGTGCGCCTCAAACACCCCTCTAACTGTGTGTGCATGCTACATGAACAGACTATGCATCTACTGTGCACCTCAAAACGCACCTCTAACTGTGTGCATGCTACATGAACAGACTATGCATCTACTGTGCACCTCAAACGCACCTCTAACTGTGTGTGCATGCTACATGAACAGACTATGCATCTACTGTGCGCCTCAAACGCACCTCTAACTGTGTGTGCATGCTACATGAACAGACTATGCATCTACTGTGAACCTCACACACCTCTAACTAATTCCCCTCAGACCACAATACATGCCATTTCAATGCCCCTCGGACCACCACACATGCCACTTCACTGGCGCTCAGTCCTCCCCTTATACCATTAGACCACAACACATGCCCCTGCACTGAAGTCCAGTGCTCCACTAAGTAACTGGGCAGATCCGTGAGCAGCTTTCCAGCAGAGGGAGAAAAAAAAAATGCTGGCCACCAGAGAGTAGCGCAGGCAGGTAGTGATACGATCAGCGGAGTGTCTGCTGCGGTCATGTCTGGAGTGGGACCTGCTCACAGCAGACACCTCTCTGCCAGGTTTCCCATTCACAAGTTGGGCAGGGTGCAGTGCCCCTCTTATTCTGACTAGAACACTGACCTCATGTATCAAACTCCTATTTTCTTGTAGAAATCTTACAAAGAGGGCCCTCTTACAGTTTTGTCTATATGTTTTTACCCTCTTGTTTTTTACGGTGTTTGTTGACAAGTGAAAGTACTATATAAAGTATGCTAGCGCTATATAAACAAATATTAAAGAAACAATTTCCAGGTGCATGTTGCCAGAGAAAAACAAAGATAGAAGCACATAGTAGTGCACATGTAATAAAGACAGCACCAATGTTCTCACTCGCATTATTAAGTCACTAGTTAGCAGACTGTCAAAACGATGGAACATTGGCGCGGCCACGAAAAGTCCCGTTTGACCACTGACACAAGTCACTTTTCGGTCATTTCTACTCGGCAGCTCGGGGGGCTGCAAGCAGGAATGTCAGCACCAGCGGATGTGCATGCCCGAACGGAGCAATAATTGAATTACTCCTTTGGGGGCCATCAAGTGGCCGCTGGCGCGCAACATACTTGAATTCCCCCCATAGAGGTGAGGAGCAGCGTTAGCCATATTATATATATTTATATAAAACATTATAAGAAAACATTTAAAAAGCACAATAAAAGCCATGGTCTAAGCTGGTATTAGGATGAACATGGATGTGATGTTACACTATGCACATTGAGCCTCTTTAAATGTTTCCACTTCAGTTTTGTGGGGGTGTCTCCCGAGAGCACCTTAATGTAGAATATCAAAGACCCCCGATGAAAAGTCAGGGTGGTTTGCGCTGTGCATTCAGTGAAGGTTGCAAATCAGGTCTACTGACTAAACAGGAGGGCAGATATTTTTAAACAATACTTTGAGACTCATTTTAAGCAAGCTACCACAATAAAGTTCCTGGGCATTTTCACAAGTAACAAAACAACATCACGGATTACATACGGAGATGTGTCATAAAATAAACAATATCGTATCATATATATTTGCTAAAGGGCATTATATACAACCATAACAAGATACTTATTTTAACCATTAGTGAATTTACAATCAAATCTCAGACTACTGCACTCTATAAAATAAAAAGGGGGCGATTCAATTCAGCACGAGGAGCTATTCAACATCGCACTGAATTGGATTGCCCCCAAAAGTATTTATAGGGCTTATCCATGGTGTGTTGGTCAGGCAGGAATGTTTCCATGGAGATCCTGCATTTATCACCAGCAGTGAAGACAGCACAGACAGGAGAGGGATGTATGTACACCTAGGCACAGGATTCACATTCCTAGCTCTGTAGACATGTACTCCAGCAGCTGATTGGGAAGCAGTAATAGCCATATTAATCTCTATTCTCCCCACTCCCTGATGACTCAATCAGGATGGGTTTCCAGAGTCCGGGTAAGGATGGTGCAAAAGTGGACAAAGCTTTTATGCCCATTTTGGATATCTTCAAGGCATAATATGACAACTGGAAAACTTGGCCTGGGGTAATAGGAAGGGTTGAACGATTCAGATTTGGCCTCACATACCTGTTTTGCATTTTCTATATATGCTGCCATATATTCATAGGCAGCAGCTTGAGCATTCACTCGGGTTTCAGTTCCTTCAACTGGTAAAGCAAAACTGTCCATAATAATCATGGTTTCACCGTCCACCTTTCCAAGCATCAGACCCATCACCTCCAGGTTTCCTCCTGACCTGGCATGCATAACCATCTTCAGCAGTGCCAGGGCTGACACCTTGCAATATTTGAAGTAATGATGACTGCAAAGCCAAAACAGAACAAGCAACAAATTACTCATCTAGATTCTAGCCTCCTCATTGTCACCTGGCATGGCCTCCCACAACCTAACCTCCAGGTCACCCCAGCCTCCTCATTGTTACCTGGCATGGCCACCCAAAACCTAACCTCCAGGTCCCCCAGCCTCCTCATTGTCACATGGCATGGCCTCCCACAACCTAACCTCCAGGTCACCCCAGCCTCCTCATTGTCACCTGGCATGGCCTCCCAAAACGTAACCAGCAGGTCACTCCAGCCTCCGAGTTGTCACTCCAGCCCAGACCAGTTACAGTCTAACCCTGCTGGTTCACCTGGCTTCTGTCAGGGACCTGGAGGGTTATGCTGTGGGTGGCTAAACTGGACTATAGGGACAAACTAGAACAGTTTAGCTACCCACAGCATAACCCTCCAGGTCACTGGCACATAACACAACTTAACCCTCGCTTCCAGCCATTTGCCCCCATCTAGTACCTGCCCCCCGCAGCAGGAGTCATGCAGCCACCCCCTATGCCATGCAGCCACCCCCTATGCCATACAGCCCCACTTACTCCTTCGTCCAGGGTTTGGCGGCCAGGATCTCCTGCTGTTGCTTCTTATCGTACTTGTAGATCTCATCGATGCTCTGCACCTCCTGCATGTTATTGGAGAGCTCCCAGGTCTTCTGGGCCACACTGCTGCCGGCCGCCATGTTAGTGGAGCGGATATCACAACAAGCAGCGGCCGCTGGTACATGGAGCCCGCACTGCGCATGTCAGGCAGCAGCACCAGCCACCGCCTCTCACAGAGGGATCAGCTCACTGACAGAACAGGGGCGCCGTCCAAGCATTACCCCCCGGATGTGTCCTTACCAATCATCTGTCATCGGCCGACACCACTCCGCATACTGGTTATACCAGATAGGGAATGAGCACGGCAGCGGTGTAACTTATAGACTATAACTATGGTGAACTGCTGGCCATTGGCTGTCGCTTGTCCCCTTTCACTGTTACAATGGTATGACCCGTTGTGAGGCTAAACGTAACAGACTGTACAGGTGACTGTGTCAGTGACTACGCCCCCTCTTGGCGACTCATACACATTGCAGGCTTGTCCTTGTTACAGGTCTGACAATAAAAGGAGTATGTGATAATGACATAAGTGGGCAGCGCTGAGTACGTGAATGGGGATTACTCAGGAGACTGGAGCCAATAGGACCCAGACAGGAGCGGAGTCACTGTAGTAGGACACAGTGACCATGATGTGTGAAATCCTCCGCGGCACAGGGGGCGCTGTGACACAGCCGTGTACAGAGTGGCCGCTGGCAGGGAGGGGGTGGTGCCTGTCACCATAGAGACACAGCAGTAACGTCTCAGACTGTGTATACGGCAGCGGGCACCGGGCAGGAGCGGCTGGAGCAGCCGAGGTGACTATGATGTACTAACTGTGCGGAGTTTGTATATTCTTCCTGTGCTTGCGTGGGTTTCCTCCGGGTACTCCGGTTTCCTCCCACACTCCAAAAATATACTGGTAGGTTAATTGGCTCCCAGCAAAAATTAACCCTAGTGTGTATATGTGTAAGCGTATGTTAGGGAATATAGATTGTAAGCTCCACTGGGGCAGGGACTGATGTGAATGGCCAAATATTCTCTCTGTAGAGCGCTGCGGAATATGTGTGTGCGCTATATAAATAACTGGTAATAAATAAATAATAATATATAGAGAGTGACTGTATGATACAGGTAATGACTATGATATAATATAGAGGATACTTGTATGATATAGAGGATGACTATGATATATACAGAGGGTGACTGTATGATATAGGGAATGACTGTATGCTACAATATAGGGGGTACCTGTATGATATAGAGGATGACTATGATATATACAGAGGGTGACTGTATGGTAGAAGGTGACTATGATATAAGAAAGGTGATATAGAGTGTGACTGTATGATATTATAATATAGAGGGTGCTCTCCGTGAAGGGCATCTAGACACTACCGGGTGACTATATGATATGGGATGGTGACTGATATACAGGGTGATTGTGATATAGGGAGTGACTATGATATAGATGGTTATTGTATGATATATGGGGTGACTGATATAGGGAGTGACTATGAGGTTACTGTATGATATATGGGGTGACTGATATAGGGAGTGACTATGAGGTTACTGTATGATATATGGGGTGACTTTATAATATGCTTCATGTCTGTGATATAGACTAGAGAATAACTAACATAAGACAATAGACCAGTGGTTCCCAAACTGTGCACCGTGGCACCTTGGAGTGTCTCGGGACACTTGCAGGGGTCCCTCAGGTTGGTGGTCCAGCACCAAATCAAGTTATTTATGGTCAGTGTAATGTAAATATGTGGGCTATTAGAAGTGCAAACCTGTCCACCACCATATAACTGAACCTAAGGATGACAGGTAACCACAATTTACTTCACTACTTACATACTTCATTTTTTTCTGAATTTCTCAATAACAAACTTAGGGGTGCCGTGAAAACAATTCTGATACTCTAGGGCGCTGTGGTTCAAAAAAGTTTGGGAACCACTGCTGTAGATTATAGAAGATAAGTGATAACTGTATTATATAGGGGATGACTCTGATATATAAGTGATTGTATGAAGATGACTATGATATAGGGGAAGACTAGTATACATAATGTAACTGTGTGATATACAGGGGTGAATGTGCTATACAGGGGGGGTAATTGTATGATATACATGGGGTGACTGTATCATATACAGGGTGTGACTATATATGTAGTGGATGATTATATCTATTAATTGGAGAATACAAATTGACAATTTTTATGATACAGCGGGACACTGTTTCTTATGATAACAGAACTATGATTGAATAGATGTCAGAGATATAGAAGGATTTTTTATTGGCATTTGGAAAAAAATAAAAATCTCTCCTTACGGAGATCCATATTGTGGAATTAATAAAAGATTTTTCTTTGATGGATGGATTCAAGACCTAGCATTTTGTGACAAAATTCAAGGAATAGATCCAAATCTTTTCAGCTTTAAAGTGAAACAACTGACACTTTGTAATAAAAGACACTGGGATCTTTGTATAATCATAAGGTTTTTGGAGAGACTGCGCATTAAAATAGCAGCGCTATCATATCACACTAATATCATTTTTGCTTGTGCTATCTATTCGCATCACTGTGAGAATAAGACGCACTTGAAGGTAAAAAGTTTCACGAAAAGATGCTCTGCGCTACTGAGTCATACGGAGCTCCCGCATTGTGTAGCGCACGGATGATAATGTATGTGGGTACATCTGTAGATTGCTCCTTATTGAATCGGGCCCAGAGTGTATTTGTATGGTATATGGGGTAACTGTATATTATACAGGATGACTGTATGTAGCTCTCTGTGTATATGACTGGGCTGTGTAGATTGTCAGTGTAGCAGAGGATGTGTCACTAAGATCCATGTAAAACAATATTTATATGGTTATTTGTCCTTTCATTAGTTATTTGTTTACTTTTACTATTAAGGTTAAGCAGTGCTGTTTGTCATAGTGAAGACTTGCATTATATTATACGTAGGGTGACTGATACAGACTTGAATGCAAGTCAATTCTGTTGACGGATTTTTTTAGTTTTGTTTTATCACTGGGCACGCTCCGGAGCGGTGTAGCTGAAAGGATATAAGTGGGTGGTAACAGGACATTCACATGTAGATTGAGTATAGCAAGGGTGTGTGGCGTAACTGCGCACTAAGCAGTGTTGTATGCACACAGATATACACCTTTATTCAGATATAGCTCTTGAACCAGGGATAGGGCTGGTGGAAGTGCGTACTGATACATATAGGAGTGTTGTGGACACATGGGGCAGCACAGATGGTGTAATGGTTAGTATTACTGCCTCACAGCACTGAGGTTGTGGGTTCAATTCCCACCACGGCCCTAACTGTGCGGAGTTTGTATATTCTCCCTGTGCTTGCGTGGGTTTCCTCCGGGTGCACCCACACGCCAAAAATATACTGGTAGGTTAATTGGGACCCAACAAAAATTAACCCTAGTGTGTATGTGTGTGAGCATATAGTAGGGAATATAGATTGTAAGCTCCACTGGGGCTGAGACTGATGTGAATTGCAAATATTCTCTGTAAAGGGGTACAGAATATGTGTGCGCTATATAAATAACTGGTAATAAATAAATAGGGGGTTATTCAGTTGTTTTATTGCACCCAATCTTCCATCTAATATGACAGGATATTGGGGGTCAATTTTCAATTGTTTTTGGGGGCGCCCATGCCTTTTCGCACATATCAAGCCCAAATAGTCCGGGTTTTGCCACGTAAAATGGCTAAACCCATGTAAAGTTCTGTTCAGTGCGCCCAAACAATAGTTTGGGCAACCAAAATAAGGGCTTTTCGCACATTTCTGCTCGCCACCTCAGTAGGGTTCGAGCAGAAAAGTGTCCAGCGGCTATTCGCGCCAAAACGGAGCAACAATTGAATTGCTCTGTTAGGTGCCCATTACTCACAGCTGCTAGTGAAAACGATTGAATCGCCCCTTAGATGCACACTGTCACCCTGTCGTGTGTCTGCATTTTTCTCTGTGCACACAAAGTGGGTGTAAGTACAATGTATTGTTCCCAGGGTCTGCATTTTCCAGCATCCTTACCAACTTTTTAAAATTTTTCCGCAGGCTCTTTGTTCTTGTCAAGTCAGTCTGTAGGCTTTATGATTTAATCACTTTGTACATACATGGGACACGTCCCCACTATACAGTCCCACATGACATGATCATAATGCAATTCTCTTACATGCTCTACAAATGTAAGACTTTAGTGGTGCTATTTATCAAGAAGAACCCTGAATCCTGTCCAAAATGGTATTCTTCCTATTTATCAAGCCATGTACTGGCCATCGCTGGTACTGTTCTGTGATTGCCTCCCCATGTAAGACATTGTACATGTACTGCCGGCTGTCCTCATAAGCACACTAACCTAGCAGGGCATGACTACAAATCCTGATGATGATACACTTCTATCACACTATGCAGGGTGCAGTGGGTTGCTTGCAAAGCCTCCGGGCCCCATGACAAATGCATCCCCTATAGTTACGCCACTGGTCTGCTGTATAGACACACATTCATTTCTAACTAGTAAATATATTTATGTACAGAAATATATAAATATACAATTTTTATTTCATTACAGCATACACGAGTTCTCTTCTAACTGCACATAACTCAATAACACTATTATATTATCTGCCCTTTAATCTGCATCATTTATGTATTGTACATTGCCACTATTTAAGTGTGGAACCAGTGAAGAGCTTTGCTGCATCCCCTCTGGTCCACATCTCTATACACATGTGCAACCATCTAGCATATTACATTGGAGTCGGGTTTCCCCAGGGAAATAGTGGCATTACTGTGTTATAAATGATGCAGCCACTGAACTACTAATGAAAAATTAAACTCTAAGGGGGCGATTCGAATGTTTCTTGCGCCCCCTGCTGCCCGTCTAACCAAATAGCTACCCGATGTATAAATTAATTAATTTTTCTCTGTTCGGGCGCCCATTAGTATTTTACGCATATACAAGCACCTTAGTGGTTAGGACACCCAAGATAAAGGACTTTACACACATTTCTTCTAACACCGCAGGAGGCTGCGAGAAGAAATGTCCCCCCGCTGCTTTAGGTGTCCAAACGGAGCAATTGTCTAAAACAGTTGAATCACCCTGTAGAAGTCTTATGCTGCGTATCCACTAGATGATAGAATGAACGATAACTATATCATTCATTATAGCGTCCAGTGGCTATGCCGTCAATGAACATCGATGCGTGGTCCCACTGGTCATTGTTCACACATCGCCCGAACCTGCTGTTCAACCTGACGATATCGTTAGAGCTTTTGGATTTTAATTAAATGTTCGGCAATCCATCAAAGGAAATTTGTTGAAGGTTGACTAAGCTTGTCCCATAGTCGCACGTCTGCCAGGGTCAGGCATTTGCCAAAAGTACTGATTTTACCTTCCTAATTGGTTTAAATGTGCGGCCTTGTAATGATAATCCAATGTGGGCGTGTCAGTCAAAAACATCATGTTTCAATGTCTGGATTATTAAGTTGTTGTTGTTGTTGTTGTTATTATTATTATTATTGTCAGAAAAGCAGTCAGACATAACTTGTGTACTGTATTTCTGTTATTCATTATTTCCAGCTGTATGGCATTATTCATAATATACTTTCCAGTAGAGATGAGCAATTCAGTTTCAAGGTGCCCATACATCTGACCGGTATTGCCGCGATCCTGCGACGCGATCGGAAATGCAGATCTGCCGGGTGGAAACGCTGGCTGGCCAACATCGATGGAAATATTACATGTTAAATGTCCCCGATTTGACAATCGCGATCATTTTTTGATTGCGATCGGGAAAATCCAACATGTTGGATTTCTGCGATGCCGGGTTGCAGCATCGCAGCAATCCATCGCTGATGGATGGGCCCCATTACTCAGTTATGTCCGGATCTCAAAAACGGCATCATATTGGCTCTCGCGTGTTTTGCCTAGCCAATAAGATAAATCCGAACTTGCGCTAATTTGTGTAAAAACTGAACTGCGCATCTCTGGTTATGACCATTATTAAGCCAGCACCTAGTGACATTGCAGAGACATGAGGCACAAAGTGTATTTGTAGTTTTATTTAATGCAAATTGCGCACATTTGCATTGTACATGCTCTCAATGACCTCAAACACATTTGCGCCAATGGTCTGGCGTAGGCCAAGTGGCTCATGCAGACCTCCAGAAACATATATATGTGTTAGGAGCTGTATTTTTATCACCTGCAAATACACACTGACAATAATAACTAGGCATAAACCAGGCACATATTCTAATGATGTGCTATTTTATAGAGTCGTGTCTGCATTAGGGGGGAATTCAATTGTTTTTTTGGGGCGACTTAAGTCTATCAGAGCAATTCAATTGTTGCTCTGATCAGACGCCCAATAGCCGCAGCAGTAAAAATTTTTCGCAGCCTCCGGAGGTGTGAAAAGTCCTTAGTTTAGACGCTTAAACCAGGATTTTAGATGGGGTGCCGTTAGCCACTTTTCGCGTCTAAACGCCATCCTTTTGGGCGTGGAAAATACTAATGGGCGTCTGGTCGGAGCAACAGTTGAATTGCTCCAATAGATGCCCATTAGTTAGATGCCCAGCGCTAACAATTGAATTCCCCCCTAAATGTCCATTTCCTTAGCTTGTACGTTGTTTTGCCTGAACAGTACTGCTTGTGGAAATACGGAGGGGCAATTCATTTTTTCTAAGGCGCGGTAATTATTGGGCGCCCAAATGTTGCAATTCAATTGTTTTTTGTCCATTATCGCACTTGTTGCACCCCGTTAGACCAGGTTTAGCCACGTAAATCGGCTAAACCTGTGTAAAGTCCTGGTTGGGCACCCAAAACCAGGACTTATCGCACATTTCTGCTGGCCTTTGGCGCGCGCGAGAGTGCCCTTTTTACGGTCCAACGCCCTGCGCCGGACCTAGAATGAACACTATTATGCGTACAAGAAATATTTGTACAATGCAACGCAAAATGGTGCTGCTGTATAAGTAAAATATCTTAATCTACATTTGCATATATGTAACACATTAATGTTACATTCCTTCTCAGTGTGTGACAGTGGTTCATATTCTGTAGAGTTGTTTGCTGTAAGGATATAAATGGCATTGAATTGTTGGTATGATGGGTGCGGAACCTGGAATACTAGAGAAACAGAATAGGAGGTTCCCTGATCCTTCTCCCTGTTGTTGCACAAGGGTATATCATGTTTGCTGTAGCTCTCCGTTTTTTGTTGTTATCCGGTTGCCATGGAGCTGTAAAGGCAATCAGCCAGCTGTACGCATGATTTCCTCCTTATCCTAACCGCTCCTGGATGATCAGCATACCAGGCTTATAAATATTTATCCTGACCACTGCAAAGTGTATTATTATTGAAATACCATTTTATGGAAGATTTCACCTTTCCCACTTCAGGGTATTGCTTTTGTGTTTGTTTGTTTTCTTTATTTGTTTGTGGAATAACCCTTTGGTTACCCACCAGAATAAAATGCAGACCTTCAGTTAAGAGTTTTAGCAGTTTTTAATAGTGAACAATGTTTATTTATATCTTGTCCTGTGACAATAAAGAACATGTATAGTAATCACTGCCACCAACAGCACTTGCTCATCTAGACAATGTGATTGTAAGTTAGAATCATATAAAAGAGAAGCAATCTAGCAACAGTATATTATTATTATTGTTGTTGTTGTTGTTGTTATTATTATAATTTCCCCCTCTTTTATGTCAGTCTTGCTGCTTATTTATCTTTAAGGAGCAGCAGATATATTTCTGTAGAACACTGATTAGCCAAACTAATTGGGGATGAGGATAGTTTGGATAATCAGCTTTCTGGGATGATAGGACAAAAGGGTATGAAGTGGATGTCTAAAATAGCTGCAAGCCGACTGAAGGTGCGTACACCCTAGACGGTATTTTACACGATTTGCCCAATTTCGATGCGTCGGAACAACAAATTGTGTAAAATATATCCAAATCGTGATTATCTGCTCACAATCACGATTCCGATGCACGTACCAGGTCGTACATCGCATCTTCAGATCTTGTATACAGCACTTAAGATTTGCCAATCTCTTACACGATCTGGTGGCATATCGTTCAGTGTTTACGCCTGAACGATATGTCATTCGGATCCGTATATGATGCTGTGTTAAAAAAACAATTAATACAAAGTGAAAAAAAAGAAAAAAAAAAGGCGTGCTCCCCTCCCACCCCATCCCAAAGCACAACCAGCCCGGTCTTATGTGACCCAGTACTGGTTGTACTAAATACAGGGGACAAATGACATAGGGGTCCCCTGTATTTAGCACAATCAGCACTGGGCTCTGATCCGGTCTTGGTTCTGGAAATACAGGGCACCAAAAGCTTAGGGGTCCCCTGTAATTTCCATAACGAACACCGGACTGTTTCTAGCAGGGGAGGGGATAATTCCACAGCCAGGGGAACCCTTTCATCGGGACCCTCAGCCAAAGCATTACCCCTGGCCGCTAGTCAGCCCAAGCCGGAGATCCCAAAATAAAAGGGCCCCCTGTCCAGGGCACCCCAGACTTGATTTTTTTTTACACAGATGCATGCATTACGGATCTCCCTGATCCGTGCAAGCATCTGTGTCTCTGCTATCACGTATGATCTAAAGATCTGCAAATCGTTAGATCGTACACGATAGATCTTGTGTCACATTGTGCAGTTTTTCCTGCATACCGTGTCCAGGAGTGCTGGGGAGCTGCTGGGTAGAGTCCAAGGGAAATCGCTCACGATTTTGCATCGTGAGTACATCGTCTAGTGTGTAGGCACCTTCAGTAATGCTGCTGACTTAACGGTGCGCTGTGAGCTATTGCTTAGCTGCGCCATCGCTATTAATCACTTGCCAGTTTGACCATTCAATACTCATATTGCACAATTAAAGAAATATTTTTGGTTCGTAGGTTGTGTTCAGATGATTGGGGGGTGATTCAGTTGTTTTAGATGCCTCCTGCTGAGAGTGGGGCGATGGGAATGAAACATTTCTACTCACAGCCTCCTGAGATGTGAGAAGAAATGTGTGTAAAGTCCTTTTTTGGGGCGCCTTAATAGTGGTTTGGGCGCCCTAACCACTACTTAAGACTGTTTAGCCTGAACACAGAAACAATTAAATTGCTCCGTTGGGCTTCTATTCGTATAGACGGCCAGCAGTGGGTGTGAGAAATATGAATCGCCCCCTTGGCATTAAAATAATCAAAAGATAGGTTTAAGTTATTCTCTTACAACAGGCATTATGAGCTTTGTGGGTTTAAAATTTGGACATTTCCTTGCAGTTATAGTTCAGTGTGTATTTCTGTAATCTTTCTCATTCTCTACTAGTATTTTTCGTTATTCAAGCATGGAGTGATTACTTCTATTCTGAACAAAACTTTCCTACCTTACACAACCAATTGGACCCACTTCACTCTGGCTTTTGTTCCCAACACTCCACAGAGACTACACTGTCTATAGTGGTCAGCTATCTCATCACTGCTAAACTTAAAGGCCATTTCTCACTTCTAATTATCCTGGATCTTCCTGCTGCATTTGACACTATTGATCACTCTCTTCTCATACAAACAATACAGTCTCCGGGAAACCTCTTCTCTGGACCAGTGTGTGGGTTGGGGGAGGGGCCGCCGGGGAGAGCCTACCTCTAGGCTTTAGGGATTCACCGGGTGCACTGGCTGTACTTGGCCACCTCCTTTTATCCCCGGCTGCCATTATTTCATACCCCGGTGGTCTAGTGGGGGAAGCAGTCTACCTACCGGCAGCAGTCCTGGGCTCAGCGTCACTCCGCTGACGCCTGTCGAAATCACCAGTTCCCTCCCTGGTGTTGCGGCGCCGGCGGGGGTAGACGGAGCAGCAGCACGGATGTCCATCCGGACGTCTAGTGCTGCTTACTCATAGGCAAAAACACTTGCCTGGCACTGCCGAAGCTGTCCCCTGTTCATAAAGTGCACTGCTGCGCACCAAACAATAAACTGAATGCCTGTAGCCAGGGGCGGGGTATATATGGAGGAGTACCCAGTGCATCCTGGGAGCTAAAGCTTGTAACTTTTTGGTGTCTGGATCACTCCAACCACATACCCCCAAGGTAACCACATACCCCCAAGGTAATTCCTGTGGACCCTGAGGAAGAAATATATTTCTTCACTTGTCTCAAAATATCACCCAACTTGAAACCTCCGCTCTGCTCTAGTTCTGCGTTTCTCATCCACACTCATTACCCACTCCTGTTCATTGTTACAGGACTTTTTTCTGTGAAATGCCCTCCCTCGCACAATTATCTTCTATCCTTCAAGTATTCCTGGATAACTTACCTCTTCAGGCAAGCTTAACAAATTCCTAAACCACCCACGTAACCTTCATAAGCTATTCTACCTAGTTACCTCCTCTTTAAGCAGTTCACACAAGACTTGCATGTATTTTCTTTGTACACTCACACACAACCCTCTAACCCAGTGGTTCCCAAACTTTTTTGAATCGCGGCACCCTTGTGCATCAGAATTGTTTTCACGGCACCCCTAAGCCAAAAGTTTGTTATTAAGAAATTCAGAAAAAATGTAGTGAAGTAGTAAAGTGAAGTAAATTGTGCTTACATGTCATTCTTAGGTTCATTTATGTAGTGGGTGACCAGGTTTGCACTTCTGTTGTCCACAAATTTACATTACATTGGCCATAAATAATTGATTTGGTGCTGGACCACCAACCTGAGGCACCCCTGCAAGTCTCCCGAGGCACCCCAGGGTGCCAGAGTGCACAGTTTGGGAACCACTGCTCTAACCTCAGACCAACATTGCTGTGTGTTCATATAGCCCACTAAGAACTTTTGACCTTGCAATCTGGCTGGACCAATATGCAATTTGCATCTTTATATAGTAAACTTGTTATCCTATAGATTGTAAGTGTGTGAGCAGGGCCCTCTTACTTCTCTGTCAATACCCAGTCTCGTTTTATTACTGTTTTATTCCCAATTGTAAAGCGCAACAAAATATGCTTAATCCATATAATCAAACAATATAAAGAAGTTGGTTGCTTTGGGTAACAGTGACGCTTTGTACGGTCCTTCTTAAGATATTTTTTTCTACATATCTCACATCCCCATCAATGTTCCATCAAAACTCTATAACCATTCCTAGCAAACCAATCTTCTCTAAATCTTGCTTTCCTTCTCCTTTACTTTATCAGATGTCATCCATGCTCCCTGCAATGAATCTGTAAGTTCCAGTCCTCTCCCTGACATATGCCACTATCTGTAAAAGTTCTTACTACAAGTGTCCTCCTTCCTCTTCTTCCATAAGCAGGTCCTTCATACTACAAATATGTCTCCTGTACACTCCCTGGATCCTCATGTTTATGTACATAAAAAGATTTTCTTACCTGATACTGTATGTGTTTGTTAGATTCCAGGGCGGAAGTGTTCTCTGGCTGATGACCTTACGTGATCCATGATGAATGGAGAAGATGGCAGGGTTTTATTTATTTACCAAAATAAATATAAATTAAATAAAATACAATGTACTTTTATTTTAATAGGTGCATTTCCAAAATGGTGGAAGAATTAGACCATTTTATTGAAGCTCAAAGGGCAAAGCTTGCAAAAGACAAGGCTGAACTGGAAAAGGAACCTCCATACATGGAAATCAGGGTAAATTCATTATGCTTTTAATGGCTTTATATTCTCAATGAAACCTAACAAGTGCTGTCACCTTATTAAAGAATGATTAACATAACATCCAAGAACTGTTATATAAATATGCTGTTTATAAGGTTTAAAATGTTATATATAAAAACATAGTGAAGGTGCTGGTGCTAACAATAAACACCATTAAATCCAATTGACATATACATACATACATTGGGCAGCACTCCTGTAAGACACCACTCATCCAAAGTGTCCAATGAAAATCTTAAAAACAAAAAAATAAGATGCACCCCTAGTACAATATTGCCCAATTAGACACCTTGGTGCTCAATGAATAAAGTGACATAAGGCCTCGTACCAGAAGAAAGAAATATATATGTTTCTCTGATGTGGATGATGTCTTTCACCATGTATTATCTATCATGCACATATTCTGTAGATTACCTCAAACAGAATATATATCTTATAGCGTAATACTGTTTCCAAATATATTACATTTATTAAAAAGATAGGTAGAAAACTCACAAAAGAAAAGCTTGGTAACAATGCATATCACACTAAATGTATCTGCTAGCCATGTAAGTTGGTAGGTAGACAGTTTCTAGTCTGTTCACCCTAAGCTCTTTAAATAGGGCTCTCAACCAATGGAATTTATGTGAATAGTCTCACATCATGACATTGCATTATCAAAATACTTTTAATATAAATCATATCATATATACATACTTTAAGCATCACAATAAATAACACATAACGTGGTTAACAATATATTCATTTACAAGTCACTTAATTTCACATTTAGGGATTTAAAAAATAAATGGTAATAGCTTCTAGTGTTTGTAATGTTATGCATATTTCTTCAGCCGGACGTGGCTGAGATTTACACATGTGTGTATGTATATGTATGTATGTAAATATATGTGTGTATATATATATATATATA
Organism: Taudactylus pleione; assembly: GCA_031769625.1. Taxonomy (NCBI): domain Eukaryota; kingdom Metazoa; phylum Chordata; class Amphibia; order Anura; family Myobatrachidae; genus Taudactylus; species Taudactylus pleione. The sequence continues at coordinate 29,104,474 of JAUIMM010000113.1, read as the reverse complement.
TATATATATATATACATACATACATACAGTCAGGTCCATAAATATTGGGACATTGACAGAATTTTCATATTTTGGCCTCTATTCACCACCACAATGGTTTTGAAATGAAACACACAAGATGTGCTTTAACTGCAGACTTTCAGATTTAATTTGAGGGTAATTATATCCAAATCGGGTGAACGGTGTAGGAATTACAACGGTTTCAATATGTGCCTCTCACTTTTTAAGGGGCCAAAAGTAATGGGACAAACTAAACAATCCTAAATCTAACTTTCACTTTTTAATACTTTGTTGCAAATCCTTTGCAGGCAATTACAGCCTGAAGTCTGGAACGCATAGACATCACCAGACGCTGGGTTTCATCCCTGGTGATGCTCTGCCAGGCCTCTACTGCAAATGTCTTCAGTTCCTGCTTGTTCTTGGGGCATTTTCCCTTCAGTTTTGTCTTCATCAAGTGAAATGCATGCTCAATCGGATTCAGGTCAGGGGATTGACTTGGCCATTGCATAACATTCCACTTTTTAGCCTTAAAAAACTCTTTGGTTGCTTTTGCAGTATGCTTCGGGACGGCCATTTTCCAGGCGTTTTGTGTAGCGCCTCTCCAGCCGATGTGGTACTAGATGTATGGGTGTAGGGTGTGCGGTGTGGGCCCCCCGGGATCCAGGGGCCCGTGTGCAATGCACACCCTGTACCTATTATAGATACGCCCCTGCTTCTAGGTGGTTAATAACTGTATTTATGTATTTACTGTAGATATTTATCTTAAAAACATTAGCATCAGAACATTTATTCAAAGGTCTGACCATTCACCAGCAAAATGTCACTGGAGACTTTTAAAATGAGTAGCAGGTGTGTGTTTCAATTCCGTAATGCACAGTTTTGTAGCGTCTAAGATAGGATCTCTTTCTGTTAATGTAACATCTTGCCTTTGAGAAACTTTAGACAAACGAGGTAGCACTTTTGAAAGCATCATAAGTGAAGCTACAAAATTGTATCTTTTCATATATTTGCTTAAACCTTCATCTGTGATGTCATTTCGTTCAGTGGCCTCTCTATCCAGTGCAGCAATGATACTCGCCAAGGATTTTCTTAAAGGGCTCAATCTAATTAGGCGCTAAGGTGCGAGTCGCTTTTGCAATGGCATCGAAACGCCGGCAACGACACTGCAGTTCGCCCCTCTCTTGGCCCAATCTCACCCCGGACTCGCACATTTTTGTATGCAGCACAATCTGTAAGTGTGGCAGTACCATAAGTGTGGCATACAGCCGCACTTTTACTTCCACCGCAGGGGTATTCGCGGCTAATTGGATTGATCCCAAAGATTGTACAGCAAAGTCAACAGACAGCCACCCAGTCTCACTAGCCATTTTAAATTTAATCTGTTAAGTACTGTTCAGTATATTTTGGATCTCATTTAAACAAGCCATTCTAACTGGGGAATTTTGAAAAGAGAAGAACAGTTGTCTTAAGAAATCGTTATAATTTAATTTACTAAATAAGGTACCTAAGCAGCTGCTTGGGTACTAGAGCCAGGTGGTGGTTTATACAATGACAGTTGACCATACCTCTGTTGGTTTAGTCTTTTAATCGTTTTGCTACTCCTCTGTGCTTCCAAATCATAACAGCTGCTCCATCAGAACCCACCAAGGTAGATTTGTTCAACCCTATATTGGCAATGTTTTCAATTATTTTGTTCTAGTTTCAGTTTTGCAATCAATGATACAGGTTGAGTCTCAGATATCCAAAATGCTTGGGACCAGGGGTATTTTGGATATCGGAATATTCCGTATTTTGGAATAATTGCATACCATATTGAAATATCTTGGGAATGGGACCCCAATATACACACAGTATGCATTTATATGTTATATACACCTTATACACACAGCCTGCAGGTAAGTTTATACAATATTTTCAATTATTTTGTGGCTCAAGCAAAGTTTGTGTACATACATAAAATTCAGTTATACACCTTATACATACAGCCTGAAAGTCATTTTATGCAATATTTTTAATAATTTGCTACTTAGACAAAGTTTGTGTACTTTGAAGCATCAATAATCAAAGGTTTCAGTATCTGAGTCATGCCAAAAAATTCTGTATTTCAGAATATTCCGTATTTTGGAATATTTGGATATGGGAGACTCAATCTGTATTACATGTTGATATAAAACTAACGGTAATCTAAGATGACAGACATATTTAATGTATATAAGGAACTGCTTCAAAACTGAGTTGCCAGTTTTTTCATCACACAGAACACTCAAATAATCTGCCAAATGCAAATATTTAAGTATTTCACATCTTATTTGTGAAGCTAAGATATCAAGCAATTCTTGCATTATTCTTTCTGAAGTCTAATCTGTATCCTTTCCAGTATCTAGGTGCTTTAAGTATGAATCACTCGTAGACTTGCAGTGCTCAAGCTAATTTCCATACAGTGTAGTACAGTATGTGGTAGTTTGGTTTTGTCAACCAATACATAGATCTTAAAGCTCCCGCATAAGCATCTCTCTGCAAGTTTGCAGAACTGATATTGATCGTTCACTTATGTATATACTTATGTTTGTTGACCTCACAAACGAGACTCTTATGCTTGTTTATGTTAGATTGATTTAATAGTTACTGATTGTTTTTTGTGGATATGATCTAGGGCAGTAAGTAACACAATGAGTGCTTGGCACACACTACTGGGTTGCAACACATATTTGTTTGACAAGTAACTGTTACATGCAGTATACATTATGTACCAAGCATTAGCTACTGATCAGTGTTATATGGTTGGCACTATTATGTGTCGCGGTTGCATGTTTGATCCACTCTGTATCCCAAATAAGAGACCATGGAAACCTTTTGTTATGGTCACTACCAACAAGTCAGGATTATTCCCAGACAGTGAATTGTGCCTGTTTAAATAAGTTACCTTGTAGTTATGGCCCTATTCAGCAGCGATCGCAACTGCGATTACACATGCAGTCGGACGATTATTGCGTTCTGCGCATGCGTATACATCGCAGTGCGCGAGCTCTCCATTGCAATCGCAGTGACTACGCAGACCCATCGCAGAGTGATTGACAGGAACTACCGTTTGGGTGAGGTTTAAACGCCATTACAGGGGTTTGTATAAATTGGCCACTGCAATGCCATACGCAGCTTGGGCTTTCAATGCGCGCAATGAGGTTATCACTTCCTGAGTAAGGTCTTTAGCTTGTGCAAGTTTGCATGGGCCTGCGATTGTACTCGCTGTTACCGATAGTTTCGCAGTCTTGCTAAGTATTACGGATGTGTGTAAGGTAAGGTAGGCGGCCTTATGTTATGCTGCGATGGCATAGTGATAGCAGAGGATTAGCATACTATCACAGTGAGACTGCATGCGTTATCGCTATTGCAATCGCAGTTGCGATCCGTACTGAATCAGACCCTTAGACATCAACATTTCCAGTGTATGTTGGCTCCAGAGTCTAAGGTGGACATTTGTCATTTCTCCTACAGGTAAATGTGCAGAAATGGCCAGCACCAATTTCTTCTGTTGCTTATGGAACAGATTTCATAACATTTGTTGAGCTAAACTGAAACTATGGCACTGTCATGTATAGAATAATTAAAAAATGTTTCTTTCTCCTCATATGCTTTTATCCTAGGTATTGTACTCTCCAAATGCTGGTGAGATTGAGCAATGTGTTTGTGTGTGTATATATATTTATACTAGCGTTTGCCAATAGCTTCACATGTGTGGATGTCTGTTACTGCTCAAAGGAACTAATTTTACAAAGACAGTAGTGGCATCTAATATTGTGATGTATATATTATATTTTAGACAAAATGTAAACAATATTTGCAGTTTTTCCTTCAGGGGTGAACACACAAAGATGCTTGGGGCTACTAACCCGTAGTGTTCACTCTAGGTCCGGCAGCAGGCAGGGCGCCGGACCTAGAGCTAGGGCACTTCTGCGTGCGCCCTAATAGGGGGTGTGGCCAAAGAAAAGAGGGCGTGTCTTTATGACGCTGGCCACTTTTCTTCACTGCTGTGGGTTGGGCCCGGCACTTACGGACATGCCAGGCAGCCCCCAAGCGCTGAACGGATGCGCATGCGCCCGGCATCCCTCCACCGGCGGTGACCGGCTGCGCTGCCGTTTAACCACCCGTGGGACACTGTGACCCGTGGGTGGAGACAGAATTCGCAGGCTGTCTCAGCGGGGCGCCGCGCTGGAGGGCAGGGTGCTTTCTGCCCTTCAGAAATAGGGCAGGGCGCGGCGCCCCGCTAAAACAGCCTAGCGAGAACGCTAACTCGTGAGCAAGTCACATAAAGCTGCCCATGGGAGAAGCAGCTAGTCCTGAGATCTACGCCTGCAGCCCTGAGCATTTGTCCCTGCCACTTGTTGATCGTCATAGTGAAGCAGATGCTTACAGTAAACTGCAGCCACTTGAATTGAACATGAAAGCTGTTGGGGATAAGGGGTATACGTGGTATAAACACAGTCTCACCGGCTCCAGCTCCCGTTAGAATCTGTGCCTCAGTTAGGTTCACTGTAAAGCTGTGACTTTTAAGTCTGGTTCCGTTGCATAACTTGGACGGATTCAAGTTCTGCAGAAGCCTGATTGGAACACCAACTTTCAGTGAAATGCTGTGTGCTGGAAGTCCAGTTGCACTATCGTTTAGATCCCAAATCCGTTGCTACTTAAGCTACAATAACACTGAAAGGTTGCAAGTAAAATGAGTAGCGGCTCTATGATATTTAGTATTTGTCTTGGTGCGCCATCTGCTGGATTTACATGTATACTGCAACTTCATGAGTCAAGATAAGCTGCCTGATTACTGCAAAATAATAGTTGGATTGTCCTGCGAAATACTTCTTGATATATATACATACATATATAACTTTGCGTTCGGGATGTGCAATATATTGATATACATATAGTATGAGTAGGAGCCTGTGCAAATTCCGATAACTTTTTTTTGTCTCCATAGTTCATAAACAGTACCTAAAAATATATTTGTTCCAAAATATTATATACTGTACATCTAGTAATTTTTGTCTTGAGAAGCCTGCTGCACACGCCGAGTGTCCTTGTTTTTCCTTTATTGCTCCTCTCCCTGATGTCACATTGAGATAATACATACCTTAGTTTCCTTCTAGGTGACTTAGCTATACAATATTGAAAACGCATTCCAAATTCGGCACATATTTTTTGCATGATGTGAACAGGCAAGCAAAAATTCAGCAACATTGTTTATTTTGTCTCCATAGCTCATACACGTTCCCAAGGAGTACATTTCTCCAAAATAAATGTACAGACCCAACCTTTACAACTTTATTGTAGCTTTATTCCAGGCTGTCTTCTCCAACATACTCCTATATGAAAAAGTTCCCAAAAACCTCAAGAAAATGAAATAAAAAAAAAAAGTGAACAATAAGATCCTTGACCTAGGGGCATATTAAATTAGTTCAGAGGTACTGGGGCGTGACCATGGCAGCGATGTAGCTGGACGCTCTGTCTACAGCCTCTCCAACTAAACCTCCTTCTTCTCCTATCCTGTGACCGGTGGGTCGATTCCGGTGGGGTGCCTTACCTTCCCCTGTAGTCCAGGCTTCCGGTGGTCCAGTCTGCGGGCGCCGGGGACATAGGAGTGACTCGGGTGCCGTCTGTGAGGTCTCCGGTGATAGCGCGGCTGTGCATGAGGTGCCGCTGTGGTCAGGCTATTAGCGCTGACACCTAGCGGGAAGTAGAGCCTTATATGCCCTGGTGCACTTCCCCCTGAGAGCCCCTTGCCGCGATCAGACCTGCCTGATCGGTGTGGCCTGGTTTGGCTTGCTGGTCTTTTGGAGTTGATCCCTGCGGGGGTGGCGGCCATTGTACCTCTTGCTGTGCTCCCTTCTTCTTGTAAGCCCCCTGCTGGTGAACCGGAAAACTGCAAGCTGTGTAACTCTTCCACTGCCAATATGGGAAAATCTGGCCATGCTGCTGCAGCAGCTGCTAGACTGGAGCGTTTCTCCAGATCATCCACTCCTCAGCCCCCTTCGGCGATGACTCTAGGGGTCCCCCTTCGCTGGCTAAAGATGCTCAGCCGACCCATCAGGACTCCCAATCTCATGCTCCCTCCTCTTTATCAGCATCAGAAGTGACCCTCCAACAGGTTCTGGAGGCAGTCAGTTCAAGTGAGCAGAGGCTCTCTGACAAAATAGGGAAAGTACAGGCTGATTTGTCATTTGTTCGTCAGGAAGTGCAACGTATCCGCGAGAGAGTTGGGGAAGCTGAAACTTGCATCTCCACCCTGGAGGACCTACAAGCTCCTTTGAAAATGCAAGTATCCGCCCTAACCTCTCAGCTATCTACAATGCAGAATAAAATGGCCGACATAGAGGGTCGCCTGAGACGCAATAACGTCCGCTTTGTTGGATTACCGGAAAAAGAGGAGGGGTCGTCCCCTGAGGCCTTTCTGGAGAAATGGCTTGTAGATACGTTTGGTCGGGATTCCTTCTCTGCTCATTTCGCAGTGGAAAGGGCGCATCAAGTTCCTGCTAGACCAATGATTGCTGGGGCCCCTCCTCGCACCTTCATAGCAAAATTCTTGCACTACTTTGATCGTGAATCTGTGCCCCGCTTGGCTAGGATAAAGGGTCCACTGGAACGTAACAGTGTGAAAGTATCCGTTTTTCCAGATTTCGCCGCTGATGTGCAGAAGGATAGGGCTAAATTCATACCTGTCAAAAGACGTCTTTGTGAAATTAATATACAGTATGCCATGCTGCTTCCATCTAAATTGAGAGTTGTGGTCGATGGAGAGTCCAAATTTTTTTTACCCCTCGTGAGGCTGCAGCATGGTTGGATCGCAGGGCACCTGGCGCCAGACAACTGGCTCCTGATTGATGTCTTTATTTCTGCTCGCCCGCAGTCGGGCTACTTTTATTTTAATATGTAAAGTTGTTTGCTCTAAATCATTGTAGGCGCACAGTTATATCTATTGAGGTAACGTTAACTATTATGCAGATACATGTAAACTGCAGCAGCTTTTTTTTCCAATATGTTTATATTTGCTAATACATGTCAAACGGTAACGTACTGAATTATAGGAATTCTAGACTATGCTCTACTGGTCTTAAAAATGTTGGAGAAGTTGCTTTTGTTTTCCATTTGCTCCATCACTTAGCTGGCTTTATGGTATAGTGGGTAGTTATTGTTATGTTGTATTTTGGGATTAGGTATACTAACAATTGGGGTAGTATACAGGGAGGGGACGGTTTTTGGGATTATGTTATGAATGGTATTTTTTATTTTATTTTTTGCCTGTACTGCACCACTTTTTGTGTGATCATATTATTTTGGTTGGAGGGTTTGGTGTGGATCGATTTGTATTTTTGATAAATACTTTTGTTATTTACAAGAATGGTGAATTTATTGACATGGAATGTTCGCGGAGCTAATGACAAGATTAAGCTGTCACTAATTTTTAGATTCCTTAAACAATACAGTCCTGATATTGCTTGTCTGACGGAAACCCACTTGGTGGGTAGCAGAATTCTATAGTTGAAATGCCCTTGGGTGGGATGGGCATATCATGCCTCCAACACCACATCCTCAAGGGGGGTGTCCGTACTCATAAATAAAAATTTACCTTTTGTACTGAATTGAGTCCAAACTGATATGTATGTAGTGTTCATTCTAGCTCCGGCGCGAGGCAGGGCGCCGGAGCTAGAGAGGGCACGATCTTGCGCGCGCCCGAGAAGGGGGCGTGGCCATTGGAAAGGGGGCGTGTCTATAAGACCTGTCCCCTTTTCGTCACTCTTGGGGGAGTGCCCGGCACTTACGGACACGCCGGGCAGCCCCCAAGCCCTGCAGACAGTGAGAATAGATGCCGGGCGGTGACCAGGTCACCGCACATTTCTTCACCCGCGGGACACTGCGACCCGCGGGTGAGGACGGCTCCCGCAGGCTGTTAGGGCAGGGCACTTTTTGCCCTCCTTCTGGAGGGCAGGGAGCTTTTTGCCTTCCAGAAGGAGGGCAGGGCGCCGCGCCCCGCTAAAACAGCCTAGCAGGAACGCTATGTATGGGAGATTTGTATTTCTAGACTGTAAAATTCACTCTACTCCGCTTTTGTTGTTGGCAGTTTATATTCTGCCTCCATTTAGTTACGATGTACTAATATTAGCTACTGGTTTTATTGCTGAGTCCCCTAACACTCATGTTCTATGCCTGGGGGACTTTAACAATATTATGAATGGGTATCTGTATAGGTGGCGGCAGTTCTCTGATACTCAGGTGTTGAATGACACTAGTTTTGCTAGGTGTATTGAAGGCTTAGGATGGATTGATGCCTGGCGCAAAAAGCATCCTGAAGTACGTCAATTCTCATGTTTCTCCTCCTCCTATAATTCCCTTTCAAGGATTGATATGGCACTGGTCTCACCTGGCCTTATTTCTATTATAGTTAATATTGAGTACATGACTAGAGGGGTGTCAGACCACTATCCGTTAGTAATGAGTTTAGATCTAGGTGGGTCGAGAGGGCAGTCATTCTAGAAGCTGCATCCCTCCTGGCTGACGCAGATGGGGGCAGGATCTGAGCTTGAGGCACTTTGGTTGGGCTATTTTGGAGATAACATAGGGTCTGCTAGGTCTGTCGTGATTTGGGATTCATTTAAGGCTTTCATGAGAGGTACTTTATTGAAAAGGGTTGCCGAAATAAAAAAAATATTATAGGGACAGGGAGGTAGAATTGGAATGCACTTGTAGAGATTCTGAACTACAATTTCTACAAGATGGGCTTGATGCCTTTCAAATCAAATGGTTGGCTGCTCAGCAGGCTTGGTCTGACCACCTATTAAATAGAACTAATCGCCAACTCCAATTTTGTGCTAATTCCCAGTATGTGCATGCGGACAAACCAGGTAGCTATCTAGCAAGACTGGTCCAGTCCACCCGACCTGTTAATACCATTTCAGAAATAGTGGGTGCAGATGGTGGTGTGGCTACGTCCATCTCTGATATAGCTGATGTCTTCCTTTCATTTTACAAAGATGTCTATAAGTCACATATGTCATGTAATTTGGAAGACTTACATGCATATATTACATCAATTGGGCTGCAAAGCTTTCCCCGGAGGCTAGAGCCTCTCTCGATGCTCCAGTGACCGTAGAGGAGGTGGAGGGGGCTATTAATTCCTTCCCTGGGGCTAAAGCACCGGGTACAGACGGTATCCCAGTGGAAGTCTATAAAAAGCACGCCAAAATATTTGTCCCTAAATTATTAGAGCTATATAATGATCTGTTTGAATTGAACTCTCTTCCACCATCCATGTTTGAAGCACTAATTATTGTATTATTAAAACCAGATAAGGACCCCAGGCTACCGGACTCGTACCGTCCAATTTATTTAATACCAATGGACGTAAAAATCCTGGCCAAAATTCTGTCCTTAAGACAAAATCAGGTCATCACCTCCGTGGTCCACTTGGACCAGACCGGCTTCATGCCAGGCAAGTCCACTTCTATAAATGTGAGGTGCCTGTTTACTCATGTTCAGGCCTCTCACGGGGACGAGTCCTCATCGGTCATTGTGTCTTTGGACGCAGCAAAGGCTTTTGATTCTGTGGAGTGACCATTCCTGTGGGAGGTCATGGAAAGTATGGGTTTTTGACCTGTGTATTTACGGTGGGTTCAGTTGTTATATTATAGGCCTCTGTCAATAGATTTATCTCCTCTCCCTTCTTATTAGAAAGGGGTACGAGGCAGGGCTGTCCACTGTCTCCAGCCCTTTTTGCATTGGCAATTGAGCCTCTTGCCTGTGTATTAAGGTATGTATGTGGGTCTTCAATTAGGCACCAGAACAGATACTGTGGCTTTATACGCCGAAGATTTGCTTTTATTCTTTAATAACTTGTAGAGCTATAGGCATAGCCTCTATATAATTATTTATCTATTTGGCGTCTATTCTGGGTTAAAAATTAATTGGAATAAATCCTCTATTCTCCCTATTAGAGGCCAACCCTCTTTACCTTCTCCCATGCCTCTCCCCCTGCGATGGGTATCCCAGTTTAAATATTTGGGCATCTGCATTACAAATTCCCCACTTGACTATATGCGGCTCAATCTGGATCCCATATTTGATTACCTAAAAGTCAAACTTAAAACTTGGAGTAAATTGCCCCGTTACAGGCAGGATCAACCTAATTAAAATGATAGTACAACCTAAAATATTGTATATACTCCAGCAGTCCCCAGTGTTTATCCCTGCCTCAGTATTCTGTAATCTGGACAGTATGCTATCTTCCTTGATATGGGTGAATAGACGACCTCGAGTTAGACTTAAAATACTGACGAGACCTAAATCTGGCGGAGGGTTAGCACTCCCTAATTTTCGACTATACTGCTGCGCTGCACAACTAACGCATGTGAGAGATTGGCTTCAGGATGACTCCCCTAATGCATAACATTCATTGCTGGTGTCTCAGGCTTCCCCTGGTCACGTGCCCCTACAGGCCTTGTTGAGTGACAGAGTTAACAAACCTCTTCCCCAAATACTAATACAGACTGTTAAGATTTGGCGGGCTACTATTAATATCACGCACTCTTCTGGTCTGGATCCTGACACTCCCTTATGGAACTCTAGGGCATTGTCTGAATTGAGATCACTTCAAGTTAGACAAGTGTGGGGCACCAAAGGTATTAACTCTCTGGGTCAGTTATATGACGTCTCTAAACTTAAATCCTTCACTCAACTGCAGGAGTTAACCTTACCTAGAGCACATTTTTACAGATTTCTGCAACTTAGACATGCCCTCAGTGTTAAGTTTAGTACTAGCCTCCCTGACATTCAGTCATTTTTCCATTGAGACAGTGCTTATTGCATTGGGTCCCCATAGGTCCTTGTCCTTTATTTATTCATACCTTCCGTCCTTTCACCACGAATCCAGGTTACTTGATCTTAACTGATGGTGACTGGAATATGGCTCTGAGTATTCCCCGTACTGCCTCTGTGAGATTTCAGCAAATACGGCTATATTTTCTGCATAGAGCTTATTTGACCCCAATTAGGCTGGTGAAATTTGGTGGCCTGGCTTCTAGTGATTGCCCAAGGTGTCGGATGGCAGTTGGTACTTTCTGGCACTTACTCTGGGATTGCCCCACAGTTCAGACATTTTGGTGCAAGGTTATACAAGTTCTTTCCAAAACTGGGATTCAGGCCCCTCTTCTCACCCTGAATGTATGCTGCTTGGGTGTCCTGGAGGATACAATTCTAGATAAGTACGATAGGCAGTTTGTTATTAATATGTGTACCTTGGCTAAGATCAATATTGCTCGCACTTGGATGGCCTCTCAGGTCCTGACTTTTGTGCATGGCTAGCGCTGGTTCGTTCCACTGTCAGACAAGAGAAATACCTCTATTTAACGCGAAAGGCAGAGTTTAAATTTGACCGCATTTGGAGTAGATGGTGTAGGTCCAGATATGTTCTCCCTGATGCATAATGTGTAACTGCTGTTTACTTGAGTGTATGATAAAACTGCAGGCATGGGAGAAGCTCCTCCTCTCTCATTTATTTCATTTCACCTTTTATTTCTTTTATCTTTTATTATTGTTTTAATTTGTGTGTGTGTGTGTGTATATGTATATGTGTGTGTATATATATATATATATATATATATATATATATATATATATATATATAATGTATTGTTATCCCAATAGTAAAAAGAGTTTGTTTATTATAGGATATGTTAATATGTGTTTAGGACTTAACTGTACCACAAGATTTGTTTGTAATATTTGCAATATCTTTATATAATCGGGATGACACTTATAATTTCAGGATATTTAAAAAATATTTAAGCAATGGTAAATCTGTACCATATTATTTTGTAACTTTCCCCATATTTGTCGTGACGATTTAGATATGTTTTGTATAGTAATATGCTATTATTATTGTTAATGTTTGTATTGAGTATTGGTATTTTGCAAATCCCAATAAAATATACTCAATTTAAAAAAAAAAAAAATTAGTTCAGAGGTTTAGCGAGGTAAAAAACCTTGCCCCCAATTTTTAATTACCACGGGTATGCGTGTTCCCGATACCCGCAGTATCCAATAAAAGAAGTGGTTGCGGGCTTTTCAACTCTGAAGACCCTGTGCAGTGTAAATAAAAAAAAAAGACACAACTGCCCGGGGGTCTCCGGTTGTCTCCCCTCTATCTTGTCACTGAAGAAGGGGGCTGCTGGAAGTCCCGGGGGCTGGTGGGAGGAGCAAGGGCTTCTGGGAGATGTAGTTCTCTCAACTCCCATTACGGGGGCATACACTGACACACGGGGGGGGGTGCGCACACACACTGGGGTCACACATATACACACACACACTAACATACTCACACAATCTACATACCCACTGCTGCTGCAGACCCCGACACTGGGTGCAGAAGACACCACTTTAGAAGGTGAGTAAGTAAGGACTAATTAAGCTAATTGGAAACTTTCAGTTGCTTAATTAATACTCGGGGGGTGGGGGTGCAGCCGTGATCCCAGAGCAAGTTCGGCTGATTTTTCCTAAAATTAATGATTTTAGGAAAAATCAGACTTGCTCTGTAGGTGCGAGGAAAGAAACCTCCTGGTGCGCAAAGCCCGAAAAAACCCTGCACCTATTTGAATAGCAGAAATCCTGCAACTGCAGGAAAAACCTTGCAGGTGCGGGAATTTTGCTATTCTCGCCCCCAATTGAATATGCCCTCTAGTGTAGTAAGTGTATTCACATTCATGGAAAATGCAATTTCTACTACTGTAATATAGACAACCCTCTCATTCCCCACAGTTTCATTCACTAGTAAAACCTAGTCTTTGATGGTAATGATATACAGTTGTGTAGCTGTGTGATCCCCTTGAAGAAGTCCAGTAGGAGACAAAACGCCTTGGGAGCCTGTACTTCATTGATATACTCCTCCTTGAAATAAGATAAGACATTTATTGCTTTTAGAACTAATTTATGATATTCTTATGTTCTTATCCATGCTTTTATTATTTTATTGTCTGATTTTGTTATTTGTTATTACGCTGTCTGTATGCCATTTATGTCCCTAACTAGATTTTATTTTAAATATAAATAAACCGTATTGTTTTATATCCTCACTAACTGGTCTGTACTACACAGTTCTTCTAACCAGGTCATTTATCTTGTATGCACTTTAGCACTTGCACTTTATATTATTCTTTTCACTATGTGGCACCTTTAGGCGCTCTGATCCAGTTCTGTTGTCCTCACAATTTTATAAGGGGCTTACCACCCCGTATTTTTTATTGGATTGAACTGACACGCCATTCACTCTCGGGGGGTGCCCCCTTTTGTATGTCATATTTTGTATTTCTATATGCAATTTGTCCTTCTTGGTAAGGACAATGATGAACTATTAATCACTTCTAGAACATGTTAACTTATGTTTTCATGGTAAACCACATTTACTGGCGCTCTAAAGAATCTACTAGTTGCACAGTTGTGTAGCTTAATTTATTATCTTCAAAATTAACCAAACGGCATTACTATAGGAGATACCAGAGGATACCAGGCATATAACCAATACATGTACAAGGTATGTCTATTAAATAACGAGACTGATTAAATAACTTATCTTTATTTATTGGTATTACAAATTTAATGTTTGTCCCCTTCAATATACTCCCCATTTGCGCTAATACATCGCTGTATCTTGTTTTCCACTGGTGGAAGGCATGGAGCAAATACATTTCTGTTGTTTCAACATATCTGCTGTTTTCTTCTTTACAGCATCAACTGATTCAAAATGTGTCCCTTTGAGCACTAAGATAAAAGTCGCAAGGTGCTAAATCGAGCTATTATGGAGGATGTTCAAGTGTAGTAATGTGATTGTCGGTCAAAAACTGCGTCACAGAAAGTGCTTAGTGAGCAGGCGCATTGTCCTGGTGAATGAAACCATTTTTCCACAGTTGCGGCCGTTTCTATCTGACTCTTTCTCTCAGCTTTTTCAAAACTTCCTCATAATAATGCTGGTAACTGTTGTGCCTTCTGGAACCCATTCTTGCAAAATTACACCCTTGATATCGAAAAAATTGTACTAAAAATTTCAAATTGACACATTGTTCAACTTTTAAACTTAACATTTTTTCGGCACTCTACAGAAAACGCGACCAAATTAAATGGCAACTCACAATCAACTGAATGTCATAGAGTGTTGCTGCCTGTCATGCAGGGTTCAGACAACTTCAAGGTTACTACGTATGCAGTTAGAACCGGTTCTGATTGCTTTGTTTACTGGGTGGAATCACAGTCTCCTATTTTATAGACATACCTCGTATATACAGTATCACCCTTAGGACAGACAGGAATTCAGTTTCACAAAAACCTAGCATCCCTGGAGGGTGTAAGATAAACATTATATTCATCTGTATCTGCTGGAATCGCATTTATAGGGTGGAACATTGCAGAGTTTTCCACTCCTCATATTGATTTGGCCCCTGATCTATCTCCCACTTGGACTGAAGCTGCACCAAGTCCAAGTTCATTCAAAATATAAGGATAGCTGAACAAAATAAGCCTTGTACAACTGAGGGATTGGAGGAGTATTTTGATCAGAGCTGCTGTTACTGTATGTCTGATCTGACTGTAATTCTCTTAAAACCATTGTATATTCTTCCCTGTACATAAAACCATTGTATATTCTTCCCTGTACATAAAACCATTGTATATTCTTCCCTGTACATAAAACCATTGTATATTCTTCCCTGTACATAAAACCATTGTATATTCTTCCCTGTATATAAAACCATTGTATATTCTTCCTTGTACATAAAACCATTGTATATTCTTCCCTGTACATAAAACCATTGTATATTCTTCCCTGTACATTTAAAAACAAACTACTTCTAATCCCTTTTCCAGCACAAGAAGACCACGTCATGGGTTGTGCTTGTGCATTCTTGGAATAAGAGTGTTCTATCTTATGTTTGCACAAAGAGATTGACAGTATGCTCAGTTTGGATAATGTACTGTAGTATTTCTGGGCACCAAGAATGTTTCAAAAGTGTAGTGCTGGGTATACTGACGAAATGTTAATTAGGATTCTGATAAAACTCAAGCTTGTACATTCCTGTTTTAGAGCAAGAGATTTGAGAATATGCATGATGTAGACCAACCAAGGACCTATGCCTCCAAGGAAAACATCCCTCCAAACAGACAAATGCAAAGAGATGCGGCACTGACTAAGCCAACAGGAGGTATGTTCTGGTACATGCTCATGTCCTGACATCACAGACACATGAAGCCCACACACTTGTCTTTGTGTTGCCTCTATCCTGGGTAGTATGTGTGGTAATTGTAGATTGGCATTCTTTTCTTCCCCAGAACGTTTCCTGCCACCATTCCCTCTGATGGCACAGCGGAATCCCAGACATAAGCTTAATGTAAACCTGTCATTTTAGTCTTTACAGAAGTACTGATAAAACTTAATTCCAAGTATCCATAGTCCGGGGTGTAGGGCAATTTGCAATTATGATGTAATAATTATACTTTTTGTGAGTATAATTATAGTGTGTACTATTTTTCACTATTACATGGTACATTTTTAATGTAAAAGTTTGTCATACAATATTTACCTATGTGAGAAATGACCAAGTGATCCATATTGTTTATTAAAACCAAACAAACACTGTTATGGTTCCTCCCAATCTTTCAGACACTGTCTATGGTCTAAGCTTGCCTCTTGGAGAAGATTATGAGCGGAAAAAACATAAACTAAAGGAAGAATTGCGCCAAGATTATCGTAGATACATCAGTCAGGTAAGGATGGGATAACTAACTTTCAGCTTTGTGGCTTTAAAGGTAGCTTAGCTTTCAATAAATACTACTCTTCTGTGTTTTATCATGTCAGAACCACAACATTCTTTACTGGAAGCATTTTCTAGGTCACACAATAATATCTTTAAAGCTGGGCATACACGTCCAGATAAAATGCCTGTCAGACCGAAAGACATTTTGTCTGGTAGCCTGCCAGCCGCAGATGTCCGCGGCATACACTGTGAGATTTCTCATTGTGTATTAGCCCGAAATCTGCACTCCGCCCCCGGGGGACGAGACATTTCCCGATAATTGTAGCGTGTATGACCAGTTTAAGGTGTGGGATTGGATCAGAGTACACCTGATCCAGTAACATAGACAATTAGTACTCGTTGCCATGTAGATGATTTTAGGGTCACCTGTTTTGTAGCTATTAGAGAGCTGCTGAGGAGCATGGTCGTTGGGGCTTGGGAGCAGCTGAGAATTCTCTTACCAGCAGCATTTCAACCTGGGAACCAGACCGACATCACCCCACATGTTACTGTAGTGGGAGCATTAGACTTCCCTGATTTTATCCTATGTGTTAGTAAGAGTCAGCCACAAATTCATGTCATTGTGTCTGTTCATTAGGATGGTTGCACTTTACGCTGCTGGCTCATGTGAACAGCTCAAAGACACAGGTGTGGGTTCAGAGTTGCATTCAAGTTGGCTGTATTGCATGCACAGAAATAAATGTGCATTTTCGGCCATATTCAGACTTGCGTACATCGATGCGTCCGCGTCACAGCCATCCATCCACTTGCTGAAATATCCGTCATAACTATCAGGGCACATTTACACCAGCTGTATATCGGATGGAAGACGCCTTTCCAAAATCAGACAGATCTCTTAGTACACTCCACTCAGCATGGCCACAAGTGGGGATACATCTAAGATGCTTACAACTCTGAATCACCTGACTGCGCAATGTGAAAAATCGAAAGATCCGTACGCAGAACGGACTTGCGTGCAGCTCTGAATTAGCCCAGCATTGTGCAGGAGTGTTACGGTTTCATTTTACTCAACCTCAGCCATGGTCATTGTGGTAACATGAATGCAGCCTTCTCTTAGAACCGGTGCTTTCTCTGTAGTAAAGTCTCATTTCTATGTATCTTCCTGACTTCTAGGGAAATGATCAGGCCAAACGAAAGGTAGGAGGCCTGCATTGTGCGTTACCCTACGGTGTCTGTGTCCTAATAAGCTTGTGTGCAAGGACTAATAAAATAAAATGTATATGTATTTTGCTACTCAGCTCCTCAATAGAATTGCCGTTCATTTGGTTATATATGCTTTTATGTCTGGCCTAGACAGTGGCTGATTAATCTTTTGTTGCTTGTCTTCTCGTGCTATAGTTGCACATAGTTTGTCCAGTCTGTTGCACCCATTCCTTCATACTTTCATTTATTTCTATGGAAACTCTGCTTTCCATTGGTAGTTGCAATCATTCTCACAATCATGTGTAATCAGTATAGTTCACATTAAGCTGCATGATGGGAAACATGCTTGCCTGCTTATTGATCACATTTTTTTTTTTTGCGTTGCTTTACGTCATTCTGTTTGATTGGCTGCCCTGATTTAAAAAAAAAAATTATTATTGATTACCGTAATATTGATGCTATTTATTCGTACAGCGGTAAAGATTTCTGTTCATAAATATTGTAGAGTGGACAAAAAACTTAGATAAGCCAAACAAATGTAATGCGGGCCATACACGGGACAATTTGAAAACGTACGACACCTCGGTACGTTTTCAAATTCAGCCCGATGCATCGCATGCTGCTACGAAAGGTAAACGATGCATCTTACAAGATGCTTCGTTTACCTGTTTAACAGCATGACGGATCACAGATCTTATGGTTTTTCCATAAGATCTACAATGCCGATGTACGACGGCGGGGACGCGCATCGCTGTCATACAGCATGCCAAAACACACACGATATGCACGATTGATCGTCGTGATCGATCTAAATAGTGCATATCGTGTAAAAAATCTTACCGTGTATGGTCCGCATAACTGTTTGCAAGAATGTTAAAAGGAAAGTTTCTCATCTACAACAACAACATATGTGCACAATTCACATGTGACAATAATGTACGTATTAATTATTGTAACTAGTGTAAGGGGATCCCATCAATTCAGTATGGAACACTTGCATGTTATTAGGAATAATATGTTCCTTTTTCAGAATAAACATAGTAGACAGGGCATTATAAGAAATCGGGGCCTGATTCAGGTCCGGACGGTGTAGCGAGTATAAGTATTCTTGCAGTTATCTGGTTATCGGAGAATTGTGCATGTGCAGATCCCGTTATACGCATGTGCAGAATGGGTCCCGCCATCTCGCTCACCGATCCCCTAAGCGTGATTGACGGTGGATGCAGATTTCCTGGCCTCGCCAGCTACCAGCCTGAGAAAGCTGAATATTACTCAGACTGGCTGGTGCTGCCGGCCAGTCATGATCCAAAGCAGCGTCTACGGACGCTATACTGGGATCAGTATTTTATTATTTGCTGGACGGTATTGCGCAGCCGCTTTCTTGCGGCTGTGCAATACCATCCGGACCTGAATCAGGCCTTCAATCCCTTGTGTCTTGACAGAGTCCATTCTTTAAGTGCCTTCTTTTTTGCCTGGACTGCTAATATAGATTTGGTTTCTTCATCATGAGACCAGTAGTCTCATGGAAAAATAAAATCCCTGCTATAATCTGCTTTTACTTAACAGGTATTGGTAAAATCCAATTAAAGGAGCAATTGACAAATATACATATATACACCCATCAGCCATAACATTAGCACCCGTCTAATATTGTGTAGCTCCCCCTTGTATCACCAAAACAGCTGTGTGCCATCGACTTCACAAGACCTGAAGGTGTCCTGTGGTAACTGGTACCAAGATATTAGCAGCTGATCCTTTAAGTACAGTAATTTGCAAGGTGGGACCTCCATGGCTCAGACTTGTTTTCCAGCACATCCCATAGATGCACGATCAGATAGAGATCTGGGGAATTTGGAGGCCAAGTCATCACTTTGATCTCTTTGTTATGTCCCTCAACAATTCCGGAACAATTTTTGCAGTGTTGCAGGGTGGATTATCCTGCTGAAATAAGCCACTGCCATCAGGGAATACAATACCGTTGCCATGAAGAGATGTTCTTGGTCTGCAACAATGTTTAGGTAGGTGGTACGTGTCAGTGTAACATCCACATGAATGGTTTCCCAGCAGAACATTGCCTCTGCTGGCTTGCCTTCTTCCCATAGTGCATCCTGGTGCTATCTCTTCCCCAGCTAAATGACGCACACACTTCTGGCCATCCACATGATGTAAAAGAAAATGTGATTCATCAGACCAGGCCACCTTCTTCCATTGCTCCATGGTCCAGTTCTGATGGTCACATGACCATTGTATGCGCTTTTGGTGGTGGTCAGGGATCAGCATGGGCGATCTGATCAGTCTGCAGAGTTATCCATATATCAAATTATATATCAAATAATCAGTTATCAAACTAAGTTATTTATATCATTTTTTTTTTTCTCACCATTATTCCCTGTTTGTTTTTTGTTTTTTTAAATTAATAATTCCATGATATTTTGTTAATCTAAATAATCAATTTTTATCCTTGAAAACAAGCACGGTTTTCTTTTTTTTCCCTCTTTGTGCTGGTCATAAGTTTCGTGTTGACTAAATCAGCTGCTACTTTGGAAAGCATTTCCTATCATTTTCAAAAACCAAGCTTGTCGGTGGATTTATTTACACAGCGTTCATTTTGGATAAATTTACTTTAGTCCGTGTCCCATATAAAGCATCTTTATATGGGACAAAACCATTTTATTGTAAGAGAATCCAAAAAAATGTGGACCTATATTTTGTTTTGTTTTTTTCCTTCCCATTATTTGATATTAACCTTTTATCTGCTTTTCTTCACATTTAGAAACACCTGAGAAGTACAGGAGAGGTTAACCCAGCCACTCACGGAATGTCACTTCCCATTGGTGAGAGGCTGTCAGCCAAGGTACGCCTGCTGTTGCCCAGTTCTGCTTTGTACAGTACCTCATTTATTGCTATATTTGAGTGACCAGACAGACATGTTGAGCCACAAAAAAAAAAAAGTCTTGTAGGAAAACTTGATAGTTACAAATGTACAGTACAGAGGCCCATAGCAACCAAGCAAGACTTAATCAATAACTGCAAAGGCCTGATTGTTTGCACCTTGTTAAAAAGTAACCAATTTTGTTGATGTTTGGACTGGACTTTTGTGATTAAAATAATTTTTTTTAGTATCTCCTTATGGCACATTCTAGTTTCCATTTTAGACTACTTGTTTCATGGAGATAATGGAGGCAATGACAGTAAGCAGGGAATGGGAAGAGGGGTGAGGAATGACAGATAAGATAGTTCTGGAACAGATCTCATGCAGAAATATAGAAGTGATTCTCAAACTTTTTGGGGCCGCCACCAACCTTTTTTCATAAACTTATTCCAGTGCCCCATATCGATTGAAGACATTACTCCAAACATATTGTTCAAAGTTTTGATCAAAGGACTGCTTAGCAAGTTTCATTAAACTATTGAGGGCCTCTAACAAAAAATGCTGTATTTATAATAATATCCACAAATAATATTTCCTTGGCATTTATTGTATTTTCCACACAACCTTACTACACTGCCGGTAAATGTAAACCCTTCCCACATTCCTACATAATTGATTGGGGCACTTAGGGGTATATTTACTAAAGTGCGGGATTATAGAAGTGAAGATGTTGCCCATAGCAACCAATCAGATTCTAGCTATTATCTTCTTGAAGGTGGTAGATAAATGATTAGTAGAATCTGATTGGTTGCTATGGGCAACATCTCCAATTCTATAAACCCGCGCTTTAGTAAATATACTCTTTAATATTTTGGCACAGTGGCTATTATTGCAGCCTCACAATACTGGATACATTTTCCAATCTGACATGGAAACTCATTATGCAGCTTATATGTTCTCCCCGTGTTACATGGGTTTCCTCTGGGTGTTAAAGTTTGCTCCAACTGTCTAAAAACATACTTGTAGGTTATTGTTACTGTGTTTAATAGAGAACATAAACTGAAAGCTACACAGGGGCAGGAAGTTATGGGAATGATTATATTCTGTGTAAAGCTTGTGTAATATATTGGTGCTATATAAGGATAATAACTGCACTGACACACACTGCCATATTGTACCATGTAACATTGTGATGGATTGCTTATGGCAGGGATAATCATATCATTAGAATTAATAAATTGACTTAAAAAATACATTTACTACATAATAAAATATATATAGATTTAAAGTTCCCATTTTCACTCAGCTGTGCAATCACTGTCTCAATATTACTATATTCCAATGCAATACCAATCTCCCATATACAGCTATACATATCAGAACATATTGAATCTCTTCTAAAAGCTTTCTTCTATTATATATTGTCTGATATCTACCTTGTAACAGCAGACTATGAAGAAATAAAGCTGACCATGTTGCAAAGAGCAAATCATCTTATTATTATTGAATAAACAGAATAGTGTTAGAAAAAAAAAGATATAAACAGCACTAGTAATGCAACTCCCAATAGTACATCTACAATTCAGTTATTCAGAAAAGTAAACTGTAAAAATATTAGAATGTAACATTCATTGATGTATCAATACCAAAACATATTCAAATGTATATAAAATTATTATGAGCACACACAGAACAGGTATATATGAACATTTATATGGATGTCATCAATGCGGTGGAATTATAACAGATTTTTTTTTTAATCAAAATTACAGTCCCCAGCAGTGATAATAGAATTGTGAAATTAATTAAATACACATCTCATACATAGCGATTATTACCTCCCTTCTTTAGGAACAGGTCATCACCAGGGAAGTCAAATCTCAGCTGGGTCCCGGTGCTGGGAGTCCACACCCTGTGGGATCACCTACAGAAAAGTTATGCACTGCCAGGAATAGGCAGCATGCACTGAGGGGGATTGGCTATATCACTTTGAGAGGCATGGTTATGTCTCCCTGACAATCATGGTCCCCCAGAGAGGGCCGGGCCTGGGAACTTTGTATGTGCCAACCCCTCTCACCTCTGTCTGCACCTCTAGTGATATCACCCCCCCCCCCTTCTTTTGTGACCTGCCGTTATGAGCTCTGACTTTTACATGAATCAAGTTATATATACCGTCAATCAGTCTGAGCTGCCTCTATACATTTCATTATTGCCTGGTATTTCCGTACCTTTCAATGTGTGTTTATATGTATATTTTATATTTTTGCTTTATTTTATACTGATAACATTGTGAAATGGAGATGTGTGTGATATTCTTCTTGTTTTGTTTATAATTGGAGATCTTTTACCATTTATCAGTGTTTTCTTCTACCCCATGTAAACTAGCTCCTAATTTAAAAACACATGAATATATTACTCCGTAATGGGATTCTCATTGTTTAGATTTAGGACCACTCTTAGCACCAGCACCATGAAGTGGTGAGCGGCTTATTATATATATATCCAGATGTTTATAGCTAAGACTTCTGCGTATTGCTCACATATAGAATGACAGCTTTCCTACTGGTTACAGCAGTCTGCTGTGTGTTTTCTGGATAACCTCCTCTTCTAGCACTTGCTTCCACTTATAAATTTGATTTCAGCAGCCTCCAATTTGGGAATTGTATTCTGTATTAGGGTCAGCGTCCTCTATCCATCTCTTCCCTTCACTTCCGGACTTCCAGAGAGAACTTCTGCTCCTGAACAAATGTATCATCAATCTAGATGCACTTGAGTACATTGAGCCTATTGGACCATACAGAGCTGCTTATCCATTGCGGAGCGCACATTTTAAACTTTGTCCGTGACATCTTCTGTCTGTAGATAGAAATACACCTCAGCATTAGCCCATGTCACGCTTTGAAAAGGGGCTCTCATGTAAAACTGCATTTCTTAGAAGTCTGTTCTGAACAGCAGTGGTTTATTTAGGAACGGAACAATATTATCTGTATACATTAAGTATCTATCGTCCTTTTCAGACAGAGGTTTATAAATGCCTTTAAAGACATGCTCAATATACAGGGAATGGTCTCATTGGTGGGCATGCACCAGCACAGACAGGAATTCTTTTTCTACAGGTGGTAAAAATGTTCTTCATAGCAGGATCATTGCATCAGGCAATTGTCTGCGAGGTTTGTCAGAGTAAGGAGGCGTCTTGTGAGTGGCTATGGGCCAGTTATGTGATCTGTTATCCACTCGTGGCTCACTCCTCTGTGGGTACACCACATTGGTGCCCAGCTTTTTGGATGATGGCAGTAAATAATGCAATGTGGATGTGATATCCTTTTTTTTTTTAAAGAATACCTTAAAAACCAGCCGCAATATTTTCCTTTTACTGTGACCTTCCCAATTGTCCTCGCTTAATTGGTCCAGCACAGGAGAATATATATATATATATATATATATATTGGACAAGGTTTTATGTTCTCTTCTTTTGTAGGTCAGGGCCATAGCTAGGGGTATGTGAGCAGTTTCGCCACCCAGGGCACAGGGCTAATGGGGCAGCAACAACACTCACCTGTGTCACCAGCATTTGGCTTGCTTTGGTCCTGGATGGTACCCTGCAGCCTAGATGGCCACCAGTAGCATTCTTAGGTCGCTCCAGGCACCACCACAGAGCCACTTTCTGGTACCAGTGGCCGGCACACGATTTTCGGTGTGGGGCTAGCGCAAGACAGAGTTTTGCAGCGGTACGGCCCTGACGCAGGCTGCAAGAAAACTTAAAGTATTGTGACTGCTAGTCCTTTACCTGCCCTGTCATATGCTTTCTGTCTTTTCTGGGCCTGGCCACACCCCTCAGTGACCTCATTCCTACCTTTATATCCCACACATTGCCATTAGCCCTCACCCATAGACTTCTGTATAGTGAGATTATCAGTACTCAGTTATACCGACCGGAGAGTTCTGGGAGGCGTTACAGATTCTGGGGGGGAGAAAGTACAACAATGGAAGTGTATTAATTGCTGAGCTCGGCAAGCAGCCTTCGTAGCACCGCCATAGAGATTACATAAAGTCCTGTAACTCTTAGCATACATTCCTCCCTTAATAGTTATATTCGACAAATACAAAGGGAAAAAATATATTGATAAAGTCCCTAGTTACCAGATTGGAACTTTACCACAGCTCAAAGTTACAACATCCCCCCCTGAGATATCCGTAATCCATGTGATCTTCACACAAATATTTTATGCAGTTCAAAATATAATGAGTTTAACATTTTCTGAATCACAGAATTAATATTTTTATTTATGGTTTATTCTTATTTATTTTTTTTATTGCAAAATGTGACTGGAGCCTCTTTTGATATTTTCCCCTCAACTCACAATTTTTGTAAAGGAGAAAAGTGGATAAAAGTAATTACAGAGTAAGACCATATACCTGATTCTGTAAGCATCAGATCTACTTATCAGGACTTTATAACCTGTATATGATGTTGTTATTGACTTGCAATTATCTCTTACATATCTACCGATATAATGTTTCCCTACCAATTCTTGATCACATATTACTTTGAGGCATCCGGCTATTCTCAACATTTCTCCATAAACCCTCCTCATTGGTAAGGTCATCTCAGTCTCTAGATTCTCAACCTACAGAACTCTCACCTTTTTCTATGCTTTATCTAAGGTGAGCTTTCAGCCTTCCTAACCACCGTATTACTTTCCATTACCAACTCTGCTCTCATTTACTCTGCACCTTTTGAGGGAATTATTTTTAAAAATCAAGACCACGACAAACAAAATATATTTAAAAAATACTTTTATTTAGGGTTTTTATCAAATGTAATCTGCATTATAAAATAGGAAATTCTGGACCAAAATTGGTCCAGAATTCTTACAAACTTGTCCTATAAGAGAAACAAGATGGTGGAAGCCTCATGACTCACAAAGAGTCATCCTTCAGCACTCAGGAGAGGAAAAACCCCCTGTGGAGGAAACCTCTGGGGACCCATGGCTGAAGGACTACCCGTCCCTCTGGGCGTTAGGAGGTTAAGCAGAGTTAACCCAGGCCACACACATACTGCCTTTCCCCATATACGGTAAATGTTTGCATTGGGATCCCTAGAAAATAAGTAATAAGGGACCCCATAATTTGAAAGAGGTGATCCCCTCTTTTTAAAATGGGTGCCCCTTAATTATTTATAGCCAGGTTGGGGGGAGATATTTTACCTATTCCTGGACTATATTATTTTTCTGTAGTACAGGAGATTAATGTATGGGGTCAGTGGGATCACCAGAGATTAGCTTTATGTGGACACACTGTGTAAAAGAGGAGGCTTTTTCTCTGCACTGTGGGTGCTTATGACAAGACTAGCCCAACTCAGCAAAAGGGTTAAATGGAACCCAAAATATTGATATAGTTGTAACATTTATTAATGATAGAATCTGATAAAAACAAAATATTTGGCTAAAGCACAATATAATTATCTCACAACTCTGCACAAGAATCAAACTGAAAAACTCCATAATATCACTATACTGGGATTTAGAAGACAGTGATGTAATTAGGAACACAGAGTCCCAGCTCTCCCCAAAGTTCTCCAGTCAGAGTACCCAGTGCCCAGTAGCGGCACTGTTCCAGTAGGTGTGAGATTTTGTATTTATCCAATACTGTCCTGTCCTCAAGGTCGTAATGTGATATATTATAGTGCTCCTGCAAAAGCTTCAAACTGAGCTGTCATTAGGGCATATTTATTATTTATCTGGTTTTAGACCCAGTAAGTATAATTTCCTATTGCAGCTGTTCGCTTCATTAAAATATTCTATTCAGCCCAGATGTACTGTATTAAGAAGCACATCCAGGGACAGGGGCTCTGATAGGAGCCCATCCCTGCAATGTGCAAAGTAAAGTGATCTCTGATGCGGCTATTACTGGGGAGTGATCTTACGGATCCGTCTCCGGGTAAATTAAGGGATATGTAGCCAATAGGCCACAATGGCCATCTAAAGCTATTCTGGAGTCTGGTAAACTTCATATTAAAGCTAAATGTTGATTCCACACAGGACAGAGACAATTATTTTATAATTATGACAGACCAACAGTAATAATTAGTAAGTCTTATAATTAGTTAGCTACTCATTTATATCTGGTTGGTGGTGAGTAGGGTGTAGGTATACTCGGTGGAAGTGGCCCAAAAGTAGAAATTCCTTGGTGGTTTATTTAAATTAAAACATAACTTTCAATGGTTTACAGATTAGAGATAAGTAGTTCAACCATATATTGTGAAAACAATTAAATAAAAAAGGGGTCTAATTCTATATTTACAAAGAATGAGGCTATATTGGGGGCTACAGTCATATGGACCGAATTCATCCACGTAAATAAGCTCACAGTGAGCATAGAGCAATTTTTTCTCTCTTTTATAGATGGGTTCCCAATGAGCTTGCAATCATATAGAACACATTCTCATAGATAAAAGAGCTCAAACTGAACATAGAGCAAACATTTCATACATAAGCTCCCAACCAACTCTATAGCGAAAATAAAAAACACCTTAGAGAGATAACTAATATAATTGTTCAAATTAGGTGAATATCTTTAAAATAATAGTACATGACAGGTATTTGTCAGAGGGCGCACCTCCCTATATCAACAGTAAACATCAGTTTTAATATTTGTCAAATATTGTGGGGATAAATTGCAGCAGATAAAGTAATAAATGTTTATATATTTTCAATTGTCACGGATAACTGTTAGGACAAAAATCATACTCCATCCAAATTATAATTGTTCCTTAATACAATAAATGTATATCATAACATTGGCATACTGTATATATTCCATAGATAGCTTGGATGAGAGAAAGTAATATTTAGCCTAGTGTTAGGGAGACTTCTGCTGTTGCCACTATGCAGAATACAATGAACGTGTTAATGAGAGAGTAACCCAGCCGGCATGATTGAAGAGAAATGAGCGCACACCTCTGCTATGGAGTGACAAGCAGGTTCTGTCCCTGATATGATTTCACATTGCAGGGCAGGCACCAGATGAGAGGGCGTGCTGAAAGTGCCTGTAATGTAAAGTAGTGTTCTCCCGGTTAGTGCCAGTATCAGCTGCGATCCCGTTAGGAGCTGCATCCCTCTGTGTCTGGGTCTCTTGAGCATTTCACGAGAACCCGGAATTGCGGCTTTCTGATGACCTGTGCTTCACCTCGACTTGATCACATCCAAGCCAGGCGAACTTGCTTAAAGTGCTCCCTTATAAGGCAGTAGAGGACAGGCTAATGTCTGATTGACAGGTATCCAGGTTTGTTAGTTACAGACTTGCTTACTGCAGCATATCCAATATTAAGCATTAATAGCACTTTATAACACTAGATTGGTGATATTGACTAAAAGTTCACTGCTGACACGGCTCGATTACAGCATAGCCAAACCTAGGAGCATTGAATCAACTTTCAAGATAGTATTATTAAGAGGTAGTTGGACTGACAAGGACTTGATGCAACTTATTTTTAAACAGAAACAGACTGCAGATGTGTCCTCATACATTCTTGGTGCAACAGCCCCTCTTAGCATGCCAGGTCCCATGTGACTATGCTGTCACCGGGCATCTTGTTAGTTTGAAAATACATACCCTAACCCTCCCTCCCCCCCCTCCTCTCCCCGCGGCATCGTAGCTGCTGGTCTCAGAACTGCATCCCATTTTATTGGGAATTATAATTGTAGTCCTTGATATAAAATTATACTATTTGTTTAAAGGCGGGTATCCACTAGGCGATTTTGACAGGCGATTGCGCGGTAACGACGTCGTTATCGTGCAATTGCCCGCAAATCGGGCATGTAAATAACAAAAATGACCAGCGATGCGCGTGCCCGCTGGTCGTTTTTGCCATCTATCATCACCCGTACATGCTGGTCAACCTGACGAATCCTTCAGGTTCAGCATGTACGGGGATGATGGATGTGCCTGGACTGAATGAGTGAACGTTCAGTGTAGGCACATCACTAGACATACAAACAACAGCACGATTGCAATGTTGTAATCGGGCTCTCGTTTGTATGTCTATAAGTGGATACGCACCTTTATAGTTTGCCCATGTTATTGAAAACGTCAAAAAACATATTGTCAACCTAATACAGGTATGTGCTTTATACGGAGAGCATTGATAGTCTCAGATGGGGAAAAAACGCCATAATGAATATACTTTTTATAGGAGCTCTTTGGTTGTGTCTCCTCCATTGATTCCCATCTTTAATCTCTCAAGGGCAAACACTTTAAGGTCTCTAATAGTAAAGGTATTTGGATGGTTGAAGTAAAACTGGCTACAGTAGTGAGCTACTTTTCTTCATGATGTTGTTGCCCGATTCCTTATATTGCCTATATGCTCTATAATTCTTTGTTTGAGCATCCTTGTTGTCATGCCCACATATTTTATCTTGCATTAGTAGGTACGATATTGGTGGTATAGTACTACAGTTCAAAAAATCCTTTATTTCAATGTTCTTTCCATATTTATGTTCCACTGTACTTTGGTTAATAATCTGCTCACATACCTAACAAGTTCTGCAAGGATATGTTTCTTTAATTTTTTTAGATTTTAGGAGGTAACCTGTTGAAGTGTCTTTGTACCAATTGGTCCCACAAGTTGGAAGATCTTCTCCAGCTCATAGAGATTTTGGTGCCCAGTTTTGCTGCAAGGGTCAGAGTCCATGAGTAGGTTTAGCCATTGTCTGTATAGTATATCACTAATCTCCTTCTATTACTAGCTGAAGTTATTTACGAACAAGTGTGTTTCATGAGTGAGTCATGCTTGTGAGTCATGCTTGTGTTCGCTCTTTGGGTATTCTGGCTTTGGTTGAGATATAAAGAATCGTTGGGGCCCTCACCCACAGATGATTCTGCTTCTGACGAAGTGTAATTGTCTTGATATCCTACCCAATATGTATGATCTGTAGAGGTTTTATTCCACTTAAAGACTCTACCTGTAAGGTAATCTCTTTTTTTTTATAGTGTGAGCATTTATTTTTCTTTCTTTCTATTTTGTTTTTATATAATTTAAGCTCTTTTTTTGTTTCTCTCAAAGAGATTTTGATTTTTTTACCCAGAGTATCAATCTCTTTATTGCATTCTTCCAATAGTGTTTATTCTAGCACCCTGCACCTGTCACAACCTGTGCAGTTTCTCTTTCCTGCCTGGGGTGTCGCTCTCTGCTCAGATGCTTCTAGCACACTCTGGTTTGTATCTCAGCAGTTTGTTGCATCATCTGAGTTTGCTAGTAGCACCAGAGCAGAGAGTGACACCCCAAGGAGGAAAAAGGAACTGCACAGGTTGTGACAAGTGCAGAGTGCTAGAATGAAGACTATTGCAATATGAGATGATTAAGTTTAGTAAGGATGTTAATTAAATCTTGGAAGCATTTTAAAAGACTACAATTTTAAGTTGTCAGCTCTCCATTTAATGTCTGATTCTTTGTCAGAAAGTGTATCTGGAAAGATACCACTGAAATCTTCTGTTCTACGTTTGCCACTTAATGCTTTTTTGAGCGAAAAGCTCATCATGATATGAAGCAGTTAGCCTAGCTGATAATAAATATTATATTTTGTAGCAGAATTAAATTAAATAAGAAAATCTCTATTTTTATAATTTGTGATGTACTTGCTGGATTCCAAAATTGAGACTAAGCTCAATATGACTTAATTTCTCCAAAAAGCAAAATGTTGATTCCGCACAGGGCAGAGACAATTATTTTATGATTGTGGAAGACCAACAGTAATAAATAGTATGTCCTAGGATTAGGAAACTACATAATTATAACCAGTTGGTGGTGCACCTGTGAGTAGGGTACAAGTATACTAAGGGGAAGTAGTCCAATAGAGTGGACCAAAAGCAGAAACTCCTTGGTGGTGCACTCTTAATGCATAAAAAGAAGCTATACCGACACAAAGATAATTTGACGTCACAAGAAAGGAGAGCTCGGTGAGTTCAGCAGTTGGGAAGAGGTGGTGATAAAACCGTCCAACAAGGGCGGAAATATTGTGATAGTGCCTAAGACACTTTAAATGAAAGAGGCCTCTAAGTAATTAAAAAATCCACTATGCTTTGCAAAATCACTATGTAATCCCACAGACAACTGCAATCTCCTTTACAATAGGATTATAAACCATACTGTAAAGATTGGCACCATTACCAAGCATGAGTTGGTATATCTGAAAGTTGATAATCCTAAAACACTGATGTTCTATTTATTGCCAAAGTCCATAAAGATCTTAAGATCCCCCCCAGGGGGAGACTTATTGTCTCTAGTATAGAGGGGATCTCCGAAAAAGTAAGTGCCTTTGTAGATGTCCACCTAAGGAAACATGTCGCAAGCCTACCCTCATATGTTCATGATACAACTGATGTCCTTAAAAAAAAAAAAAAATCAATGAAGTAAGGGTAGAAGATAATCACTTGTTGGCAAGTCTTGACGTTGAATCCTCATATACAAGTATTGACTGTCAGAAAGGTATAGTAGCAGTTAAATACTTTTTTAACTACGGAGGGCAAAGGCAACTTCAACATTTATTTTTGTTATAATTTTTACATTTTGTATCATACAAAAATTACTTCACATTCGATGACAAGTCTTATATGCAGGTAAGGGGCACAAGAATGGGTGCTGTCTGTACCCCTACCTATGCAAATCTGTTTTAGGTTGGTGGGGGAGAGAGATATTTTTTAATGAGGAAAATTACATCTATACTAAGAACATCATTTCATGGATGAGATATATAGATGACGTGTTCATGATTTGGGAAGGAGAAGGAAGAATGTCTGACTCAATTCATAACATCTCTAAACCAAAATGAAATCAGCCTAAAACTGACATACTAGATCAGCAAGGAACAGATCTCCTTTCTTGATCTTAAACTCTACAAGGATGAACACAGGATGCTTGCAACTGAATTATTCAGGAAAGATACAGCTACTATTTACACCTTACTAGCTCACAGTTCCCGACCACAGTGGAGAATATTCCAAGAGGTGAATTCTTAAGGTTAAGACAAAACTGCTTGAAATGATGAGGTATACAAAGTTAAAATCAGGGAATTATCCACAAGAATAAAAGAAAGGGGCTACAGTGCGAGATCAGTCAAGAGGACCAACTTATTACTATGGACTAGTAGAGAATCTCTCATCTTTTAAGAAGTAAAAAAAAACGGAACACGCAACTGAACACATTGAACTTAGGGCCTGATTCAGACCCGCTCGCGAGTGCTGAGCGCTCGCAAGCGGGTCGATGTTGGCCCAGTGCGCATGCGCACGACGGAGCCGGCTCTGTCGTGCGCATGCGCACTGGGCCAATATCGACCCGGATAGCGACGGGCAAACCGTTGCTCCAGGTCTCGTACCAAAGGGGGCGTGCTGTCGATGTTGAGTGACAGCACGCCCCCTTTGGCGGGCGTGCCGGGGGCGTGGCTGCCCAGACAGAGGCGTTCCCATGGGAACGCCTACCGTCTGGGGCCGGCTCCACTGACATCACAAGTGATGTCAGTGGGAGTGCTTTCGGCTCTGTTTGAGCCGAAAGCACTCCAGGGCTTGCGGCAATGAGACCCTACCACAAGGGTCTCATCGCAAGCCCGATGGTCTTGACCATCGCGACCATCTTCCTGGCCGCTCGCTATAGCTGTGGATGTTCACCCACAGCTATACGAGCGGCCAGGAGGCCGCTCGAACAAAATCAAGAAGGACGGCTCTGAATCAGGGCCTTAGATCGGTGGGTGACTTCGGCCAGGAATAAAAGGAGATTTGTAATATAATCAACAGACAATGGCCAATCCTACTCACAGACTGATCTTGCAGCAAAAATGGGCACCAAAATCTCTAAGAGATGGAGAAGATCTCCCAACTTGCGGGACCAATTGGTACAAAGCCACTTCAACAGATTACCTCCTAAAATCTCAAACATCAAAGGAGCATAGCCTTGTGGAACATGTAAGGTATGTGAGCTTATTATAATACAAACTGCAGTGGAATGATACATTTGGAGTGAACATTGAAACAAAGGATTTTATGAATTGTCGTACCACCAATATCGTGCATTACATTACCTGCGCATGTAAGACAAAGTATGTGGGCATAACAACACGGATGCTCAAACAAATAATTTTATAGCATATAGGCAATATAAGGAATGCATGCAATGACATCATAAAGATAAAGCAGCTCACTACTGTAGCCAAATATTTTCACTTCAAGCATCAAATGCTTTTAGAGACCTTAAAGTGTTTGGTCTTGAGAGATTAAGGATGGGAATCAGAGGAGGAGAAGCAACTAAAAGGATGTTTTCTGGTGATATAGGAAGCTGCACCCTCTGACAAATACCTGTCATGTCCTATTATTTAAAAGATATTCATCTGATTTGAACAATTCTAGTTATCGCTCTGTGGTGTTTACTATGGAAATAGTTTTATTTATATGCCATACAGCTCATTGGGAGCTCTTGTATGAAATGTTTGCTCTGTGTTCACTTTGAGCTCATTTATCTATGAGAATGTGTTCTATATGATTGTAGGCTCATTGGGAACCTATCTATGCAAGAGAGAAAATAATGCTCTATGCTCACTGTGAGCTTATTTACGTAGGTGAATTAGCTCCATATGACTGTAGCCCCAATATAGCCTCATTCTTTGTAAATATAGGATTTTTACAAAGAATTTTGATTTAATTGTTTTTACTATAAATCGTTGAACTACTTATCTCTTATCTGTAAACCATTAAAAGTAAGCGTTTCGGCTTTTGGCCCACTATAGTGGACCAGATCCCCTGAGTAAATTTCACAATACAGCAGCCCTATGGAACCCTATGGGAGCTGCTGTTGTGATCAGAAATAAGAGGATCCACCACAGATATCTCTGATATCTGCTACAGAACCCCCATCACACTCACTGATGATGCTTACATTGTGCGGATATCCTCTGAAAATGTCAATTTTCGGGGTGTTTCCTGCAAAATGTGTTTAATGAATATGCCCCTTGTCTTTGTGGAGTTACTAACCTTATGCCAGTACCTGTGACAGTGAGCTGTGCATTGTCAGTGTCCTGGATGTGTATGAGAGAGGCAGTAACAGCAAAGCTCTGATACAGTCAGTTACCATTATGACATCACAGTACAGCCTCACTCATCTCACCAGACTGGCCAAGACTGGTTATTTCTGGTTCCTTGGGGTTGGTCATCTGCATGACTGACATAAGGGAAATGTGAGGGAATTTCACTCTCTAATTAATACATTTACATTCACATAAAAATATTTTTATGCAGGGTTTCCCTGTTAATCATTGATTGTATGGGGCTTTACATGAACCCAATTTTCACTGCGGTTGCATTGCTTGTTAATGTTACAGTGTATCAGTAATCGCCTCAATTAAGAATAAAATACTGTTTATGGCACCGACCTCCCCCAGGAGTATTGGCGTACATGTAATTACACATCATATTGGCCATAAGGCTCAACTCATTATTCCTTTCCCCGTGAGGATATGCAGAGCAGCTATGGAAAGTGTTGTCCATCTCTCAAGCAGAACTTTATTTATGTAAAAAAAAACAGTTGTCAAAACTATTTTGATTATGTTTGTCCAGATCTACAATTGCCATTCTAGGCATCTGTAATGTATTTAGTATAGTAACCTTTTTCACCAGTTGGGTACGGGATGCCGGCGGATAGAATCCCGACGCCGGCATCCCTACAGGGTTAGGATACTGATACTTGTCGGTCAGTATTCCATCCCTCCCTTGCTCCCTACCCCTAACCCTCCCTCCCTCCCTCCCCCTAACCCTCCCTCCCTCCTCCTAACCCTCCCTACCCCTGACCCTCCCTCCTCGCTGCCTAAACCTAACCTCTCCCCCTAGTACCTTACCTTAACGCTAACCATCCCTTCTCCCACCCCCCCACACCCTAAACATAACCCTCCCCCCCCTTAGTGCCTAACCTTAACCCTCTCCCCTTAGTGCCTAACCTTAACCCTCCCCCCTAGTGCCTATCACTAACCATAACCCCAGTACTTACCACCGGGATGCTGGCACTGGGATTCTAACAGGTGTCGGGATTCCGGCTCCGCCATTCTAAGCTCCGGCATCCCGACTGTCGGTATTATAACTACATTCCATGCTGTATTTCAACAGAGATTGTTTTCCTTTTATATGGACAACTGAACGCAGAGGTGTATTTGTGCAAATGGCAAGTGTCTTCTGCATATTTCCATATGTATTCATTCCTGAGCCAGGAAGCTGTCATGTTGAAAACACTATAGGTCATATCCATCAAGGCTAAACCTTATTATAACTTATGTTTTGCAGAGTTTACATATAACCAGATACTTAAACTTGTTCTCTCTGAGCCAGCAGGTCCCCGTGTGTCTGCTGAGGTTCAGCTATGGTCTCCTAGCTTATACAGAGGCAGCTTTTTCTACATAACAGTCTGATGTCCATCTAGTCAGTATCATTGGCAGGTGTCAGAAAAGTGGTGTATGGCCACGGTAGACGGGGTTTCTAGGGGAGTAAAATTCTGGAATAATATTTAGTTAATGGAATTTCACCCAAAACACCATATTTAGTTTATGGTGGCTTTACCCTTTCACCCTGGGGTGGGCAATAAGCGGCCCTCTAACTGTTGTTGAACTACACATCCCAGCATGCCTTGCAACTTTTTTTAGGCTGAAAATGTGTCTTAATAACAATCCAGGAAACTGTGTTGATAAATTTGATATGCGACACATTCATATCTGTGTGCACCTGAGTCTTTATATGGTGCACCTGAGTCTTTATATGGTACTAGGCGTGGAAAAAAGTGCCGGCCATTTCATCTTGGCACTTCCTATGCTGATTCAGAGACTCAGTGACACACAGATATACGAGTGTCGCTACTAAAATTAATCAGTACAGTCTCCAGCTGCGTCCTAGTCACATTGTGACATAGATGTATTTTCGGCTAAAAAAGCCACAAAAAAAAGCCCCCAACGCTAGCATAGTCACACGTGACCTGGCGCAGAGAGGGGCTGTTTGCCTTGACTGCTGCAAAGATGTGCGAGTGTCACTGTCTAGTATATGTAGGTCACTAATGCTCTTTTTATTATATGGGGGTCACTAATGTTGTCTATAGTAGATGACCGTCACTAATGCTGTCTGTAGTGTATGTAGGTCACTAGTGCTGTCTGTAGTGTATGTAGATCACTAGTGTGGTCTGTAGTATATAGCAATCACTAATCATGTCTGTAGTATCTGTCTGTCACTAATGCTGTCTGTAGTATATGGTAATTGTGCTCACAAATACTGTCTATAGTATATGGCAGTCTCTTTTCCAGTCACATGCTGTCTGTAGCATATGGTGATCGTGCTCACTAATGCTGTCTGTATTAAATGGCAAAGGTGTTCACCAATGCTGTCACCCCCATTGTCAATGGGTCGAAAATGTAGTCCCCCCTTTTCCCCTCATGTAAAATTATTTTAAGTAGTTGAAAGTGGGTAAATACTTATACATTAGTCTTTTTCTTCATAAACACAGGTATCGAGTACAAATAGTAAAGATTAGAGGAACCTCCTTTAATGAAATTGGGTTCTGCTTTTCATTGTGTTCCATGTGACCGTGAACAATCAATGTGAGGTCAAAAATGCAGAGACAGGAGTTACAGCTGCATCTGCTTTGGGCTATGGGGATAAGGTGCCATTGGTGAGGATAATCCTCACTAGCTAATGAGAGTGCAGGTAGTGTAAAAAGAGTACCTGTGAGTAAAATTACTTCTGGAGCTCAAAATAGCAGCATTGGAGTCTCAGGTACATTCCACTGACTGGTGCGTACTGATACTGTCTGTATTTTATGGCGATGGCGGCCACTAATTCTGTCTGTAGTATTTGTAGATCACTAATGCTGTCTGTATTATTTGGACGTCACTAATGCTGTCTGTATTTTATGGCGATGGCGGCCACTAATTCTGTCTGTAGTATTTGCAGATCACTAATGCTGTCTGTATTATTTGGACGTCACTAATGCTGTCTGTATTTTATGGCGATGGCGGCCACTAATTCTGTCTGTAATATTTGTAGATCACTAATGCTGTCTGTATTATTTGTAGATCACTAATGCTGTCTGTATTATTTGTAGACCACTAATTCTGTCTGTAGTATTTGTAGATCACTAATGCTGTCTGTATTATTTGGACGTCACTAATGCTGTCTGTATTATATAGTGATGGCTGCTACTAATTCTGTTTGTAGTATTTGTAGGTCGCTAATGCTGTCTGTAGTATATTAGTCTTCATTCTAGCACCCTGCACCTGTTAAACCTGTGCAGTTCCTCTTTCCTGTCTGGGGTGTCGCTCTCTGCACTGGTACTTCTAGCACACAAAATGCTGAATCTCAGCAGTTTGTTGCACCATCTGAGTGTGCTAGAAGCCCCAGAGCAGAGAGTGTTGTCTATAGTGTATGGTGTCACCAATGTTGTCTGTGGTATATGGTGGTCATATAGGTTGAGGATAACTACTATACACCATGACAGGGTGGCGTGATTATTCTTTCACCTAGGTGATAAAAAGGTTAGTTTAAACCCCTGGCTTCCAGCAAAAGGTTGCATTACAGTGGACACATGTACGCACAGTAGCATGACCCCGTGGGAATGAAACAATGCCTTTCCGACTTTGCAGATACCTCTTTACTTGTTATAGGGTTACGCCATCACAAGATAGTATTACCCAGCGATGAAAAGTAAAGATTTTTATTGCTTATTAAATTCTGTTAAGTCTCCATTCCAACATGATTTACATTGTTTTCCTTATGATATAAGCAAAATAAGTAAAGTCCATTTTCTGGTGAAAACTCTGGCCAAAGAACTCTTCTCAACTCTTCCCCCCCCTTTGAACCTTCTCTCATACCTCTCGTCCTGGGGGTCGCCGTGGTGGTGTTCGGGGACCTTCTATCCGCCAGTTACTCCTACCAGCTAATACCCTCTGAACCATCCATTACATTCCCCACATTTGAGGTTCATGCTATACGCCTCTTCCAACCAGTACACCTCGGAGTAGCTGTCATTTACCATCCCCCTGGGCCTCCCTCCGAATTCCTTGACAGCTTTGCTTCCTAGCTCTCTCACTTTCTCTCCTAAGATCTTCCCTCCTTTACCCTAGGTGATTATAATATTCCAATTGACATTCTCACTGAATCCTCTGCCGCTAAACTCCTTTCCCTTACCTCTTCATTTGATTTCTCCCAGTTGACCTCCTCACCATCCCATGTGAGTGGGCACTCACTTGACCTGCTTTTTACTCACCATTGTGATATTTTTGATTACTCCAAATCCCCATTTCCCCTCTCTGACCATCACCTTCTCTCTTTTAACTTCTCCCTCTCTCCTTCCCCTCCTCTACCTCCTAAGGCTACCATTACTAAATGTAACATTGAGGCTATTGACACTGTTGCTTTTTCCTACCCGCTGGACTCGCTTCTTTCCCCTACCCTTTCTCTCTCCTGTCCTGAACAAGCCACTTCCCTGTACAATGCCTCCCTTACCTTTGCTCTTGACTCTCGCAATGACTACTCACCCTTGCAGATCCACACCACAACCCTGGCATTCCAAATGCACCAGATACCTGCAAAAGTGTTCACGAATTGCCGAACGTTAGCGGAGGAAATCACGCTCTAAGGAAGACTTCCTCCATTTCAAATTTATTCTCTCATCCTACAGTGCTGCCCTGTCCCTCTCCAAACAATCATATTTCAAGAACCTTATCTCCTCCCAGTCCACAAACCCCCGGCATCTCTTTCCTGCTTTCAACTACCTCCTCTGCTGTTCCCCTCCTTGCCTCCCCTACTTACTCTCTGCCCTTGACTTTGCCACCTACTTTACATCTAAAATTGACTCCATACGTGAAGACATAATATCCCATCAGACCCTCAGCACTCCTGCCCCTCCTTTCCCTGACCACCCCTCCCCATCTGTCTCACCAACTGATATCATTCTCCCCTGTTTTTGGAGAGGAAGTCATGGCCCTCATCTGGTCCTCCCCTTCATCCATCTCCGCCCTTGACCCTGTCCCTTCTCGTCTCCTCTGTTACCCTTCTCTTTGTGCCTGTTCCCATCTTGCCCACCTCCTCAATCTCTCCCTATCATCTGGCACTGTCCCTTCTGCATTCAAACATGCCCTTGTCTCCCCCATTTTTTTAAAAACATCCTTGATCCTAACATACTCTCCAACTACTGACCCATCTCTCTCCTCCCTTTTGCTTCCAAACTCCTTGAGCTTATTGTTTACAACTGCCTTACCACCTTTCTTTCCTCCCACTCCCTCCTTGACTCACTTCAATCTGGCTTCCGTTCTCTCCACTCCACTGAAAATGCCCTCACGAAAGTATGCAATGACCTCCTTGCTGCCAAATCCAAAGGCCACTACTCTCTGCTCATTCTCCTTGACCTCTCTGCTGCAGTTGACACTGTAGACCACTCTCTCCTCCTGCAAATCCTTCACACTCTTGGTCTGCGTGGCACTGCCCTCTCCTGTCTGTCCTCCTACCTCTCTGATCGTTCCTTCTCCTATCATGACTCCTCTTCCCCCCCCCCACTTCCACTAACAGTAGGAGTTCCCCAAGGTTCTGTTCTTGGACCTCTCCTATTCTTCCTATATACATCCTCTTTAGGTGAACTCATCAACTCTTGACCTCCAATATCATCTCTATGCTGATGATACTCAAATCTACCTTTCCACCCCTGACCTCTCTCCCTGTCTCCTCACCTGTATCTCCACCTGTCTCTCTGCTTTCTCTTCCTGGATGTCCCAGCACTTTCTTAAACTTAACATGTCTGAGACTTAACTGATCATCTTCCACCCTCTTCCATTACCTCACTTCCCACAATTTCATTATCTATTGACTCATCTAACCCCAAAGTGTGCTGTCTTGGAGTTATCCTAGACTAAACCACACATTCAGCACCTCTCGCAGTCCTACCATTTCCATCTCAAAAATATTTCCAGGGTTAGACCCTTCCTCACCCTGGATGCTACTAAAACCTTCATCCACTCACTGGTCATCTCCAGATTGGACTACTGTAACCTCCCAGTCTCCCCCATCTCTCTCCACTACAATCGGTCCTCAGTGCTGCTGCTTGGCAAATCTTCCTCTCCAAACACTCTACATCTGCTTCCCCTCTCCTTCAAGCCCTACACTGGCTCCCCTTCCTCTTCAGATGCCAATTCAAGGTTCTTACACTCGCCTACAGATCCCTTCCCCAATCCTCTCCCACTTACATCTCTGACTTCATCTCCCTTCACACTCCTGCCCGTCCACTTCGCTCAACAAATGCATACCGTCTCTACTGCCAACTGATTACTTCCTCCCACTCCCGCCTCCAAGATGCTGCTCCCTACCTTTGGAACTCTCTCCCTCTCTCTATCAGTTGCTCCACCTCTCTACCAATCTTCAAACGGGCTTTCAAGACCCACTACTTCATCAAGGCCTTCCAGCTCTCATCCTAACCCACTTCATGCTCTTTCCTCCCTATCTACCCTTCCTGTGTCACTCCTGTCTGTCTGCCCCTCCCCTTTAGAATTTAAGCTCTCACGAGCAGGGACCTCTTCCCTCATGTGCTTCTCCTTACACTTTCTTCTACTCTTTACTCCCCACAAGGGCACCTAACACTTGACTGCTGACTCCCTGCTGCTTATTGTGAGTGTTTCAATCGCTATTGTAGCAATGTATATAAACCATGTCCTTGTCCTGCACTGTAATGTTTAGGGTAATAAAGGTTATCTGCGCTAAATCAGTATAATAAGCGGCTTAATATTAAGTAACTTGGTTTATAGGGGAGAGATTGAGCGCTAGTATAATGACTATGGACTATTAGTTAATGAAAGGGGGTGGGTAAAAACATGGAGAGACAATGGTAAGAATAATAAATAAAATAGTAAGATGAATAAAAATTGAATAAAAAAGAAGAAAAATAAAAAGAAGAAAATGGATAAAATAAATGTAAATACAATTAGCAAAAATTGATCCAGCACACTCTTTTGTTAGTTGTGGGCTACAGCCAGATTGATATAGTGGTATGGGTAGAACTGTCCCTACTTCTTACCCTACTTGGTCCGGGTTCTTCAGACTGACGCCGCAGTCCTCCCCGGGCCGACTTGGTTTTACTGCTGCCACGTGTGTTGTGGCCGCGGCTTCTGGTGATGACATCAGGCGCCGCATCCCGCTTGTATCCGGCTGGTAAACTGTATCTCTGCTGCCCGTTTGTCACGTCCATCGCGTTTCGTAGCACTTGGCTACTTTGTCAAGGATGACTAATGGTGGTGTTCAAAGTTTATTTAAAAAAAAAAAAAAAAATACTGATATACAATTCATCCTCTGCTTACACCTAGTTTGGGAGATGTACTCCACT
The DNA here is from genome assembly GCA_031769625.1 of Taudactylus pleione. Lineage (NCBI taxonomy): Eukaryota > Metazoa > Chordata > Amphibia > Anura > Myobatrachidae > Taudactylus > Taudactylus pleione. The sequence continues at coordinate 29,064,240 of JAUIMM010000113.1, read as the reverse complement.
TTAATAACCTTTGATTATGCAGTATATGTGGCTTAGTTTTCTTTGCAGTCTTCTCAACTATATTGCTTGTATAAATCTCATTGTGAAGGAAAATGGCATGTTATAATTACCGATCATTCCTTTTCCTATAAATACACCATGGCAACCCAGCCATGTTGTTTGAGACAGGACAGCTTTGGAAGTTACTCAGTGACACTGGGTAAGAGTGAGATGCATCAAATACAATCTGATGGCATTTTTGTCTACCTAAACCTTGAAGGGAACATCCCATTATAATGGCTATGATGGAGCATTTTATGGAAGATGACTTACCGGTAGGGATGTGCAGGCTCGGATAGGTTCGAGTTTGCACGTTGAGTTCGGATTTTTCCCTCGTTTTTTTGGAGGTAAAAATCCGAACTCAACGTGCAAACTCAAACCTATCCGAGCCTGCACATCCCTACTTACCGGTAATAATTCTGTTATGTCCATAATAATTGGGACTGTGCTTTTTTAGTGACTCTCATATGATTTTTTTTTACTAATCTGATTTTAAATTTGTGCTTAGTATCTAATACATTTGATGTTAAAGTCATGTTTAATGTTCCTGTATGTAGCCAATGCCATACAAGTAATCTTACTTTGTTTAGGACAAGCTACGTCTTGAGAGAAACAGAGAATACAACCAGTTCCTCAGGATGAAGGACGAGGAGCAGGAGACGTTCAGGCGAGCAGCAGCTGCTGCAGCAGCACAGTACACTCAGGTTTGTCACTAAAATTGAACCTGCTGTTATATCTACATTTGTTTGTGTGTACGTGTATGGGTTTCAAGGTTCCTTTTTGTAATGTATTACTTTATTCCTCTGTGGGATACAGCGTGATAAAACGCAGAGCAGAGTAAAGCTGGAGCAATACCCACCAGCCCCTGAGTCCTATAGAGAACAGGATGTTCCTAAGAAAGATGCATACTCTTCTATGGAGGCCTACGAGCAGCTACTTAATAAAAGGCGTTCTGAAGCTGAGAAACCTCACAGAAGAGACGTCCAGACTGTAGCTGAGGATCCGTTTGTCAGGAAGCCAGATGAGGAAACCACCGTTTTAAATAAAAAACTATGGAGGACAGACATGGACACTGACACGGTTGATAGGCCCCACCACGTTGCTGCAGATTGGGAATTGGAACGAAGACCCCTCAGACTTAAGTTACCTCCTGATGACAATGAAAACACAAGCCATATATATACAAAGAAATACAATGCAGATGTACAAGACAGAAGGCCATTGAGAAATAACCTCCCACCCGAAAGGTACTTTATTATTTCCTACTGAATGTTTTTCAGTCGAGATCGAAAATATTATGTCAGTGTTAGTTTTGTACTTTAGAAAATAGTTGGTATATTTACTAAACAGCAGGTTTTCAATGCTGCTGATTGTTGTTGAATTTAAAACGGCAGAACTGTTTTGCATTTATAGATATTGCCATTTTAAATCCAGCGGTCAAAGCCGGCACTAATCGAAAGCTTTGAAAACCCACTGTTTACTAAATATACACATAGGACTTTTAACGTTAACCTTAGATTGTGACACCATGTTAAGTGTAGGAGATATTTCTTTTAATAAAACTGCAAATAAACCCCCATAAAACTGATTTAGAAATGAAAAGCAAAATAATAATTATAAAGTTTATCTTTTTACTCTTAGTTTACTTGTTATCAAAAGGCTGTTGAAGTTTTTGTATTAATAATTGTCTACTAAAGATGGGCGAAATGTAATAGGTGATAGTTTGGAAAATGTGAGAGTTTAGCAGTAAACTCTCGCACTTTTAAAACTCGACCAATGTAATAGGGTCCGAGAACATGCAAACTCGCATATTTTTAGACTTGAAGAACTGTCACGATTTAAACTCTCATCCAGATGTTTTCCCATTTTGAAGATGAAACTCGACCAATGTGAGAGTGTACTGCTAAACTCTCACCCTATTACATTTGGCCCCATGACTTGTTTAAGAACATGAAGTAACAGAATTGATTTACAGAGTGTTACCTCCACGTGGTGATCTGGAGAGCCATGGTTATCAACCAGATGAGGCCTCTTATTTCCAGATGGAAAGGAGTGATCACAGGTAGGAAGACCTCTCCTTTTAAAAATGTAATCGCTGTCTAGTAAGAGCCAATCTGTGAATTGTCCACATCCTCAACGCCCTAATTTTTTCTTCTGCATTGGACCTGTGGATGTCCCATTTCCAGGCTGTAGTTTCCCATGGTTATGCCATTAAGTGTGCCCTTATATGTACTTCAAATGTTATGGAGAGAAAGTACTGTCTGTGACCGCATTGGTTGAGTGCTTTGTGACTTTTCGTCTTCATTACTCCTATAGACACAAAATTTTTTTAGTTGTCTTTAAGACTCTTCTGTGTGGGGAGGGAAAGTAGCTGTTTTGCATGAACATTATTAACTTACAAACACATAGGTGCTACTAAAGGTGATATTTATATAGAGGCTAGTGTAGAAGCCCTGACTGGGGTCTGGGGTGGATTAACAAATACATTGTCACTTTATATCTAGTCATGTGGTATTCTTTATTTTTTCAGGACATATAGATAAAATACCGGATATATAAATAGGTCATATTCCTGGAATATGAGGGGGTAACCTGGCATGATTTTTAAGGACATGAAATATTTATTAATGAGGTTTAACTTCACTTTACAGACAATTGATTTAACACATTATGTGTTCTCTTTATGCAATGTAGGCCTGATAGAGGCAGGAGAATTCGAGAACCTCCCATGGATTATGAAGATGATTTCCGAGAACAGTCAAATCGAAGACCAATTACTTCACTTACAAGGAGCAGGTAACTTAGTCGCCTGTAAAATCTCTTCATAAAAAGGAAGGACATCTGGTTTCGGGCACTATTTTACTGACTGCAGCCTCCTTGTTGCTGGGCTCCGGGGTAGGTGCATTCCTTGTTCAGCACCTCTTCCTTGGTACTCTTCCTATAGGGAAAGCCCGCCAAACGAGCCTGCCCTCAGACACTTGGAGCCAGCATTTGGAGTGCCAGCAGTTGCAGCTACACTTCCTTTAGGCCAGGCTCTCTCTCCTGCTCTGCTATCCCTTTTTTTCTCAAGAGCATTTTCTTAAGGTTGTCTGCGGAAGGAAACCTTTTTTATATCTATCCTTAATGCTTCTTGCTTTTGTGGTCTGTGCCTGAGGGGAATTAGCCACACATTATCTCTGTATCTGGAGGGCCTCTTCTCTTTTGGCTCAGGGCCTAAATTGCTCAGTGCAGGGTTTGGTTCAGGTATCATCATCCGTGGAGTGAAACTTGGATTTTGCCTCCATGTCTTGTACCCAGAAACTATCAATCCGGTTGTCCTTCAGTCCTGGGAGAGCTCCACTTTGGAAGTTTTTTCCCATGACAGTGGGGGTGTCAGTTTTAGCCTGACCTGGCGATGTCCTCACATGCAGGGGTGTAGGTGTTTTTGCGTGTTGTCAGACATGTGCTCATGAGGGAGAGGAACTGAAGGCTCCAGAAATGCTGTTGTTTAAAAGGAAAAAATAGCAAACTATTTATTTTCCTTGTTCCCTTCAGTTTGAGGATCTCCTGTGCTAGTTGTGGATTCTACCAGACCGCAGGTTGTAGGTCGCTCGCTGGTTACTATCATTTTGCCATTTTTCTTCTGTAGACAGTGACAAATGGGAATTTCAATGGATAGATACCCCGATTGCATGTTTTCATTCCTCACTACTGTTAATGTCAGGATTAGCAAATATACAAAAATTGAGACCACTCTAAAGTCCATTTTTATGGTGAATAGTGATTTGCTCAGGCCCGCCCATCCTGGGCTCCGCCTAAGTCAAGGGTGGGCAATAAGCGGCCCTCCAGCTGTTGTTGAACTACAAATCCCAGCATGCATTGCAAAATTTTTAGCATGGCCAAATAGCAAAACTGTGGCAGGGCATGCTGGGATGTGTAGTTTTACAACATCTGGGGGACCGCTTATTGCCCACCCCTAGCCTAAGTCAACAAGGAGATGGAGTGGTGGTCAGATCCGCTGGAAGAGGCCCTCCGGTCTGGTGGCCCCAACCTGGAATTACTCAATCTCATTGTTTATATTGCAGAGGCTGTTATTCGTGTCTGTCTTACTGGTGCCCAGATTTCTGTGTACATGGGGATATCCCCGGTTGAAGCTCCTTTGGTGCGCTACAGGGACAAATAGTTTGATTCCACCACTGATGCTTGGGTGAGGACAATTGGTACAAGGTGATATGTCCTAAACCTTTTCTTCACCACAGGTCTGCCAGCAGACAAACAAAAACTTCTGTTTCTGCGTGGAGCAATTCAGACTTTGCTCTCTTTTGGGAGTCATTTTCCGCATCCCATTGGATCAGAGTGGGATGGGATTTAATTCTAACGCATTTCTGGTTCAGAAGTAAGACAGCTCCTTCCAACCCATCCACATTTTAAAATCTCTTAATGTCTACCTTTATGTGGAGAGAATCAAAATTTAATTTTAAGGACTGTGATCAACAGCAAGGAGCAGTTATGACTGTCCATCCCCGGTCCATGGGAGTGACTTTCATCCCTAATTTGGATGACATAATCAAGGTGGTTTTCCCAGCCTTGATCCTAGACCATGTGATAGTGACAGTGGGGGCTTTGGAATTGCACGGTTGGATCATAATCATGCAGTGTCCAACCTTATTCCATTCAACAGCATACTCTTTCTGGGTATGCATTTTGATACCCAATAATAGCTGCTGTTCCTACAAGAGAACAAAATATTTTTGTCTTGACAAGTGCCTTGTCACGACCCTGAACAGTGGTGTTGGTGCACTTCTGTATGAGGCTTTGGAAGAAATTGTCTCAACATTCAAGGTGGTTTCGTATATGTTCTGTTCCGCAAGAGTTCCAGATCGTGTGGAACAAATCCCATTGGCTGTTATCTTCTCAATTGCTACTTTTGTTCGTTGGTGTTTACAGAGTGACAACATCAGCAGTGGTTGCTCGGTAACCATTTGGGACTAGACTCTGTCCTCAACCCCTGAGAATGAATCCATGAGTACCAGTCTTTCTCCAAGCTTCAGGCCATTAGTCATCAGAGAGTTGAGTCCACCTACCCAATAAATGCATTGGAGCTCAGAGTGATGTTCAACACCATGAACACTGCTCGATCCCTTCTACATGAAAGAGCAATGATAATCCAGGTGAAATAAGTAACAGCCGTGGTATACCTGAAACAGGGGGACACCAGAAGTGCACAGGCCATGAAGGAAACCGGTCCGGGTTATGAGGTGGGCTGGGCAAAATGTTCAGACTCTTGTCACAGTAATCATCCCAGACATCTACAACTGGGGGGCCATCTACCTCAGCCAGCTGAATACAACGTGGAGAGCTACTGCTTCAAGAATTTGAACAATGGGGTGATGTCAGTCTTTAGTTGGAAATTTACATTCTTATAGACCTGTTCTTTCCTGTAGTCATGCTACTGAGGGTACTTAAAAAGATAAAACTAGAAGCAGACCACATCATCCTGGTGGCCCTGGACTGGCCCAGTAGGTAATTGAATTCAGATTTTGTAGGCAGGGCAAATGTTCCTCTGTATTGCCACTCCATACAGCCAGACATGTTAAGCAAGGGTCCCTTCCAACGCTAGCTTTACCTGGTCTGGCTATTGAGGTAGTGATTCTAAAAGCCAACAGGTTTTCAGGCTAGTGCAGACAATGATGAAGGCTAAGAAGCAGTTCTCCATCCAGGAATTGTTATTGGGCCTAGTGTAAGCTTTCAGATGGCAAAATTACTTTTCTTTTGTCATGAGTGGCTTGATGCGTGGTTGCATCTCAGCTCCTTAAAGGTGTAGTGTCAGTCTTATCAGATTTCATCCCAATCCAGGAGCCCAGATGCTACATGTCCAGCCCCCATATATCCCTGTAGTTGTGCCTCATAGTCAGGGACTCAGTGCAAAATTAAGTTACCTTGAAGACTGTGTTTCTCCTGGCCGTTTCCATGGCCCAAAGGGTATCTGAACTGGGAGCTCTCTCTTGACCTCCTGGTTTTCCATGAGGATAGGGCTTTTTAGCCCAAGGTAGTCTCTCTGTTCCTCTTGAATCAGGAAATTGTGGTATGGCCATGTGCTGGGATTGTACACCAGATGATAAATGCTCTCTTACTTTCTTGGATGTGGTCCTCGCTGTATGGATTCATGTTCGCAGGACTAAAGCAGTTGCCTTTTTGTCCATTATGATTACAACATGCGAGGCTATCCAGCCTCTAAGCAGACCATCGTCCAGTGGATTACAATTTTATCTGCCAGGCTTACATCAGAGCAGGCGAGCTGGTTCCTGAAAATATGAGAGCCCATTCCACTCTCTCTGTGGGTGTTTAATGGGACACAAGGCACAGGGTCTCTGCTGTGCAGAATAACCTCTTGATCTTATGTTTAAACTTTCACTAAATTCTATAGCTTGGACACATTTACATCAAAGTAGTCTAGTTTTGGATGTAATGAGCTGCACTCTGCCCAGGCCCACTACCACCCATAGGGATAGTTTTGGGACGCTTTCCAGTGTCCCCCAGGAAAGAAAGAGAAAATTGGATTTTTGTATTTACTTTAAATCCTGTTCTATAATGTATAATGTGGGACACTGAACACCCTTCCTCGTGCTTCTCTTGTTTTTGGTCTCTGTCCTCTGTTGGTTTTGGTTGAACACCATTTCTTTCTCATTATATCCACCACTTTAACCAGAAATTTCTTTTCACTTTCTTAAGGTGCATATCCACTATACGAGTATAGAACGACTGTACGATTACAACATCGTAATCGTTCAATATCCTGTGCAGTGGATAATGTGCCCACACTGAACGATATGTCATTCAGTGCAGGTCCCTCCCTCATCCCCGAACATGCACAACCTGTTGATATCGTCAGGTTGGCCTGCATGTTCAGGCGATGACAGATGCCGGCAACGACCAGCGGGAGCGCGCATCGCTGGTCGTTGCCGGCATATACACTGCACGATTAATGAACGATAACGATGTCGTAATTTTTCTCGTGTAGTGGATAATGCGTCCTTACTCTTCCTAATAACTTTTTATATTGTGTTTTTATGAAGATTATTCTTTTAGCAACTTATTATTGAAATAATCCCAGAGATTTACTCTAAAATTAATTAGGCTAATTTTCCTGAGTATAGTGATGAGTACTTTTATTTAAAGACTCCAGTAAGATGTGCACATCACCCTTGAGAAGCAACAATGTTTGACAATCAGTTTTCCAAGCAGCAGTACTATTAAGAATTGTATATATAAATATAGGATATATAATTATATACGTGTACATTATTTTTTTTACATTAGCTAAGGAAGTTTATTTTTGTTATCCTGCCCTCTTACATACTTCCCAATATTTAGACATCTGGCCAAAATAAGCCTTGCCGCCAATCTACCAACTCCCCATCCTGGTTTGCCCACAGATGTCCAATTTGAGATTGAAACACTGGCCACTTTTGTGTAAACTCTGCCCGTTTTGAGGGCTGCTTATCAGGAGCGTTGAGATGTATGCATTAAGTATAAATACAAGTCCGTGTTGAATGTGTATGAATAAAATAATATCTGGGTGAAAGAGCAATAGCCAAACAGCTATCTGTTGGGAGTATGCTATTTACTAAACACTGAAAGCCGTTAGAGATTGCCGACATTTATTGATTTTCATGCGCTGTAATCTCCGGTTTACAATTTCATGGCTGTCTTGAAGTTACAATGACTATGTTTTAAGTTCCCGTTGCAACTATCCTGTATTTTTCTTTTCCTCCATAGACCAAAAATGGATTTCCCAATTCAACCCCCAGAGCGCTCAAAGTCTGCAAATGTGAAGGATGAAAACTTTTCCAATAGCCTTCTGCTTGGTATGATTGTGATGTGTGTTGTGATGTGTTTTTTTTTGTTTTAAATCAGAATGAATATTTTCTTATTTTAATGAAGTAAAATGAAGAAGTGTATATTATATTTGCAGTCACAAAACCTTTGGATAGAAAACAAATGAACAGTAATACCCAATAATAAGCAAGAATGATGATTAATGTGACCCACACACAGGTACATCAGGTCATGTGCAACTCAAGCTTGGTCCTGCATATTTTTCTCTTTTTCGCCCAAAAATGCATCTTCGTTGCAACCAGATCCGACAAACCTCTTCAGGAGTCTGCACTGATTAATTTGATATGTGACACTCGTATATCTGTGTGCTACGGAGTCTGAATCTGTAAGTGCTGCGATGCAATGGCCTTTTTTTTTTTTATCACGCCTTCGTATACAGCAGGGGTGGGAAACCTTTTTTCTGCCGAGGGCCATTTTTATATATATAACATTATTTGCCAGCCAGGTGCAGACCACGCCCCCTCTGTGTGATGCCACACGGACAGGGCCACAATCGCCCGTGATTACAGCAATGTCTGGAGCATCCTGAGGATGCTCCGGGGAGCTGTAAGGGCAGCAGTGTGACCGTCTTTAGCGTCCTAAGGATGCTCCAGGCGGCACTGCTGCATAGATTCTGGCTGCAGGGTGCCATTCTAGGCACCCTACTAGCCAGATGAGGCTAGCAGAAAAAAGCCAGACCAAATGAGTTAGAGGGCCTTATACGGCCCACGGGCCTGAGGTTCCCCATCCCTGGTTTACAGACTCAAAGGCACACAAATATCTCATATCAAATTATTCAACGCAGTTCCCTGGGTGCTAGCATATTTTTGTGTTTCTAAAGTACACTTTTAAAAAATGTGAAAAATCCACCTGCTACAAGCACCCGCAACCCTAAAAATGCCTGCCCCACCCATACAGCCCCCCAAGAAACCTATTTAGCTAGTTTTTATCCTTGTCCTCCCACTTTTTTCATTTTCGCCCCAAAATTAATTTTTTGGGGTGTTGTAAGGTATCTTTTTTTTTTTTTGGCTGATTTGTCCTTTGGGGGATGTCCAAAGGGTTCTGAATCAATTCCCCACATTTGCACCCCAATATAGAGATTTTGCACTTTTTTCCACCTACCATTCAGTGGAGAAACTTTTGTAGGCGAATTGGTCCCGGAATTGAATTTGGAGATAAGTCGCAAACAGGCGAAAAACAGCAATATGCCAAATTTATTTAGCCGATTACGGCTTTTCGCGTGTAATTGAATCCGGCCATTAGACGCATTTTCGGGTGATCGGGATGCAAAAAAGACGCACAGTGCATGCCGAGTCGCACAGGACCTGTTGTCTTGCTAGTGCCAAGTGTCTTGCGACACATGGTATATTGTTGCTAGGTGTATGAGGACACATCTGTAATACTGGTTTTAGATGCCAAAGACACCAAGGTTTTCAATAATGTGTTCTCTATGATTGTGATAAGAATATTTCTCAACTATACTATCTTATTTATTTGAATTTTCACCAACAATGAAGGAATCATAATTTGGAGCACATTTTCCAATTAATAGCTTATTATCCTTGATTTATATGGTGACAAATGGTGTCTGCAGTGCTGTACAACGTACATAAACAGTATGAACAAAACAAGAAAAAAAGACTTAAGCTGGGTACACACCTAAAAGATATATCTGCAGATGATGGTTGTTCATACACACTGATCAACCATAATCTGTCACCTGGCCGGGGATCGCACCACGACTCCCTCCCCTCGGCTGCCGCTGCAAGTGTACGGGTGGTCGGCTGATCGCCAATACACACAGCGCGATGGACAGATATATCTGCCATTGGCTGTGCAGCACAGCCGACACAAAATGTCTGTGAATTACGTCATTCGCAGACATATCGATGGTACACACTGGCCGATCGCACACGATATATTGGCCGATTAATTGATTGGCCAATATGTCTTCCATTGTCTACCCAGCATAACAGTACAGAACATTGCAGCACATGGACATGGTTTATAAACATTGCTGCATCAGCGGCCCTAGTACCGAAATGCGCAGTAGACAGAACCTAAGGGACAGGTGGGGATGAAGGCAGTGGGGAGGAGATGATGATATAAGTGAGGGGAGGAAAGCACAGGAGGGAAGAGGGCCCTGCTCGTGAGAGCTTACATTCTAATGGGGTTACTTAATAAGTACTGAGACATCCTTGGATTTTAGCAATAAATGATGTTCCAGCATAGATTGAAAGAAAATAGTCCCAAATTTCCTAACAAGGTGTTGCTTAATATCTTATTGCCCAGAATACACCGGATACTGTACCAAAACATAGTGATTGGCTCTACAATTTCAAAACTTTCAATGCACTTTAGAGTACAGAGCCTGGCTAGGACAGTGACTATAGTGACTCAGAAGTTTGTTATATTTGCAGTATACACTATGTTTATAGATATTTTACAGACCCTGAAGCTGGTTACTCTATTCTCATCCCAAGTCAGGATTTCATTCTTATATTATTTGTCTGCTCAGTTTTCTCTTGGCAGGAAGTGCATTGATCACAGTAATACTTTCCTGATTTATGGGATTTATTTTACATCAGTACTTTATAATCAATGTTTCCCAATCTTCCAGGTGGAGAAGACAAAGGTGATACCCAGAAAAGAAGGAAAGAGAATTACAGACAGGAACTAATGGAGCAGATGGCAGAACAGCAGAGAAACAAAAGACGGTACATGTGTGATTAAATAATGTATTCCAAAGGCAAGGCCTTATAAACAAATACACGTCTTCATGGGAAAATAGGTCTTTAGATTTATTCTTGTTGGGTACAACCTAGGATTCCAATGGGGGGAATTCAATTCAACGCGATGTTGAATAGCCGCGGAAGGGAGCTCCCGCAGCTATTCAATACACCGCGCTGTGTGGTCGGAGAATGCTGGTTATCGCGCCTTAACAAGGATGTTAAGGCCGTGTTAACCGGCATCCTCTGACCAAAGTGCCGGGCACGCTGCTGTTAGCGGCGCGCTAAGCAGAAAAACAGCTGCGCGCCCGGCACTTTGATCGGATTTCTCCTCTCATTCCCAGGGGGGTGCGAGAAGAAATCCTTAGCGCGCCGAAACAGCGTGGTGAAGTGAATAGCTGCGGGAGCTCCCTCCCGCGGCTATTTAACATCGCGTTGAATTGGGGGGAATTCAATGTATGCTATAGGTATTCACTGCTCCCCAAACCAGCCACAAAATGATCATTAAAGGTTGAATCAGCTGCCTTAGTGAGGATGAGTGATCGCACTGAACTCAAAAAATGTGGGTCCCAGGGACCCCTCACTTTAAAGAATTGGGGGCCTCCACAGTTTATGGGTCCCATCACAATTTATGCCCCATTGTCTGTAGTGCGTAAAAACGCGATATAGCGCATATTTTGCACTGAGCATGACATGTGGAGAAGGTCACAGGGGTGGGAGGGGAGAGTGCACAGTAAAGCAGAAGGGGTACAGACGTGGGGAGAGGGGAACAGGGGCACAGAGGTGGGACGGCAGAGTACACAGGAGAGCAGAAGTGGTACAAACATAGGGAGAGGGGAACGGGGCACAGAGGTGGGACGGCAGAGTACACAGGAGAGCAGAAGGGGTACAGACATGGGGAGAGGGGAACAGGGGGCACAGAGGTGGGACTGCAGAGTACACAGGAGAGCAAGTGAACAGGGGGCACAGAGGTGGGACGGCAGAGTACACAGGACAGCAGAAGGGGTACAAACATGGGGAGAGGGGAACAGGGGGCACAGAGGTGGGACTGCAGAGTACACAGGAGAGCAAGTGAACAGGGGGCACAGAGGTGGGACGGCAGAGTACACAGGACAGCAGAAGGGGTACAAACATGGGGAGAGGGGAACAGGGGGCACAGAGGTGGGACGGCAGAGTACACAGGAGAGCAGAAGTGGTACAAACATAGGGAGAGGGGAACGGGGCACAGAGGTGGGACGGCAGAGTACACAGGAGAGCAGAAGGGGTACAGACATGGGGAGAGGGGAACAGGGGGCACAGAGGTGGGACTGCAGAGTACACAGGAGAGCAAGTGAACAGGGGGCACAGAGGTGGGACGGCAGAGTACACAGGACAGCAGAAGGGGTACAAACATGGGGAGAGGGGAACAGGGGGCACAGAGGTGGGACGGCAGAGTACACAGGAGAGCAGAAGGGGTACAAACATGGGGAGAGGGGAACAGGGGGCACAGAGGTGGGATGGCAGAGTACACAGGAGAGCAGAAGGGGTACAAACATAGGGAGAGGGGAACAGGGGGCACAGAGGTGGAAGGGCAGAGTACACAGGAAAGCAAAAGGGGTACAGACATGGGGAGAGGGGAACGGAGCACAGAGATGGGATGGCAGAGTACACAGGAGAGCAGAAGGGGTACAAACATAGGGAGAGGGGAACAGGGGGCACAGAGGTGGGATGGCAGAGTACACAGGAGAGCAGAAGGGGTACAAACATAGGGAGAGGGGAACAGGGGGCACAGAGGTGGGATGGCAGAGTACACAGGAGAGCAGAAGGGGTACAGACATGGGGAGAGGGGAACGGGGCACAGAGGTGGGACGGCAGAGTACACGGGAGAGCAGTAGGGGTACAGACATGGGGAGAGGGGAACAGGGGCACAGCGGTGGGACAGCAGAGTACACAGGAGAGATGAAGGGAACGGGGCACAGAGGTGGGATGGCAGAGTACACAGGAAAGCAAAAGCGGTACAGACATGGGGAGAGGGGAACAGGGGGCACAGAGGTGGGGCGGCAGAGTACACAGGAAAGCAAAAGCGGTACAGACATGGGGAGAGGGGAACGGAGCACAGAGGTGGGATGGCAGAGTACACAGGAAAGCAAAAGGGGTACAGACATAGGGAGAGGGGAACAGGGGGCACAGAGGTGGGATGGCAGAGTACACAGGAGAGCAGAAGGGGTACAGACATGGGGAGAGGGGAACGGGGCACAGAGGTGGGACGGCAGAGTACACGGGAGAGCAGTAGGGGTACAGACATGGGGAGAGGGGAACAGGGGCACAGCGGTGGGACAGCAGAGTACACAGGAGAGATGAAGGGAACGGAGCACAGAGGTGGGATGGCAGAGTACACAGGAAAGCAAAAGCGGTACAGACATGGGGAGAGGGGAACAGGGGGCACAGAGGTGGGGCGGCAGAGTACACAGGAAAGCAAAAGCGGTACAGACATGGGGAGAGGGGAACGGAGCACAGAGGTGGGATGGCAGAGTACACAGGAAAGCAAAAGGGGTACAGACATGGGGAGGGGGGAACAGGGGGCACAGAGGTGGGGCGGCAGAGTACACAGGAAAGCAAAAGGGGTACAGACATGGGGAGAGCGGAACGGAGCACAGAAGTGGGACGGCAGAGTACACGGGAGAGCAGAAGGGGTACAGACATGGGGAGAGGGGAACAGGGGCACAGCGGTGGGACAGCAGAGTACACAGGAGAGATGAAGGGAACGGGGCACAGAGGTGGGATGGCAGAGTACATAGGAAAGCAAAAGGGGTACAGACATGGGGAGAGGGGAACGGGGCACAGAGGTTGGGCGGCAGAGTACACAGGAAAGCAAAAGGGGTACAGACATGGGGAGAGGGGAACGGAGCACAGAGGTGGGATGGCAGAGTACACAGGAGAGCAGAAGGGGTACAGACATGGGGAGAGGGGAACAGGGGGCGCAAAGGTGGGAGGGAAGAGTACACAGGAGAGCAGAAGGGGAACAAGGGTGGGAGGGCAGAGTATGATTTAATAAGGGTCATAATCTATGTATATAACAGTAAAGACCAATGGTTTTATCAATGAGAAATATCAAACAGGTCACTCCAAATTGTTTTATTACCGTAAGTGTCTGTGGCACACCATAGTTATACCCCGAAACGTGCATCACTGAATAATAGGGCCCTCAGTGTCTCAAAAGCTTGGTGCTGTAACCCGCAGTACTTCTAGGCAGACTCTTCAGCTGAACTCTCCTCTCCTTGTGTTGTGGGGATCCTCTGGCCATGGTGGTGAACAGCAGGTGGCGCCCTGTCACAGCTTTCTGCAGGGTGCTTAATGAATAGGTATGAGAGGAGTTGCATAATTCACTTGATGGAAACGGATCTCTGTCTGTCTCATAGGTGAACTCAAACTGCAGCTGCCTCCTAGTGGCAGATCAGTTGTGAGGGGGCTGGAGGTTGACAGTCTGGCTGTAGTGGTGTTGTCCCATCGCTGTCCTCAGCTGCTATACTCTGAATTATTTTAATCCACTGGAAGAGGCACTTGCGGTCCTCCATACTGTGTACTCCAAGCTCATCCTTGCATAGGCACTCTAGGAAGCAGGCCACCTGGAGCAGCACGGACGTCAGGTGGAACGCACAGCCGGTGGGGATTGGATGAGATGCCGCCGGGGTGATTGGTTGGTGAATGCTGCTGGCGGTGATATGACCGCCACAGCAGCCAGTCACTGCCGGAAGCATCTCTGCAATGGTGATTGGCTGCTCTGTGGTGCACACACAGCGCGTCCTGTGGGACCTGGTCACTTTTAAAAACCGAGTCAGTCACTTCCTGTATCGCGTAATAAAGCGCTAAAGCATGTATTTTGCGATCATTGGTGGATGATTCTTGGGACCTTAAAATCAAATGAGACCTCAAATTGTGCCACTAACAAACTTATGCTCTTGTTAGCTGTCCTTTGATCACATATGTTGGCAATATACCTTTTTCTACGAATTTATGTTATGTGAAAATACGTTATATACGCACAGAATTCCTCTTTCAATGTCTGCTGATGGTTGATGGTGCTGTAATTGTTTCATTGGTTATCAGTGTACTGATGTTTGTTCCCAAAAGTTACTAATGTTACACCCATCAGCCACAACATAAAACCACCTGTCTAAAATTGTGTACTTCCCCCTCTTGCCACCAAAACAGCTCTGATCCATCAAGCATGGACTCCACTAGACCTCTGAAGGCGTCCTGTGGTATCTGGCATCAAGATGTTAGCACCAGATCCTTTAAGTCCTGTAAGATGCGAGGTGCAGCCTCCATGACTAGTACTTATTTTTCCAGCACATCCCACAGATGCTCGATCTGATTAAGATCTGGGGAATTTGGAGGCCAAGTCAACGCATTGAGCTCTTTGTCATGTTCCTCAAACCATTCCTGAACAATGTTTGCTGTGTGGCAGGGTGCATTATCCTGCTGAAAGAGGCTACTACCATCAGGGAATACCGTTGCCATGGAGGAGTGTACTTTGTTTGCAACAATGTTTAGGTAGATGGTACATGTCAAAGTAAAATTCTCCTGCCAGGACCCAAGGTTTCCCAGCAGAACATTGCTCAGAGCATCACAGTGCCTCCGCAGGCTTGCCTTCTTCCCCTAAAGCATCCTGATGCCATCTATTCCCCAGGAAAACAATGCACACGCACCCGGCCGTCAACCTGATGTAAAAGAAAAAGTGATTCATCAGACCAGGCCACCTTCTTCCATTGCTCCATGGTCCAGTTCTGATGCTCACATGCCCCTTGACAGGCGTGAGCATGGGCACTCTGACTTGTCTGCAGCAAACTGCGATGTTGCACTGTGTGTTCTGACTCCTTCCTATCATAGCCAGTGTTAACTTTTTCAGCAATTTGTGCCACAGTAGCTATTCTGTAGGATAGGACCACTCCCCTCATGCATCAGTGAGCCTTGGACGCCCATGACCCTGTCACCAGTACCAGTTGACCCTCCTTGGACTACTTTTGGTAGGTACTAACCCAGAGCCGGCCCTAGCCAATTTGGTGCCCTAGGCCAAATTTTGACTTGTGCCCCCTACACACACACACTTACATATATATATATATATATATATATATATATATATATACACGCACACACACGCTGACACATAATGTGTATATATGTGTGTATGTGTGTATATATATATATATATATATATATATATATATATATACACACACACATACATGTTTACCCCCAGTCAGTGTCTGTCTGCAGACTTGAAGGGAACCCCTCCTCCCCTTACCCCCCTAGGATCAGCCACTGGGTGGTCCTGCCTAGCGGCAGAGGGTCCTCCCTCTTCAAGTTCTAAGTCTTTGTGTTCCACTCTGTCCCTGTCCCGGCCCCAGTCCAGTCAGGATGTCACTCGCCTAAATTACTTTATTCCCCCTATTCACAATTCAAATGCTGGGCTGCTCCAGTAGCAGCCATCTTTGAAAAGGATGCAATGACTCATGGGATTTGTAGTTTCTCTTTTACTGCTAAGAGTCTGAGCAGTAAATAAACCTACAAATCCCATGTCACTCCACTTTCTTCTCTGGCCGGTCGGGTATTCCATGGGGCTGACAGCTGACTCGTCTCAGCTGCCCAGTGCCCAACCCTAACTGTCTATGGCCGGGGCGGCCAGGTCCCGGCTGGTACCCGCAGCTGACCCCAGCCTCTACTGCCTATCGGATGCCCCTGGGCATTCCAGTTGCCCCTTGGCATTTGCTTATTATGCCTATGACTAGGGCCTGCTCTGTGTAACTAGCCACTACATATAGGGAACACCCCACAAGACCTGCTGTTTTGGAGATCACTTACTGCATAATATATCCTACCCTTTGGCAGCTGCCATTGTAATTAAGATAGTCAATGTTATTCACTTCACCTGTCAGTGGGTTTAATGTTAAGGCTGAGGGGTGTATATTGGGAAATTTGATCATATGCTCTTGCCTGTTAATACAGTTTATGCAGAAATGAGTGTACATATATCCTAATGTGTATAAAACATTTTGCAGAGAGAAAGAACTGGAACTGAAGGTTGCAGCATCTGGGGCAATCGATCCGGAGAAGCAGGTGAGTCCACTGAAGTTGCTCTGTGTTCTACAGTTATAGGATGCTCTTAATTACAGAGGGTTTTACTCATAGCTTGAGGTTATGCTTACTGTTACCATTACTTACAGTCATTGGGAGGCCAAATAGCACCAACAGAAGTAGTAAGTACAAAATAAGCACCAGTTGTAGGAGAATAATCACTGGTAGAGAAGTACAAAAGGTTATAAGTGTCTCACAGGAGTATAGTAGCAGTGATGTTTGATGATAATTTTCTGCACACATTCAGGTAGTTCCAATGGGATGGGTACGGAATGTCGGCAGTCAGTATCCCCACAGGGTTAGAGTGTCGACACTTGTCGGCCAGTATTCTAACCCTCCCCCTCTCCCTAACCTAGTTCTTGTATGTATTTTCTAGTTCTTGTATGTATTTACACTGTGACTAACTGAATGGATCCACAACTATTAAACATAATCTTGTGGGTTATTCAGATTTGACATAACCTGGTGTTCAGTGTTACTTTTCTCCTACATATTATATACTATTTTTTTTTTATGTACAATGATTGTTTTGCATTATATTTTAGTGTTTTGCTGGAGAGTGGTGATTTGTTGTACTGTACTTTTCTATGAAACATGGGATTATGCTAATTGTCCTTACATGCTTTTTCTAGCAAAATGAAGAGGAGGTAAATTAATTTGTTTTTCTCTAAAATACTACATTTTCCCTTCTGTGAAGATACTTTCTTCATGGCGTCTTTCCTCTTATCTTCTCTTGCATGGCCGTAGATATTTGGGCAACAAAGACCTTGGCATGTTGTTAATGTTAGCATGTATGTAACAATATACAGAATGATTTAGTACAGTTCTGGGTGATAGGAGAATAAGCCTGGTGTGTACTGTGTACAGCTTCCTGGGATGTGCATTCCCACAACATAAACAAGACATAATTATAATGCATATCTACAAGCATGATCATGCATTAAAAAGAACAGTAATAGACCTAATGTGACATTTTAAATTACCGTAAAAAATAATTTTATATGTTTCAAAGGCTCGAGCAATATTTGATTGACATCCACAAAATTGTAGAATGATGAAAACTTCTAAAAATGTCCATAATTTCAATGTAAAACAAAAAACTTGCAAGGCAAATTACAAATTATCCCAGTGATTTGTGTTATATGGTTTGTTCCATCAGATTATATGTATACATATGGTTGTCCTCAGGGCCGTAGCTAGGGTAGTGCGGCCGGTGCCATGGCACAGGGCACCACAGGTCAGGGGGCGCTGTTTGGGCCTGTAAAATTTCTGTTTATTATCATTCCCACTTGTAGCTTCCACATATCATCCCCAGCATGTCCTGGCCTCCCCTATCTCTTCCCTGGCCCTTCCCCATGAGGCCATTCCCATTTTTTGGGTCTATTATGTCCCTTTGAAAAATGAGGGGGGCGCCAATGCTCTTTCTGGCACAGGGCATTAAAAGTCTAGTTACGGCTCTGGTTGTCCTATCATGTCAAAACACATCTGTACAGTAAAACAAATTTTAACATGACTATACTTGTATACTTGTAACATGACTATACTTGTAACAAACAAACAAAAATGGCAGCTGCTCAATCAATCTAGCAGTACTAATCAGGTGCATAAAAGGGAGGGGTCAGACTAAGTAGAAAAAGGAGGGGGATTTAACCCCCTATTGTACCTCAGCACACTGAATAATACCTGCAACAATATATGAAGACTATATGGTCATAGAAATTCAGAGATATTAGTTGCATGCATTTGCAAATACATGGGAGGCTGCTGGGCCACGTCACGGCTTCTCTGTTACCAGCAGTCCCTAACACTAAGGGGTTCACGTCCGAGGCGCAGTGCACCCCAAAAAACGTCCAGCCCAGGACCCCCCCAGGGCATCACACGAAAATGGATAAAGAGTGACAGTGCAGTGTAAAGTATAGCTGTGTGTAAGTAATCATTAAGTGTGGAATGAGAGGTTAAAATATATGTGAAAAAATACATGAATAATAAACAAACATAAAAGGTGATGTGAAAAGCAACTATGTGTATTAAGTGTTGATGCCCTGAGGAGGCCCAGCCAGACCAGTCCCGGGGGCCCTACGCCCAAACGCTCACCCCAAATGTAAAATATACCAATTATAAGGCCTCATGATAAAGGCACATATATAATTTTGTCAAATGTAAGGCCTCATGATAAAGGCACATACATAAATGCATCCAAATTGAGAGCCAGCTTACCTGGGAGTCACCCCTGGGAACTCCAACTAGCACTACTAGAAGTTGCTTTTCACATCACCTTTTATGCTTGTTTATTATTCATGTATTTTTTCACATATATTTTAACCTCTTAATGATTACTTACACACAGCTATACTGCTGGTAACAGAGAAGCCGTGACGTGGCCCAGCAGCCTCCCATGTATTTGCAAATACATGCAACTAATATCTCTGAATTTCTATGACCATATAGTCTTCATATATTGTTGCAGGTATTATTCAGTGTGCTGATGTACAATAGGGGGTTAAATCCCCCTCCTTTTTCTGACTATACTTGTAACATGACTATACTTGTATACTTGTAACATGACTATACTTGTTGAGCTCTGGCAGCCTGTCTGACTCCCAAGCAAGGGAATCACTGTCCAATTTGACCTCACACATGGATGACCCGATTGTAGTGTTCATTCTAGCACCCTGCACCTGTCACAACCCGTGCAGCTCCTCTTTCCTGCCTGTGATGTTAGGGTTGGGCTAGGGGAAGGGCGGGGTTAGGCACCCCCAGGAGGAGGTTAGGGTTGGGCCCCCCCCCGGGAGACTTAGGGTCAGGCTGCAGGGCAGGAGGGGTTAGGTTTAAGCACTTAGAGGGGCATTAGGGTTAGGCACTTAGAGGGGGGTTAGGCACCCCTAAGAGAGGGTTAGGGTCAGGGGGGGGAGGTTAGGTTAGTA
This sequence comes from Taudactylus pleione, assembly GCA_031769625.1. NCBI lineage: Eukaryota > Metazoa > Chordata > Amphibia > Anura > Myobatrachidae > Taudactylus > Taudactylus pleione. The sequence continues at coordinate 29,044,574 of JAUIMM010000113.1, read as the reverse complement.
AATACAAAATATACTTACCTGTCGGGATCTTCACTGCCGGGCTTCCGCTGTCGGGATTTGAACCGCCTGCCATGCGGCCGGCGGTAAATCATACCGATTCCTTAGCAGCCAAAGGGGCAGATGTATTAAGCCTTGGAAAGTGATGAAGTGGAGAGTGATAAATGACCAACCAATCAGCTCCTAACTGCCATGTTACAGGCTGAGTGGCTGAATGTTGAGCACTCTCCACGTTATCATTTTCCAGACCTTCATACATCTGCCCCAGTACATGTTGCCTGTTGTGGGGAAGACTGTAGCAGGAATGAAGGAAGACATCTTTATCATGTGTATACAATGGTTCTGGGTGCTATAGTATCAGGCATGGACGGCAAATATCTCTGTGTGAGGATACTAGTCATGAAACCATTACATTTGCTTCATTGATTTGTTCTGAGGGGAAAAATGATTTCAGTTGAAAAGTCAGATTATTTAGATAGGCTGAAACTTAAAATAACGTTTCTTAAAAATGATAATAAAAATAATAAATAAGATATCATAACCTGCCATAGATCAGTGGGTCTCCATCTCTGTCCTCAAAGTATCCTAAAGATAGTTGGAACGAAAATCTGATAATGTATTGGGAGTAAAGTACAATAGGTGTCTGCTTCCAAACGTTGGAAAACATACATTAACGAATTTTACTTACAACCAGCCAACTAGATGTTTGGCCAGCTTTAGGGCTCCTTGAGGACCAAGTTTGAGAACCACCGCCATAGTTGATTATTGTGTAGCTCAGAGGTTCCCAAACACAGTCCTCAAGGCTCCCCAACACTGCAGGTTTTAGAGATATCCATGGTTGAGCACAGATGGCTAAATCAAATTGACTGAGGCACTAATTAAGTCACCTGTGCTCAGCCATGGAGATTTCTAAAACCTGAACTGTTGGGGAGCCTTGAGGTCGAGGACCGCGTTTGGGAACCTCTGGTGTAGATATGTTTTGTGCAGTTTAAAGCATTTTTGCCTTTAATATTTTGTATTGTGCAAGAAAATGTATATGAGTGACTAAGTTGTGTGTTATGTCTCTGTACAGCTATAAGCCCCCTTAGGGTTATGTCTCTGTACAACTATAAGCCCCCTTAGGGTTATGTCTCTGTACAGCTATAAGCCCCCTTAGGGTTATGTCTCTGTACAGCTATAAGCCCCCTTAGGGTTATGTCTCTGTACAGCTATAAGCCCCCTTAGGGTTATGTCTCTGTACAGCTATAAGCCCCCTTAGGGTTATGTCTCTGTACAGCTATAAGCCCCCTTAGGGTTATGTCTCTGTACAGCTATAAGCCACCTTAGGGTTATGTCTCTGTACAGCTATAAGCCCCCTTAGGGTTATGTCTCTGTACAGCTATAAGCCACCTTAGGGTTATGTCTCTGTACAGCTATAAGCCACCTTAGGGTTATGTCTCTGTACAGCTATAAGCCCCCTTAGGGTTATGTCTCTGTACAGCTATAAGCCACCTTAGGGTTATGTGTCTGTACAGCTATAAGCCCCCTTAGGGTTATGTCTCTGTACAGCTATAAGCCACCTTAGGGTTATGTCTCTGTACAGCTATAAGCCCCCTTAGGGTTATGGCTCTGTACAGCTATAAGCCCCCTTAGGGTTATGTCTCTGTACAGCTATAAGCCACCTTAGGGTTATGTGTCTGTATCTGTCACTTTTAATTTGGCAAACTGACCATTTAGGTGACGGATAATTGGTTGCTGTGGTTTAGTGCACTTGAATGCAGTGGCCCTGATGTTGTCAGACAGCGCCCCCTACTGCCTGGCTATACTGCAAAAAGTTTCATTGTGTGAATATTGTCACTAATGTAAAGGAAAAATATTGTATTCTTGCCTAACTTTTTTAGAGTGGAAGAATAGTTGTTTACAGGAAATATATCCACAGTAAATACAATGAAAGAGGAATAACAGACAGACAAATAAATCAATGCTAAAAAAATATGGTTACTGTTTTTTTTTCTGTTGAAAGCCTGACAGGTTAAGGCAATTTGGTGCTATAAATCGCCAGCAGGAAATGACTGATCGAAATGTATCTTATCGACCTGGAATACTCCTTGACCCACAGAAGACAAGTAGGAGAGTTGAAAGTAAACCTGTAACTGAGGACAGAGCTCCACCGGAAAGACCAAGAGTAGCTTTCCAGACCCCTCTCCCTGAGCCAGCTCTTCCTGGAAATGGCTTTCCTGTAGCTCATGACGATTACCACCGGGGATTGTCCAGCGCGCTTGGGGAAATAGTTGCTCCCAGGTAGGTATGAGATCACTTAGCACATAAGGTTGTATCCTGTGCTAGTTATGTTTCTCGTGGTCTCCTATACAATATTTTAATATAAATATCTGTACGCTATGACATGAATGGGAAATCAGTCATTCTATTAAATGGTGTTTATTTATAGCAAGAGTTATGTAATTTGACACAACATTAACAATATACAATCTAAACAGATAAGATACCAGACAGTGGAGTGAAGTCATAGCTTGCAGATTAGGGCTCTTGCAGATACGTATAAATATGCAAAAATCACGCAGTGTGGAAAGTAGTCATCATAGTATACAGAGTAATAATTTGGGATTTGTGGCTGGATGTCTGGCAGCCATCCGGGGTGTCCACGTTACATCACTAAGGGGATTTGGTCTATTTTCCCTATATGCCTACATGCTATTTCTAGCAGGGTATAAAAACCTCTTGTGTCTCACTGTGTCATTGCCTAATGTTACCCATTCACCAAAGCCAGGGTCCGAAGGTGCCATCCAGGCTCTTGCTATGCATACTTTGGCTGACATTAATTAATGACATATTGCCCAGTGTACTTATACCAAACATACAGACCTTTGGGGCCAACAAAGGGGTCATTGCCCCAGTGGCGGTTATTCCTCTCATGACATTAATCCATAAAAGGTGCATCTGGTGACAGGACACAGAAGATAAAATATACAAATAAGGTGAGTATTATTAGTTAACATTCGGCTTCTGCGCGTTCACTTCTGAAGGCAGATTCTGCCCATACCCTGTGGAGTCTGCCTACTGTAATGCCCAGAAAAATGCAAATTGCGAGCTGGTGACAGCAGCTCATGGCTAACTCTATCTGCCCCTCACAGTATACAAACGAAACATTATTTGGGATCTTAAGGCCGGTGTCAAACATGCGGTTTGGAAGTAGAAATTTATGTACCATTAAAGGCAGCAGATATCTGCTGGTTATTTATGTCTCTATGTGATCTGCTCTGTGCTGGTGCACTCGCCGTCTCCAAGCAGATCCATTATAGTGAAGGCAAAACACTCTGGGCTGTCGCACATATTTGCAAAAGGTATTGGAAGTGTCAAAGCAGCAATTTATTTAAAAGTGAATATGATTGTAAGCACCAGACTAATGTAATCACATCTCAGAAATGATGTTTATTTTAACCCTAATATCAATTCCTTAATCACTAATGATCCTGGATAAATAACTTTGTCCTTCGGCATTGGGGAACAGTGGAACCACTGGAGTATAGTCAGCATTGGGGAACAGTGGAACCACTGGGTATAGTATGTGGTGTGAGGAGCCTGGGCACTTTTAAAACTTCCGCTAAATCTTGTTTCACATCAGCCTTGTAACGATCACAGTGATGGTTTCAGTGATCTTCTATTGCGGCACACATTTCTGTACAATATTGTAACTATAGCATATACGGGTTCCGACTGAAAAATCGACATTAAGAAGGTCGACAAGCAATAGGTCGACACATGGTGGTCGACCGTCAATAGGTCGACAGGGACAAAGTGTCGACACACCAAAGGTTGACATGGGTTTAGGTTGACATGTGCAAATTGTCGACACAAAGATGGTTGGTCCTTTTTTTTAGTTTTTTAGGGCTAGGCGCTTACTGGAAGATTAGGGTTAGACACCTTGAAGGCTAGGATTAAGAACTGGGACGGATAGTCGGGGTTAAGCACTTAGCTCGACGGTTAGGATTTGGCACTAGGAGGGACGGTTAGGGTTAAACACTTACCCCGATGGTTGGAGTTAGGCACTAGGAGGGATGGTTAGGATTAGGCACTAGGAGGGACGGATAGGGTTAAACACTTACCCCGATGGTTGGAGTTAGGCACTAGGAGGGATGGTTAGGCACTTAAACCTAAGGTTAGAGTTAGGCACTAGGAGGAACGATTAGGGTTAAGCACTTAACCTGACGGTTAGGGTTAGGCACTTACCCCGACGGTTAGGGTTAGGCTCTAGGAGGGACGGTTAAGGTTAGGCACTTACCCCGACGGTTAGGGTTAGGCACTTACCCCGATGGTTAGGGTTAGGCTCTAGGAGGGATGATTAGGGTTAGTCACCAAGGGGAGGGTTAATGTTTGTAAATACTAGATGATGATTTGCAAGATTTGCCTGATTTGTGTCCACTCACGATCACAATGCCGATGTGTGTACCTGTGGCTCATCCGTCGTATCTTCATATCTTACCTACAGCAGGTAAGATCTGCCAATCTCGTACACGATGCACTGGAAATCGGTAAGGACGCACGATAGATCATTGGTCAGATTCTACATTTTTTAGCACCATATCGTGTCCTGCAGTGCCGGGGCGAGTTCAAGGGAATTCGCTGACGATATTGCATCGTGAGCACATCGTCTAGTGTGTACGCACCTTTGGGGTGAAGATTAGGGTTTGAAAAAAAATAAATAAAAAATGAGTCAACCATTTTTGTGTCGACCATACCCATGTCAGCCTTTTGACCATGTTGACCTTTTGTACCTGTCGACCCACATCAACGTCGACCTTTTGTGTGTCTACCTTTTGTGCATGTCAACCTATTGACAGTTGACCATTTGGTGTCGACCTATACACTGTTTACCTTGTCGATCTATTGAACCACCCGCATATACAGTAAGGCTGAGTGGTGAGAAGAGATGTTATAGAACCTGTAGGTGCATTGATTTGTGTGAAGGGTAAAGTGACATTAATACAAGACATACAGTATAATTAATATTGGGAACGTTTATAACTTGTAGACTGGATAGCGGACAATGACATGTCTAGAACAAACACAGTAATGTCCTAATCTATAGAATATAAGATAAAGAGTAATTTACTTGTTTGCTAAAAAACCCTGTCCTGGTATAATGATAATAATGAAAATAATAATAAAGTAATTTGGCTGTTACTATTTTTATAATAATTATTACACCCTTCCTTTAAATTCCCAGAAGTTTATAAAAGTTTGCAGGGTAGGAGGGTGCAGGGTAGGAGGGTACAGGGTAGATGAGGTTTAGTCCTTCTTTTTATTTGTTTTACTACATAACAGTAATACCTGCCAGTCCTACATCATGGCAGTCAGAATATAAACAGTGACACTATCTGCCACTAGAAACAGAATATTTCTTTACACATCATGTAAACTTTTTTTTTTTATTATAGGCTTGCGGTTATCCCTCCACCTCACCCACCAGTCTTGGGCGACAATTACCGGACCCCTTATGATGATGCTTATTATTACTATGGTGCTCGAAACCCGCTGGATCCAAACCTTGCATACTGTAAGCAGCAGTATCCTAGTAGATAAGGAGTAAATGGTCATTAGGTAACATCTGCTGTGCCAGCACCTTATCCAGACAATGTAAGATAATGTGTGTGCACAAACCAATATCAGCATTTAGTTATTTCCAGAATGCAGTGCAGCGATGGTAGATGGCTTTACCTAGGGTGGTCAGGGGCACAGACACCAAAGCGTTCATGGTATTTGTCCAGTAAATGTTGATTTTAGAGTAGGCTTCAGGCAAGGCAGTAGCGTTCACTAATTATGGAGAGTGTGTGTGTGTATATATACTGTATACTGTATGTATATTAACTTCTACTACTCTACATCTTTTATATTCTTGTATCGGGAATCGTATCATTATGTATTGTAAGTTTGTAACATTTGTATATCTAATCTTTTACCACCTATGCTGCCTTAAAGGCAATTTAAAATAATAGAATATTTCATAGCTTCAATTTTAACTGGGACTTTTATCCCTGTGCTGGGATTTTTATTTTTTACTTTTATAATATAATAATGTGATGCTCACAATATTTATTATTATTCTTTAAGTAAAATTCCAGAATATCATGTAGGGCTGTGCAATAAGGCAGAACAACTGAACTTATCATGATTGTCAGTACAGTGCCAAATTATAAAACTGACAGTGAGAGAGCCCTGGTCTCTAGAGCTTACACTCTAATGGAAATAAGTAATAGATTGCATATTGGGTATATTGTCAAGTGTTATGACATACTGATTTAATCCGGTAAGCACAGAAATAAAGTGCATTGAGGTGCTGGTGTTTGTGTAGGATATAGGGAGGTGTGGCATTAATGTTGTAGGTCCAAAATAAGAAGTTGTATAAGACAGATGTACAGCCGTGGCCAAAAGTTTTGAGAATGACACAAGTATTGGTTTTCACAAAGTTTTCTGCTTCAGTGTTTTTAGATCTTTTTGTCAGATGTTACTATGGTATACTGAAGTAAAATTACAAGCATTTCATAAGTGTCAGAGGCTTTTATTGATAATTACATTAAGCTTATGCAAAGAGTCAATATTTGCAGTGTTGACCCTTCTTTTACAAGACTTCTGCAATTCTCCCTGGCATGCTGTCAATCAACTTCTGGACCACATACTGACTGATGGCTGCCCATTCTTATCTAATCAATGCTTGGAGTGTGTCAGAATTTGTGGGTTTTTGTTTGTCCACCCGCCTCTTGAGGATTGACCACAAATTCTCTATGGGATTAAGGTCTGGGGAGTTTCCTGGCCGTGGACTCAAAATTTCTATGTATTGTTCCCGAGCCACTTAGTTATCACTTTTGCCTTATGGCAAGGTGCTCCATCATGCTGGAAAAGGCATTGTTCGTCACCAAACTGTTCTTGGATGGTTGGGAGAAGTTGATCTTGGAGGATGTTTTGGTACCATTCTTTATTCATGGCTGTGTTCTTAGGCAAAATTGTGAGTGATCCCACTCCCTTGCCTGAGAAGCAGCCCAGCACATGAATGGTCTCAGGATGCTTTGCTGTTGGCATGACACAGGACAAAGACTTGGAGGATGGCCTGGTGTCAAGAATGGCAGCAAAGAAGCCTCTTCTTTCCAGGAAAAACATCAGGGACAGATGGGTATTCTGCAAAAGGTACAAGGATTGGACTGCTGAGGACTGGGGTAAAGTTATTTTCTCTGATGTATCCCCTTTCAGATTGTTTGGGGCATCTGGAAAAATGCTTGTCCGGAGAAGGAAATGTGAGCGCTACCATCAGTCCTGTGTCATGCCAACAGTAAGGCATCCAGAGACCATTCATGTGTGGGGTTACTTCTCAGTCAAGGTAGTGGGATCACTCACAATTTTGCCTAAGAATACAGCCATGAATAAAGAATGGTACCAAAACATCCTCCAAGAGCAACTTCTCTCAACCATCCAAGAACAGTTTGGTGACGAACAATGCCTTGAATGATGGGGCGCCTTGCCATAAGGCAAAAATGATAATGAAGTGGCTTGGGGAACAAAACATCGAAATTTTGGGTCCATGGCCAGGAAACTCCCCAGACCTCAATCTCATTGAGAACTTGTGGTCAATCCTCAAGAGGCGGGTGGACCAACTAAAACCCACAAATTCTGACAAACTCCAAACATTGATTAGATAAGAATGGGCGGCCATCAATCGGTATGTGGCCCAGAAGTTAATTGACAGCATGCCAGGGTGAATTGCAGAGGTCTTGAAAAGGAAGGGTCAACACTACAAATATTAACTCTTTGCATAAACTAAATTTAATTGTCAATAAAAGCCTTTGGCACTTATGAAATGCTTGTAATTTTACTTCAGTATACCCTAGTAACATCTGACAAAAAGGTCTAAAAACACTGAAGCAGCAAACTTTGTGAAAACCAATACTTGTATCATTCTCAAAACTTTTTGCCATGGCTGTACAGAGGATTGGGTTTAGTACTTATCTAAAGGTGTCCACATTGTGATATAAAGTAATTACTCAGTATTGCATTTTGTTGCGTGCTGACATATATGTATATTATGAAAATCTGAATAAGATTGAAACGTTGAAATTCGCTTCAATGTGTCTTAGTGTTTTCTTAATGCCCTGAGTGCCGCACTTTTGTGTTTTACTCTATATATATATATATATATATATATATATATATATACACACACACACACACACACACACACACACACACACACACACACACACACACACACACACACACACACACACACACACACACACACACACACACTATTTTATGCAGTGTTAAATATACAACAGACTCCCAAGGTGAAAAAATTACTTATGCAGCCAGCTGAAAAAGAAAGGGCCACCTAACCCTCATACAAAAGACTAAATTCATACACAACAATTTATCAGCATACGGCACTCAGTTAAGTCCATACAAATATCAAATTAAATTTGAATACACTTAAATGTCTGAAAGGAAATGTTCAGAGGTTATCCCTGAGATTCTCAGTTGATTGTTCTTGCTTGTCTCGTAGTGTCAAATACAAGGAAACAAACACATGAAACATATCATAGTGTAGTACATCTTAATACATCAAATATGGACACCACCATAGAGTGTTAAGTTTGTTCTATGTCCTTGTGGAAAAGTAGTTGTGTAAAAAAAAGGTCCACATATAAAGGTTTCTTTAAATAGTGTAGAAATCAGAGCATCAGTTAAAAGAACAAAAGTAACCCAGATGTGAGGATCGCAGATTTTGGGCTCAGTGAGTACGGTACGCTTTATTTCTGTATGATGAATTGTGGACTCAGATGTCTGATGCTCTGATTTCTACACTATTTAAAGAAACCTTTATATGTGGACCTCCCTCCATTCTTTCTGTGAGTTGGGTACGCAACTACTTTTGCACAAGGACAAAGAACAAACTTAACACTCTATGGTGGTGTCCATATTTGATGAATTAAGACGTACTACACTATGATATGTTTCCTTGCATTTGACACTACGAGACAAGCAAGAACATACAACTGTGAATCTCAGAGATAACCTCTGAACATTTCCTATCGGACATTTAATTATATTCAAATTTTATTTGATCTTTGTATTGACTTTACTGAGCGCCGTATGCGGATAAATTGTTGTACACCAAATTATTTTATTTAATCTGATATGAAATTGTATTAAAACAGATTCCCCAGGCATGCAGGGATTGCAGGCTGGCCCAGGAGTCGGAGTGCCTGCTATGCATAGCATCCAGACTTATCCCGAAAATTACACTGTGTAAGTAACCATTATTACTATTCTTACTCTTCATTTATATAATGCCAACATGTACAGAGATATGTGATTCATTTACTTGGGTCTCTGCTGTAGTGTAACTTTCAGTCTAATATCCTGTTTGCTGTTTGAAGGAATGGCTTTATTTGGAACCGAGCTCTACAGAAGAGACTGTTAGGTGACTGGTGGTAGGAGTACTTTTCTTCCAGGTAGTGGTTTTAGACCAAAGTGCCTCAATTTCACCCTTTTTCGTGCCTCATTTCTCCAGCGAGTATCCTCGATAGACCATAGGGCTCTATGAGCCACGATAGAGCTCACAGAGAGAGGTTGTTTCTTACAGGCATTACAAAACAAAACGAGAAATCTTTGGCTGTCAAACGTAGTGACTCTTCCCTTTGTTCTTAGTAGTTAGGAGTAATTTGATGTAACAGAAGACACAGGTGCACTCCAAACTTTTACTAGTACAGAACCAAGACAAGACTTTTCAACCCATCTTAACCTAAAGTCTTGAACACCAAGCTTCGAGTGGTATGGTCCAAGATGGAGTCCTTAAGATCAGTAATTAAGAGCTGGTGCCAACAACTTTTTGCCCTTAATATGTGTGCATGAACATTGTCCCAATTTAAGACCATCTTCTTTTTAAAGCCAGCTATACATCCTACCTTTGGTGTAGCCTCCTTCAGACTGCTGGTGTTCTAGAGGAGCTTGTTTGGATTTTGAATTATCGCAAATTCAACATGGTACCCAGTCAGAGAATTCTCCTTCATGGTTTAAATTACGATGAGGCAGTAGAGCATTTTTTCGACCAGAAGACGAGATAAAAACTGTACAGTTTCTAGTGGAGGGAGTGTTGGGTCTTAGATGTCCTTCTGTTCACCTCTGTATGAAATGATAGGGAAGTTAGTCTGCATTCATTCGTGGAGTAGAAAGTTGGGACGAGGACTATCTGAGTCAACACCCAGTTTGCATGGGAGAATAGTTTCTGCATCCAGAGTTGTTCAGTTTGCTGGTAAAATGGGTTAATCCAGAGATAGATTTGATTACATTCCAGCACAACAACATTCCTAGGTTTTTGTTTTTGGAATCCAAGGACATGTTGCGATTGCTATAGAATGCTATGACAACATAGTGGAACTTCACGTTGGACCAATGCTTCCTTGGTTTGTAAAAAGGCCAAGTTGGAACATGTTTCATTGACAGTGGCTACAGACCCAAGAAGGGCTTAGTACTTACACGTAGTAATCATTGCAGCGGGTCCCAGTTGGTGCCTGCAGGAATACCTGCTGTCTCAAGGTCTATCGTTGCACCAGGGCCTTCGTTTACTGGCTTTAAATGCATGGCTTGAGAGCTAAAGGTCTTTCAGAAGAGATGGTGCAGATGATGCTAAGAGCTAGGAAGCCAAAGTCTCCTCATGAAAAACAAAAGTTCTGAAAGACTTATGTTCTTTGGTTTTTAATGTAAACACTTAGGTATTCACTTATCCTCTTTTAGGCTGTCCCACAATCTTTTTATTCTTACAGTCTGTGTTAGATTGCGGCCTTGCTGTTTATTTTTGTTAGAAACTGGCATCATTTCCGGAGGTTCAGAACTATCTTCAGGGGGGTTTACAAACCCAACCTCTCGATGTTTCCCCCTTTGCACTGTAGCATCTTAACCTAGGGCCTGATTCAGAGCCGCTCGTAAGCGGCCGCTCGTTCGCTCCGAGAGATGTTTGCCCAACTGCGCATGCGTACGGATCGTAATACGCATGCGCGAACCAGTCAGTGCGGCCGAAAATCGTTTGTTCGCTAAATAGCGAATGCCTGCTATTTTGATTGACAGAATGAGGCGTATGTGGGTGGTAACAGGGGAAGGTGCTTGAAAAACGGGGAGTGGAGATCCGAACGCAGGCGTGCTTAAAGGTCAAAACGGGCGTTTTAAGGGTGTGCATAATTAATACAGCAGCGTCACTGACCACGTCACTGGGTTATTTTATAGCCAGAACTGCTCGCAAGATTGTGGTAGCAAAAACCAACCACAAGAATAGCGAGCAGTTCATACGCTGGTCGATGTACTCGATTAATCTAATAAATAGCGGACATGACGTAGGATACGAGCGGCCAGGGGGCGTCTTTTTACAAAAAACGACCGCAAGTTTTGTTCGCTCGTTCAGACATAGAGGCGTGAACAGACCACAAAGAGCGAACAGTTCATTTGAATAGCCACCCCTATTTTCTGGACGAACGACCACAAATAGCGTCCGGCTCTGAATCAGGCCCCTAGTTCCTTCCTCATTGTTTCAACCTAAGGTGATTTAAAGTTTTCACCTAAATCAAGGGAGCGTAATTTCTTCTGCCTCTAATAATTTACCTTGTAGTACGTCTGGTCTTATTAAGACTGGAAGCTGGTCAACCAGTAGACATTCAAACAAACTATTAGCTCCACAATTTCAATAGGCTTATTCTTGTTTCGGTCTCCAGCTACAAGACCAAATCTCAGCTCATTCAGCCAGATCTGAGTACTTCCTTGGTGGCCTGGCACGGAGTCTCTGCCAAGCAGCTTAAGGTGCGTACATACGGGATGATTTTTAGAACGATTTGTCGTTAACGACAAATTGTTCAAAAAATCGTTCAGTATTTGCCCCAAAACGATGAACGAAAACTACAAATGCGCGCTCCCGTTTGCCGTTTGTTGTTTTCGTTCATCGCCTGAACCTCCTGTCCAACCTGACGATATTGTCAGGTTGGACATGTTCGGGAATGAGGGAAGGAGTCCGGCAATTAACAAAATCGTTCTTGATTTCGTTAAGTGTGTGTGCTCACTGTCGTTAATGACACTGAGCACAGCCCTGCTGGGGACACACGGGTCAATGTTCGTTCAGGGTGCACATCGTCCCGTGTGTACGCACCTTTAATCAGGCAGCCACTTGGTTTTTTTGTCCACACTTTTGCAAAGTTTTACCAGTTTCACGTTTTCACATCTAAAGGTAGATAGCTTTGGTTTGGGTGCAAAGTTTTTTATTCATCATTGTTTGAGCATATTCTCCCTTAGAGGTAGCTTTGGAACATCACCATGGTAGCAGTGTAGGAGTAATGAGGATTTTTTTTACTCACAGTTAAATCCGTTTCTCTGTTTCCCCCATTAGTAACTTTTATGTGCTTGAGTGTTTCAGTCTACGTTTTCATTCTTTATGGCTATCATTTAGGGCTTTGTAACTTGGAAACTGAGAGAGGGGTTGGCTGGGGGAGAAGCTTCAGCCTCAGAGATATGAATTAACCTTTTAGGTGTCCTGCTCTTGCACCATCAACTGAATCCCATTGTAACAGTATCCTACAGATGGACTCAGAGAAACTGAAACTGTTAGACCCAATAATCCTCTCATAACCATTTCGTACATGCAGTACTGTGAAATAATACAGGATTTGTGGTTTAATTGCAAACACATTAAACATTTTAGCATTGTAATCACTACTTAATATGGGTTTCCACTAAAAATAACTAAATTCTTCCCTTCTCTATAATAGATCTTTAATTGGACTGTCCTCAGTCGCTGTGTTGGGCAACGTCCAAATACTGTTATTAGAAGTGAAGAGGTGTCATATAGGTTTTTTCTTCCTCAGGGTCCATAGGGATCCACAGGGATACCATGGGGATATTATGGTTGGAAGACCAGGCACCAAACAGTTAGTTTCAGCTCCCAAGATGCCCCGGGTCCTCCTCCATATACAGTATACCCCGCCCCTAGCCAGAGGATTTCAGTTGTTCGTTTGGTGCGGCAAGATCAAGATGCGGGACTGCTGTGGCAGTCTAAGCTTTTATTTTTCTTTTCCTTTCTTATGTTTGAGTCAGCAGTACCCAGCGTCTGTATTAAGACGCAGATAATGCAACTCCATCTACCTCCGCCGGGGGCCGCAACATCAGTAATTGTGCTAGTGATTTCGGCGGGTCGCGGCTGAGCTTAGCTAGCAGCAATGCTGCGATCTGGACTGCACCGGATGTTCGGAGATGTCAGATAAGGTGATTCCTCGCTTATGAGGAATCGTGCGCGGCAGTCCTTGCTTCTGGTGTCAGAGACACACCAGAAGCCTCTGCTGTCAGGGCCCGGGATTGTACAGCTTCCTCACTATGCCAGCCGGGGCCTTATCGTCTGACGCTGGGGACTGGCTATCTGCTGCCATGAGGCTAGGTACTCTGCTGGTTGACGCAGCTTAGGGGAGGTAGGTGCTCCCCCAGCAGCTCCTACCCAGACGCAGTCCCTATGAAGGTTTTGCGCGTCTGGGTTGCTCCACCTGCCCTCCATGTGTATGAGTCGCTCACGGTCCATGCTGAGTGCACCCTGTAGCTGTGGCCTCAGGAGGGTCTGGGTCTGGGTCAGTCTCCCTGTATACCTCTCCCTTGGTTAAGGTATATGGTGCTCTATGTCCTACCATTCCTTTGCGATGCTGTAGTTGATTTAGAGCTGATTGTAATTATATTACATATGCATTGTTTGTGACTGTTTGCTAGCTGCTGATTGACTGTCTTTGATTTCTAAATCTGTCAAATATAACTATCACTGTTTTCTCTCCATCCTCTCGGGGTGGAGGTTTCTTTCTGAGTACTTCACATTCGATTGAGATTTGTGAAGGCTGTCACATTGCATTGTTACCTTTTATACGTATGTACGCTAAGCGTAAAAGGAAACAGGAGTTCAGGCAAGTATTATTTATGACTGTCAGTTATAGCCATCACTGCTATTGCTCCATTTGACCCTCAACTACCAGGTGTGTAGGGGTTAAATTGTACTTCACATACCATTCACATGCTGCCCATCCCCCTCTCTCCTAATTAATTGGAGACGCTCAGCTGCAATTAATCATGGAAATGTATGCTGAGGGGAGATTTGGGCTCTCTCTCTGAGTATACCTTTCTTCTAGGACCAAGTTATATAGCACTGGAATCCTACCAACTTTTTTGCTTGTATAAGTTGATTCAGTGTCGATTTGCAATGTGATTGAGATTTAGTGCCCATTTGCAAATATATTTATATGCATGTACATCCTACCAAACTTATGGGTTTAGGTAGTTGCTTTTTGCTTTTAATGCCCTTTTGCAAATATATTATATGCATTTTATGAGCCGAATTCAATTCAGTGCCATGTTAAATAGCTGCGGGAGGGAGCTCCTGCAGTTATTGAATTCAACGCGCTGTTAGCATTGTCGGGAATGGGTTAACTCTGAGAATGCCGGTTATCGCGACTTAACCTGGGTGTTAATTCGCGGTAACCGGCTTTCTCTGGCTAAAGTGCCGGGCGCACGGCTGTTAGTGCCGCGCTAAGCCGGCAAACAGCTGCACGCCCGGCACTTTTCTCGGATTTCTCTTGACATCGCCAGGGGGGTGCAAGACTAAACCCTTTAGCCGCCCAAACAGCGCTGTCTATTGAATAGCTTCAGGAGCTCCCTATCACGGCTATTCAACATTTAATTCGGCCCTAAGTGACTTATGCTGTAAAAAAAAAAATTGTTTTCTTTTGTTTTTTTCCTAACCCCCAACTACCTAGTGTATAGGGGTTAGAGAGTACTTCACATTTATTTTTTGTCTGTGAAAAGGGTCACATTGCATTGTTACCCCAACATTGAATGTAGGTTACTTGCAAGTATTTCCCATGTATCAGGACAAGGGTAAACAGGAGACTGTTGTCCCTGTGCTGGTTTCATGTAAATCCTGTGCAGTTGGCCTCTCAGGATTTCACACAGGATGGACTGTTTGTTGACTGTTATACACTGACAGTCCACCTCGCCAGCACCTGTTCAGAGGTCACCTTGAATGTGTACCTGGTCTCAGGTTATGACGCAGTTAGTCGACCGCTTACAGTCCCCACACTGCCTTGGTCTCAGGTTATGACGCAGTTAGTGGACCACTTACAGCCCCCACACTGCCTCCCACTTTGGATTACCCACAATGATTACAGCCTGCTTTGTTTCCTTTCCCATACTTCCTTCCTGGATGGTTATGTCCACTCAGTTCAGAATCTGGCTTTTAGCATCTATCTATCTGCAGATGTTACAGAAGGCATCAGCCGTCTAAGCATATAGATGGACTGCACCATCCTCTGTCCACCCTGCTTTCAGAATCTGATATATCATCTGAGGAGGCAGAGGATACACAGGTTTCTCCCTCTGGCTCTATCTCTGAGAGGGGGAGTGTCATTCATCAGTGGATGTTCCTCTTTAGCAGGGGTGGTTAATTCAATCCTCATTATAGAAGATGAAGTACCGGCTCCTAAAGCCTAATAAACTTGGTGTTCAGACACCAGAAGGTGATTTAGGCTGGATTCCCTCAATCTGAACAGCTCACTGATCTTATGGGGGAAGCATGGAACACTCCAGCTAAACTGTTCCAGATTCCAAAAAGACTAGTGTCTTTTTACCCTCTCCCACAGGGAGAGTGCATTGGTGGGAAATCCCCCCCCCCTACTGGGGATTCTTACGTGACACCTTCCTAAAGGGTTACTCCCCAGAAGGTTGTTTGCACAACTCCCCCATCAGGTCCTATAAAGGCCATTCATGCCCTGCTAAATTCAGGGGTGATCATCCCGGATTCTTTTAGCTAACAAGGAAGGAGTTATTACTCAGATTTGTTTTTGATTCAGAAGCTAAATGGGTCTCATCACACTATTTTGAATCTGAAATATCTCTACAGGTTCATCCATGAGCCAAGTTCTGTATGGAGACCCTACTGTCAATTATGCTGGCAATGGAACCTGGGGACTTCATGGTTCCCTGGACATACAGGATGCATATCTGCATGTACGAATTGCACTACTCCACCAAGGGTTTCTGAGTTTTGCTGTTCGTCAGCAACATTACCATTGCCCTTTGGTCTGTCCACAGCCCCTCGGGTGTTTACCAAGATAATGGTGAACATGACTGCTCATCTCAGAAGGAGTCAGGATACTGCCATACTTGGACAACCTCCTGATATTGTCAGTCTATGGAGGTTTTACAACATCATCCCCATCTGACCACTGCCTGTCTACAGGAGCAGGGCTGATTAATCAATTGGAAAAAGTCTTCCCATTCTCCAACAGAGGAGATGGTACATCTGGGGACGCTACTGGATTCCCTGGCACAAAGGATCTTTCTACCAATGGACAAGTTTTCGGCTCTACAATTGTGGGTGTGCAATTTGCTCAGCAATCAGAGGGTATCCATTCACTCAGCAATGTAGGTCTTGGGGTCCATGGTATCCACCTTCAACATGGTGGAATATGCCCAGTTCCATTCCAGGCCTCTACAAAAATGTATTCTCTCCAGGTGGAATGTACAACATCATCTTCTAATGTCTCAGAGGATCCTTCTCACTCCAGAGATTCGTCACTCCCTCCTGTGGTGGCTGAGAAAGGATCATCTAAACATAGGGGTGCCCGTTCTGGATTCCAAATTGGCTGCTTCTCACTACGGACGCCAACCTTCGCGGATGGGTGGCAGTGACCGGTTATCACACCTTTCAGGGAAGATGGACAAATCAAGAAAGTCACCTGCCAATAAACATTCTAGAACTGCGAGCAGTATACAGAGCACTGATCATGGCACAGGACCTACTCCAGGGCAGGCCGGTCCAGATCCAGTCCAATAATGCGACTGCAGTGGCCTACCTCAATCATCAGGGAGGCACAAGAAGTTATGCAGCCATGAAAGAAGTGACAACGGTTCTGATTAGGGCAGAATGTCATCTTCCGGCCATCTCAGCAATATTTATACTGGGAGTGCTAAATTGGGAAGCAGACTTCCTAAGTCGCCAGGACATACATGCCGGAGAGTGGTCTCTCCATCCGGGGGTGTTTCAACTCCTGGGAAACAAATGGGGCCTACCGGAGATGGATCTTATGACGTCACGCCACAACCACAAGGTCCCCAAGTACGGGTCCAGGTCCAGAGACCCATCAGCAGCATTTGTGGATGGACTGGCAGTAAGATGGGACTTCAAGCTGGCGTATCTATTTCCTCCGATTCTCTACTCTCAAGAGTTCTCAGAAAATTCAAGCAGGAAGGTGGAACGGTAATACTGGTGGCTTCGGCTTGGCCCAGACGTCATTGGTTCACCGACATACAGAATCTGTCCATAGACAGTCCTTATCCTCTTCCTCTATGGCAGGATCTGCTAACCCAGGGTCCTTGCCGACATCCGGACTTAACCTCGTCTGGCTTTGATGGCATGGCTTTTGAATCTTCCATCCTAAGAGCAAAAGGTTTTTCCAGTTCTGTAATTCAGACAATGCTTAGGGCACGGCAGTCTGCCTCTGCCCACATCTATTACAGAGTTTGGTATTCCTTTGGTCAATGGTGTTCCCATAGGAAATTTTGATCCTAAATACAGTCAGGTCCATAAATATTGGGACATTGACAGAATTTTCATATTTTGGCCTCTATTCACCACCACAATGGCTTTGAAATGAAACAAACAAGATGTGATTTAACTGTAGACTTTCAGATTTAATTTGAGGGTAATTACATCCAAATCAGGTGAACGGTGTAGGAATTACAACGGTTTCTATATGTGCCTCCAACTTTTTAAGGGGCCAAAAGGACAAACAATCCTAAATCTAACTTTCACTTTTTAATACTTTGTTGCAAATCCTTTGCAGGCAATTACAGCATGAAGTCTGGAACGCATAGACATCACCAGACGCTGGGTTTCATCCGTGGTGATGCTCTGCCAGGCCTCTACTGCAAATGTCTTCAGTTCCTGCTTATTCTTGGGGCATTTTCCCTTCAGTTTTGTCTTCATCAAGTGAAATGCATGCTCAATCGGATTCAGGTCAGGGGATTGACTTGGCCATTGCATAACATTCCACTTTTTAGCCTTAAAAAACTCTTTGGTTGCTTTTGCAGTATGCTTGGTCATTGTCCATCTGCACTGTGAAGAGCTGTCCAATGAGTTCTGAACATTTGACTGAATATGAGCATATAATATTGCCCGAAACACTTCAGAATTCATTCTGCTGCTTTAGTCAGTAGTCACATCATCAATAAATATAAGGGAACCAGTTCCATTGGCAGCCATACATGCCCACGCCATGACACTACCACCACCATGCTTGACTGATGAGGTGGTATGTTTTGGATCATGAGCAGTTCCTTTCCTTCTCTTCTCTTCCCATCTCTCTGGTACAAGTTGATCTTTGTCTCATCTGTCAATAGGATGTTGTTCCAGAACTGTAATGGCTTTTTTAGATGTTGTTTGGCAAACTCTAATCTGGTCTTCCTGTTTTTGTGGCTCACCAATGGTTTGCATCTTGTGGTGAACCCTCTATATTCACTCTTGTGAAGTCTTCTCTTGATTGTTGACTTTGACACATATACATCTACCTCCTGGAGAGTGTTCTTGATTTGGCCAACTGTTGTGAAGGGGTTTTTCTTCACCAGGGAAATAATTATTTTGTCATCCACCACAGTTGTTTTCCGTGGTCTTCCGGGTCTTTTGGTGTTGCTGAGCTCTCCGGTGCGTTCTTTCTCTTTAAGAATGTTCCAAACAGTTGATTTGGCCACACCTAATGTTTTTGCTATCTCTCTGATGGGTTTGTTTGATTTTTCAGCCTAATTATGGCTTGCTTCACTGATAGTGACAGCTCTTTGGATCTCATATTGAGAGTTGACAGCAACTGATTCCAAATGCAAATGTCACACCTAGAATCAACTCCAGACCTTTTACCTGCTTAATTGATAATGAAATAATGAGGGAATAGCCCATACCTGTCCATGAAATAGCTTTTGAGTTGATAGTCCCATTACTTTTGGCCCCTTAAAAAGTGGGAGGCACATATTGAAACTGTTGTAATTCCTACACCGTTCACCCGATTTGGATGTAATTAGCCTCAAATTAATTCTGAAAGTCTGCAGTTAAAGCACATCTTGTTTGTTTCATTTCAAAACCATTGTGGTGGTGAATAGAGGCCAAAATCTGACAATTCTGTCAATGTCCCAATATTTATGGACCTGACTGTATTTAGGATTTCCAGGGTACTGGCTTTTCTTCAGGCAGGATTAGACAAAGGTCACCGACTGGCAACTTTGAAAGTGCACATTTCTGTACTATCAGTCTGGTTCCAGAAGAAGATTGCTTCAATACCAGATGTTAGAATTCTTTTCCAAGGAGTTCTGCGAGTTCAGCCTCCTTTTGGTTCCACCGGTAGCACCGTGGGATTGTCTTTAGTTCTTAAGGGGCTACAGGCTCCCCCATTTGGACCTTTGGACTCTATGGATTTGAAGTGGTTAACAGTAAAGACACTTTTTCTTATAGCTATCTCTTCTGCTCGCAGAGTCTCTAATTTGGCAGCGATAACTTGTCGCTCCCCAATTTTGATTTTTCACCAGGATAAAGCTGTTCTACTTGTACAAGAAAGGGTTACCTTCCTAAGGTAGTGTCCCTTTTTCATATGAATGAAGAAATTGTTGTTCCATCTTTTCAGGCTCCAGACCTTTCTGTAGGTGAAGTCTCCCTGGAGGTAGTTCGTGCTCTCCGGATTTATGTGGAGTGTACAAACTCTGTTAGAAAATCAGATGCTCTTTTTGTATTGTATGGTTTTCACAAACGAGGATGGCCAGCAAACAAGCAGACACTGGCTCGATGGTTACGTATGACTATCTCTCAGGTGTACATTCTCCCTGTCCCAAGCACGGTGACAGCACATTCTACTCGGTCTGTAGGGCATCGTGGGCATTTAGTCATGGTGCCTTTGCTGAGCAATTGTGCAAGGCAGCCACGTGGTCTTCTGTCCACACAGGTTTTATGCCTTTGATACTTTTGCCTCTCGGGATACTTTCTTTGGGTGACAAGTTCTCCTTTCTGCTCAGGAGTGTCCCCCACCCTAGGGGAACTGTTTTAGGACATCCCCATGGTATCTTTGTGGATCCCTATGAACTCCGAAGAAGAAAAATTTGAGTTATGCTAGACTTACCTAGATAACTCCTTTTCTTCGAGGTCCATAGGGTCCACAGGGCACCCACCCTGACGCACCTGGCTTCATTGGGTGATTTTTCTTTCGGTCACAGATTCCCTCATTTTTGTGTAAGAGTGTTTCTGGTGTACGATTGTTCTTTTTTTCTCCTCTTTCCTTCTCTTGCCTTGAGGCTTGTTAACTAAACTGAATTGCTATGGCTAGGGGCGGGGTATATATTGAGGAGGACCCAGGGCATCTTGGGAGCTGAAGCTTTAACTGTTTGGTGCCTGGTCTTCCAACCATAATATCCCTATGGACCTCGCACAAAAGCAGTTATAAGTCTACCATAACTCTAATTATTTAGAAGTGAAAAAGCCCTTAATATATTTTAATTATAAATAATGCAATTAACTTGTAAATAACTTAATCTAAATTTATATACTTTATTCTTAATTCCTCGTTTTGGCATTTGCAATGTGAAGGCCTTCATCACGTACTATGGGGAACACCTAAGATAACATGTGTTTGCATATAATCATGTGTATATACAGGTTGAGTCTCGAATATATAAATATTCCGAAATACAGAATATTTTTAGCATGAGTGATATAGTGAAACCTTTGCTTTTTGATGGTTCAATGTACACAAACTTTGTTGAAGGCACAAAATTATTAAAAATATTGTATAAAATTATCTTCAGGCTTTGGGCCTGATTCAGAGCCGGACGCTATTTGCGCTCGCTCGTTCATAAAAAAGGGGTGGCTATTCAAATGAACCGTTCGCTCTTTGCGGTCTGTTCACGCCTCTAGGTCTGAACGAGCGAACCAAACATGCGGTCGTTTTTTGGAAAACTACGCCCCCTGGCCGCTCGCATCCTACGTCATGTCCGCTATTTATTAGATTAATCGAGTACATCGACCAGCGTATGAACTGCTCGCTATTCTTGTGGTTGGTTTTTCCTACCTCAATCATGCGAGCAGTTCTGACTATAAAATAACCCAGTGACGTGGTCAATGACGCTGCTGTATTAATTATGCACACCCTTAAAACGCCCGTTTTGACCTTTAAGCATGCCTGCGTTCGGATCTCCACTCCCCGTTTTCAAGCACCTTCCCCTGTTACCACCCACATACACCTCCTCATGTCACTCAAAATAGCAGGCATTCGCTATTTAGCGAACAAACTATTTTCGGCCACACTGACTGGTTCGCGCATGCGTATTACGATCCGTACGCATGCGCAGTTGTGCAAACATCGCTCGGAACGAACGAGCGGCCGCTTACGAGCGGCTCTGAATCAGGCCCTTTGTGTATAAGGTGTATATGAAACATAAATGAATTTAATGTATGCACATAAACTTTGTTTGAGCCACAAAATTATTGAAACTATTGTACAAAATTACCTTCAGGCTATGTGTATAAGGTGTATATAACACATAAATGCATTCTGTGTTTAGATTTGGGTCCCATTCCCAAGATATATCATTACGGTATGCTGATATCCAAAATACCCCTGGTCCCAAGCATTTTGGATATGGGAGACTCAACCTGTAATATACAACTAGAGCAATGCACATATACTGTATATAATAGTTTTTCATTATGAAAAAAAATGTCATGAGATCCATCCATTTTGATGCTTCGTAGTGACAGTAAGCAGAAAGCAGGAGGAAGAGGAGCCAGTTTAGGAGCATTTCCAGAAGAAAGACCTCGGCAGACCCGAGATACCGCTGTTTCGTACCAGGAGCAGTTGGAACAACAGGTGCAGTAACTTGTCAATGTGAATGGCTTCCACTATTTCAGATATTGTACTATAGTGTAATAAAAAGAGAACAACACGTTATTTGTCTGCAGATAAGGGAAACTAATGAGAGGCGCAGAAAGGAGAAAGAAGAGCGAGAACGAATTGATGCTAAATTAGAAGCCGATTTGAAGAATTACAACCCCTGGGGCAAAGGTGGAGGAGGAGCTCCGCTCAGAGATTCTAAGGGAAATCTTATCAGTAAGCGTTCAGTGTCCGTGTACGGGTTCTAGGGTGTATTTGGTTGGCATAAAAAGCATTTCTGCTTAATAAAGGGTGGAATTCAATTCAGCAAAATGTGCTGCAGGCAGCACACCTATTGGCTAATTATGGTAAGCCAGGTATTGCACATTTTGTGTGTACCTCTATGGGTTGCAAGAAAACATTTACACTGTAGATCAGTTATTTACAACCTTTTTTAACTCACGGCACACCGAACATGTTTGAACATTTCTAAGGAACACGATCTGTCCCTCTCGGGGAAAAAAAAACACAGATTAGCCCCCACTGGAAAAACACTCACAAATTGACCCCCACAGGAAAAAGAACAGACATTGACCACCACAGAAAAACAAACACACACATTGGCCCCCACACAAAAATAAACACACACATTGCCCCCCACAGAAAAAAATAAAACACAATGGCTCCCACAGAACAAAAATAAACACATTGGGCCCCACAGAAACAAAATAAATAAAACACAATGGCCCCACAGAAAAAAATATAAAACAAAATGGTCCCAAAGAAAGAAAACAAACACACACGTTGACCCCCACAAAAAACAACAATCACATTGGCTTGCAGATATCTGTAGTAGGTAGTTGGGCATAGCTTGGCACTTTTTGCCCCATTGGTGAAGCGCCATTTTGTGGGCTAAGCTGATTTTCACAACAATGCATTCCATTAATTCACTGGAAACTAGTGAAAGTTATGACCTATATATACGATGCACTGATTTTTTGTGAACAGTCTGCATTCTCATGAATATTGGACCGGTATGGTGCAGACAGCTGCTCTTTAAATGCTGTAATTAAAAATGATATTTCTACTTCAGGGTCCATAGGGTATCCACAGGATACCTTGGGGTATAGGTGTGACGTCAGTCGCCGGGCACCATAGAGTTAAGCTTTTCAGCCTCCCAGGATGCACTAGGGTCCCCCTCCTATACCCCGCCCCCGAGCCAAGGCACCTCAGTTTAGTTTGGTGCCCGGCCGGAGTCGGGTGCACCTGTCGGAGTGGGGGCTAGAAGAGCACCTGAAGCTTTCTCCTATGCAGCTGTGGCTGCACATCTGGGTGTACAGCATGGACAGTCAGTCCTGACGTCCATGCTGTCTTCCCTACACCCCCGCTGGTACCAGAACGCCGGTACCGATCCGGGGATGCTGGTGAGCATCTGGGGTCACAGCTAGCGGTGACCCCAGATGTTCCGAACCATGGCCGGATTTAAGGGGGACAAAGGTAAGCAGCGGGGTCCCGCGGTGGGTCCCCGCTGATCACATGGTCCTGAGTCCCCAGGCAGGGGGCTCCCTGGGGACTGGCTACAGCGTGGAGCCAGGCGACCAACCTGCGCTTCCACTACCCCCTGGGACAGCGGACCGCAGCAGAGCGGTAGCGCTGCGGCTTCCCAGGGGTTAAATGCATGACAGGGGAGCGCGCCTTCCCTGTCTCACAGCCGGCGCCTCCCCCGCTGCACACAGCCCTCTCTGCACGCTGCCGACTGGTCCTGTGGCAGCGCTCCTCCCCCAGGCCAGCCTCCTCTCTGCTCCTCGGCGGCCATCTTCTCCTGAACGCATGGTGAACGCTGCTGGAAGCGCTGGACGGAAGCATCATGGTCTGGGTCCCCCTGCATACCTCTCCTCCACTGTGGTCAGGTCTGTGTATGCAGTGCTGTGTCCTACCAGGCCCTGTGTCTGCGTAGTTGAGTGATCAGCGCTGTTAGTGCAGGAATTGATTTTCTTTGCATTGTATGTGACTGTGCTAGCGCTGCTGCCTGTAACTTTTCTTCTAAACTGTCAGCTTTATTCTGTCCCTGTTCTTTCTGCTAAGCCCTTGCGGTGCGGTGCTGCAGGGTGGTCTCTCGCCTTTTAACTATTTAATTGGTGAGAGGGGTCACATACCTGGTGCCATCATGTCTGAAAGTGATTTCCCTCTCCGGCTACAGTGTACTACGTGTAAAGTACCGTTAGCGGAGGGGGAGGGTAGCGCGGAGGGCCTTTGCCGGCAGTGTTTGTCCATGGCGCGGCCGCTTACGGTTACAGCACCAGTACAGGAGCCGCCATGGGCTTGTTTCGCTCAGGCACTTACAGCCTTAGTGGGCTAGATAGCTCCGCAGCCCGCGTTTACACCGATGGGTTTGTCCCAGCAGTCAGTGGTGTCGTCACCCATGCAGGGTTTCCCATGACAATTGGTGGTACCCCACAGTCTCCCTATTTCCCCACTCCCGGTTTCTCAGGAGCCAGCGTGGGTTAACTCCCTGACGAGTTCTGTACAGCACTTGTCGGATGTGTTGCAAGGGGAGTCTGTGATGCGGCCGCATAAACGGCCGGTGGCGTCTCTGTTGGCTCCTTATGAGGATGACGAGGGGACGTCTGATGATGGGGAGATTCTGGATCCTTACGAACCTTGGAACCTCTCCAAACTAAGGACGCTAATGCTAAGTCCAAAGTATATATTGCTGGACTTATTCGGGCGGTCCGCACAGCCTTGGTGATTGAGGACGAAGTTCCCCCAGCGGCTAAATCTAAGTATGCCTTTTTCAAAGATGTGAAGGGCGGTGCCACAGTCTTTCCTCTTTCGGGTCAGTTAGTGGACCATTTAGAGGAGGCGTGGAAACAGCCTGGCAAAAGATACCAGCCGCAGAGACGACTGGCGGTGGCTTATCCGTTCGCGGATAATTATTTTGCAAAGTGGGAATCCCCTCCACAGGTGGATTCTCACGTGACCCGTCTTGTCCGTAGTGCCACATTGCCGATGCCATCCATGTCCTCCCTTAAGGATGCTACGGACCGCGAGGTGGAGATCTGCCTGAAGTCCGCTTATTCCCTTGCGGGGGGCAGCACGGCCGGCTATGGCCATTTGCTGGGTTGCCAGAGCGATGGAGCGCTGGGCGGATTCATTAGAGGCTTCTTTTGATTCCGACTGTCCGGCCGAACAGGCGGAGTTGATTGGTAATCTCCGTGATTCGGCCACTTATATCAACGAGGCGGCCCTAGACATTAGTACTCTGGTGTCTAGAATTTCTTCAGCAGCGGTGGCTGCTCGTCGCACCTTGTGGCTGCGATCCTGGAAGGCGGACGCAGATTCCAAAAAGGGTCTGGAGGCGTTGCCGTTTACCGGAGAAGTTCTCTTCGGTCCGGATCTGGATAAGATTGTAGCCACGCTGGCGGCAGCCAAATCGGCTTGTCTCCCGTCGGCCGCTGCTCCTTCTGGTTCTGGACCATCGTCCTTTCGGTCATCTAGGGCCCAGGGCAGGCCCAAACCACAGTCGTTTCCTCGACAGGCTGGCCCTAAGAAATCGGCCAAGCCCCGGAAGCAGGCATGGAGTACCAGACGTCCGGCCCCCAAGCCAGATGACAAGCCTGCGGCCTGACGGTCCGGGCCTCCCTTTGGGGGTTCCCAGGGTGGGAGGCCGCCTGCTGCAGTTCGCCCAGTGTTGGTCGGCCACTACGACAGACACTTGGGTTCTCGAGGTGGTCTCTCACGGGTACGCCCTCTCCTTCCGGCACAGACCCCCGATGCGATTCTTCACCACGGGTCTACCATCCGACCGGAACAAGGCTAAGGAGCTGCGGAAGGTATTGCACACTATGCTCCAGGCTGGAGTTATAGTGCCTGTTCCATTCTCCCAGAGGGGCCAGGGTTTCTATTCAAATCTTTTTTTGGTACAGAAACCCAATGGAGCGTATCGTCCGATTCTCAACCTCAAAGCACTCAACAAGTCTTTGCGGGTCCCGAAGTTTCGGATGGAGACCCTACGGTCCATCATTCTGGCGCTGGAACCTGGGGACTACATGGTGTCATTGGACATACAGGACGCTTACCTGCATGTCCCTATTCTTTTGCGCCATCAACCGTTCCTCAGGTTTGCAATCCGCAGCGACCACTTCCAGTTTCGGGCGTTACCTTTTGGCCTGGCGACAGCACCACGGGTTTTCACCAAGGTGATGGCGGTCATGGCGGCTTCTCTGCGGCTGCAGGGAGTCCGCATGGTGCCGTACTTGGACGACCTGTTATTGGTGGCAGGATCTCCAGAGCTCCTGTTACGCCACTTGGACCTGACCATTGCACTGCTGCAACGGCACGGCTGGCTAATCAACTGGCAGAAGTCCACTCTAATCCCGTCTCGGAGGATTCTGCGTCTGGGAGCCTTTTTGGACTCGGGACAGCAGAGGATCTTCGTGACGGAGGACAAGATCTCTACTTTACAGTCAAGGGTGCGCAGTTGTCTGCACAGCCGCCGGGTGTCCCTACACTCGGCGATGAGGTTACTGGGCTCCATGGTGTCGGTGTTCGACATGGTGGAATTTGTTCAGTTTCACTCCAGACCTCTGCAGCACCTGATCCTGTCCAAGTGGAACGGGCTGCCTCAGTCTCTGAAGTCCCAGACGATTGTGCTCACCCCGGAGGTTCGCCTGTCCCTTGCTTGGTGGTTACAGACGACTCACCTCAACAAGGACGTCTGTTCTGGGTTCCAAATTGGGTCCTGTTGACAACGGACGCCAGTCTTCGGGGCTGGGGAGCAGTTTCGAGTCCACACTTGTTCCAGGGCAGGTGGATGCCGACAGAAGCGGTCTTCAATGCTCTCCAGCAGGCACATCGGTTTCTCCAGGGTCACCCGGTGCAGGTCCAGTCGGACAACGCTACCACCGTGGCCTACATAAACAGGCAAGGAGGAACCCGAAGTCGGGCGGCTCTCGTAGAGGTCTCTCGGATCCTGGTTTGGGCGGAGCGCAATCTTCCGGCCATATCAGCGGTCTTTATCCCGGGAGTGCTAAATTGGGAGGCGGACTTTCTAAGTCGCCAGGACGTTCATCCGGGGGAATGGTCCCTGCACCCGGACGTTTTTAAACTGCTGGTGGACAGGTGGGGTCTTCCAGAGATTGACCTCATGGCGTCCCGGCACAACAACAAATTGCCGGTGTACGGGTCTCGCACAAGAGACGAAGAGGCGTCTCTGGTGGATGCTCTGTCCGTCCGGTGGACGTTCCGGTTCGCATACCTGTTCCCTCCGGTCTCCCTTCTTCCACGGGTAATCCGGAAATTCAAACAGGAAGGAGGGACGCTCCTGTTGATAGCTCCCGCGTGGCCCAGACGGCACTGGTTCTCAGACCTTCAGGGTCTGTCCGTGGACAGTCCTCTGCGGTTGCCGCTACGACCGGACCTTCTGTCTCAGGGTCCTTGTCTTCACCCGGACCTGACTCTGCTGTCTTTGACGGCGTGGCTGTTGAGACGGCCATGCTGAGGTCCCGGGGGTTTTCCAGCTCTGTGGTGCGTACCATGTTGCGAGCTCGGAAACCGTCTTCCGCGAGGATATACCATCGCATGTTGCATACGTTCTTCCAGTGGTGTCGGCCGAGAGGTTATGCACCGTGGGAGTTTCGTCTGTCTCGGATTCTCGCCTTCCTGCAAGCGGGACTAGATCATGGGCTTCGCCTTGCTTCTTTGAAGGTACAGGTTTCGGCCCTATCTGTCTGGTTTCACCGTAGGATTGCTACAATCCCGGATGTGCGCACCTTTATGCAAGGTGTTCTCCGCATTCAGCCGCCCTTTGTTCCACCTGTGGCGCCTTGGGATTTGGCTGTGGTCCTGAGGGCTCTCCAAGGACCGCCGTTTGAACCACTGAGCTCAGTGGATCTTAAATGGCTAACAGCTAAGACTGTTTTCCTTCTGGCTATTGCTTCGGCCAGACGTGTTTCTGATTTAGGGGCTCTTTCTTGTAGACCCCTTTCTTGATTTTTCATGGGAACAGGGCAGTGCTCCGCACTCGGTCCGAGTTTCTTCCCAAAGTTGTTTCCCAGTTTCATGTTAACGAGGAAATCGTTGTTTCGGCCTTTAACTCACAGAGTCTTTCCGTGGGTGAGGCCTCTTTGGATGTTGTGCGGGCCTTAAGGACTTATGTTGACCGCACTTCTTTGTTTAGGAAGTCGGACGCTTTGTTTGTCCTCTATGGCTTCCGTAAAAAGGGTTGGCCTGCTTCAAAGCAAACTTTGGCAGCCTGGATCCGTATGGCTATTTCTGAAGCTTATCTTCATGAAGGCCTGCCGGTTCCTCCTTCTGTGAAGGCTCATTCCACTAGGTCTGTTGGTCCTTCGTGGGCAGCTCGACGTGGTGCCTCTGCAGTCCAGATCTGCAAGGGTGCTACGTGGTCTTCTGTCCATACCTTTGTGAGGTATTACAGGTTTGACACCTTCGCCTCTCAGGATGCTTCCTTCGGGCGGCGGATTCTCCTTTCTGCACAGGAGCGTCCCCACCCTTAAAGGATACTGCTTTGGGACATCCCCAAGGTATCCTGTGGATACCCTATGGACCCTGAAGTAGAAAATATGAGATATGGTAAGAACTTACCCTTGTTATCTCTATTTCTACGAAGTCCATAGGGTTCCACAGGACTCCCGCCCTGTCGCACCTGTGCTGCAGATGGGCTTTGCTCTGGTCACCGGTTTTCCGTCTCCCTCTGGTGAGAATGTGATTCTTGTATGTGTCCAGATCTTTTTTTCTCTCTCTACATTTGATTACACTGCATATTAAGAATAATTGCATAGTAACAAGTCATTCATGAGAAAAAATTTAATGTATTTATTATTTAATTGCAGCTGACCTGAAGCGAATGCATAAACAAAATGAGGACGTATATCAGAACCCAGAGGACAAACGGGCAGTTTTGGCGATGGACACCAGCCTAGCTGATAATACATCACCCACTGGCAAAATACCTGGTAAGCAATTTGTAATACTTGTTATAAGCAGGAACGTATACGTAGCCAGGGGCTTCAGAACGTTTTTATGTTGGAGGGGGCAAGATTTAAATAAATTTTGACGCTGTTGCTGGGTTGAGGCAGAGGCTGTACCACGGGGCAGAATGAGGGTGGAACCACCAGGGAGGAGTAGGTGGCACCACAGTGGAACAGGAATCAGGGACTGTGCATTATAGCAATAAGCATCACAACGCCTGCTGCACTGCACAGAGGAGGAGGTGCAAAGTGTGCAGTCTTTTAACTTAAAAGAAAGCACATTACACCTCTTCCTCCTCCGTGCAGTGCAGGGGCCGTGCAGCCTATTGCTATAATGCACAGTCCCTGACCATCCCCAGCCGTCGCTCCACTGGCGCCAGTGAAATGTTTTTGTGGGGCGAGCCACCCTCTTGCCCCCCATTCTGGCCCCTATGTACGTAGCTGTAAAAGTCCATATTCCTCATGGTGACATTACATTTTCTACTTTTTTACAATTACAATCTCAAGTAACCAACTTCTTCGTTAATGCTTGGTTTTGCATATTGTGAGACTTTTTGTTTTCAAGTGTTTGGGCTTTTATTTCTCGCCAGGGTTTTCATTTGCAAATAACTCACAGTTTGCAAGCGGCAGTGTGATTTCCCCAAGTGAACAACAAGTCCAACAGCAGGAATCCTACAAGAACTTCTTACGCCGACAGGTAAGTAGTTACTGTCCTGCTCATAGAGGTACCTTACAGGCTGTCATTACCTTGTACAGCTGCTGAGGAAATTAGGGTATTTCTGGCTTACAGACGGATGCCTGTACGTGTCATGTGGCAGCTTTTGACAAATATGATGGCATGAGAACGTTCATTAACCATCTATTCATGTTACTAAACATTCTGTTTTGAATTTAGTCATAAACTAAACTAAACCTAAATGTTCCCAAATATTGTAGAATCAAATAAGACTTGCAATAATTTTATTTATTATTATTTATTAACAGTTTCTTATATAGCGCAGCATATTTCGTTGCACTTTACAATTGTAAGCATTAATAGAACAAAACTGGGTAATAACAGACAGATATATAGGTAGGAAGGCCCTGCTCGCAAGCTTACAATCTATAGGGAAATAGGCATTGATACACAAGGTGCTATATATTGCATTTTGGTCCAGCCAGAATGCAAAGTTTCTTGGTTGGCTGCATGATCCAGTAACAAAGGAATGTCGACCAAATGTCATGAGGATGCGAGAGAAAGACGATGTGTGATATTGTGTGTGGACTGTAAAAGGGGATGTAATTAGATATGGAAGCTATGAAGGTTATGTGGGATGTTCTGGAATCTGATAAGCTTGCCTGAAGAGGTGAGTTTTCAGGGAACGCTTGAAGGATTGGAGACTAGAGGAAAGTCTTATTGTGCGAGGTAGTTCATTCCATAGAGTGGGTGCAGCGCGAAGAAAGTCCTGTAACCGTGAGTGGGAGCAAGTAATGCATGGGGATGAGAGACGCAGATCTTGTGCTGAGCAGAGAGGTCGGGTTGGGAGATATTTTGAGATGAGTGAAGAGATGTATGTTGGTGTGGTTTGGTTAATAGCGTTATGTGTAAGTGAAAGTATTTTGTATTGAATACGGTAGAAAACCTTCAACCAATGGAGGGACTGACAGAGCGGGGCAGCAGAAGAAGAACGTTTCGCAAGGAAGATAAGCCTTGCAGCTGCATTCATAATGGATTGTAATGATGATAGCCTGTTTTTGAGAAGACCAGTAAGGAGGTTATTGCAATAGTCAATGCGGGAAATAATGAGTGCATGGATTACAGTTTTTGCAGTGTCTTGTGTGAGATCTGGTCAAATTTTGAATATGTTTTTTAAATGTATGTAACATGATTTTGAGACAGAATGTGGGGAATAAAGGACAGTTCAGAGTCAAGGATGACACCAAGGCAGCGAGCTTGTGGGGCGGGGTGGATGGTCAAGGTATCAACAGTGATAGAGAGATCAGGTTGGTAACTGTTATTGGCCGGTGGAAATTAAATTAATTCTGTTTTAGAAATATTAAGTTTCAGGTGGCGAGATGACATCCAAGATGAAATGGCAGAAAGACATTCAGTGACACAGACCAATACAGATGGAGATAAATTTGGAGTTGATAAATAGATTTGAGTATCATCCGAATACAGATGGTACTGAAATCCAAAAGAGCTGATTAGTTTACCAAGAGCGGTGGTATAGATTGAGAATAGGAGAGGACCTAAGACAGAGCCTTGCGGTACTCAAACTGATAGAGGTAGCGAAGAGGAGGCAGAGTCAGAAAAACGAACAGTAAAAGAGCGATCAGATAGGAAGAAAACCAAGAAAGAGCTGTGTCCTTAAGACCTAGGGATTGCAGTGTTTGTATGAGAAGAGAGTGGTCAACAGTGTCAAAAGCAGTAGAGAGATCTAGAAGAATTAGTCGTGAGTAATGACCTTTAGCCCTTGGCAGTGACAAGATCATTTACTACCTTAGTCAGTGCTGTCTCTGTGGAGTGCTGGGAACGGAAGCCAGACTGAAGTGGGTCCAATAAGTTGTGTGAGTTAAGAAAGTGTGTGAGGCGGGTGTAGACAAGTCTCTCAAGTAGCTTGGAGGGGCATGGTAGCTGGGAGATAGGACGGTAATTTGAGAGAGTATTAGGGTCAGAATTTTTTTTTTTTCAGAATGGGAGTAATCACTGCGTGCTTGAACAGTGATCGAAAGTTGCCAGTAGAGAGAGAGAGATTACAGATTTTAGTTAGGGTTGGGATAAGCACAGGAGACAGAGCTTTACTGATTTGTGAGGTTATAGGATCTAGAGGAGAGGTAATAGAGTAGGATGATGAGAAGAGTGTAGATACTTCATCTTCGTTTGTGAGATCAAATGAAGAGAATGTGCCAGAGGGTTCAGGTAGGGAATTGAGCAGGTCACTAGCTAAGGAAGAGCCTACCATTTCATTTCGGATCTTATCAATCTTGTCCCTAAAATAGGAAGCAAGATCTTGTGCACAGATAGTAGCAGGTGGTTTGGGTGATGGAGGGGTAAGAAGCAGTTTAAATGTATTAAAAAGTTGCTTGGGGTTAGAAGCTTGAGCAGAGATTAGAGATTGGAAATATGTTTGTTTGGCAGTGTCCAGAGCAGTACGATAAGAGTTGTAGATAGTCTTATATGTGAGACAGTCACTTGGAGTATGAGACAATAAGTGTTATATACATTACAAATAGTTAATCCCTTTAAATGTTCATTATTTAAGCTGGTTACAGACCATACAATGACGAGATGTAAGTTGTGAGGAAACATCCAATATCATGGGTACACACTATACAATTATTCCTTCCAATCCTCACTATTTATATGTCCTAATGATCAGTAGGAAATGAGATTTACATATGCACGGCCACATCTATCGGAAGATCTATCGGTAAGTCAGCCATCAGACCGTACACACTGTAAAATGCACAATACTGGGACCACATTTATCACACGTTTTATACAGGCTTGCTGATCCAATCATGCGATGAGACTGTTTCATCTGCGATTAATGGAGATTGTGGGGCGGATTCAGAGATGGACGCAAATGTCATTACGGCTGCGATCTCTCACGGACCGCAATTGCCAAAATATGCTAATGACTCACTGAAAGCATCTCGTATCCACCGCTCATGCACAAAACCTGATACATCGAATGCAGATCAGGCGGCCATCAGCCTTCTGAGTAAATCTAAGCTGTCCCAGATATAGTGCGGCTCTAGACACACAGAGGGCTCTCCTGCTGTGAGTATGAAAGCAGTGGCTAATTTATGGATGCCCAGAAAACAGAGTTTAAACGGTCCGACGCGTCTGTGTTTTTCTAACCACCCCCCGTTACCTCCCCCAAATGCTGACTACCTGTCACTCACTTTGCAAGTGAATCCTCTATGTAGGTGTAATCGCAGTTCAGTAGCTGCGTGTGCACAGTGCTCAATGGCAAACAATCGCTCAGTCTGCTTAAATATTGCCATTGCGTCCTACTCTGAATGAGGGCATAGAAGTGCATACACTACATTATATATTTCTCTGGCCGATCATAAAATTCTCAGCTGATCTGCCAGATAATTGTATATTGTGTACCCAGTTGTACTCAACTGAGCAAAGCTTAGTTTTATTACATTGTTTCTTTTGCCAATTGATCCTAGAAAGATAAGTAGTATTATTGGAGAAGGCATGACTTTGAGATGCAAAACTCTTTGATTTAGTAGGGAAGCTGTTACGATCGGCCCG
This sequence comes from Taudactylus pleione, assembly GCA_031769625.1. Lineage (NCBI taxonomy): Eukaryota > Metazoa > Chordata > Amphibia > Anura > Myobatrachidae > Taudactylus > Taudactylus pleione. Next base: position 29,011,380 of record JAUIMM010000113.1, on the reverse strand, counting down.
CAATCAGAACTCCATCTAAGTCGGGTGGTCGTGAAGTTGGGGTTTTGCTAATTACTTTAACATAAAAATATAACTCATTTGCCACCACCAAGGAATTTGTGTAGGAATAAACTTCTCTTACGTCGGTCCTTCATTTCGGCTCACCGTATATACGCTTTACAAATCAGTAGCATGTGTCTCACTAGAGGTCTAATATATCAGAATTAGGAATTAAGTTTTAATTTCAAGAATACTTCAAAGTTTATAGGTATAAAAAAAAAAGTTAACATTATTAAAAGTACACACAGATTAGAGACAATTTCAAAGAAAATTTAAAAAAGGGAAAAACAAAATTCAGATATCACTTTCGGAATTGAACAATGCTGGAGTAAGGTTTCTCCGGGAAGAGTTTCTGGTACAGTGTGGCTCCCTTACAGAATGGACGCAGGCTGTCCAGTTTGCAGGGTTAACAATATACCCAGTCTGTCATGCTTCCTCTCCCACAGACGTGGATTCTGAACTTCATAGCACATGGGAGAGGAGACAGTAAGTCTGCAATTTAATTACTTTCCTTATGCCAGGTATGATGGTCGGACCTTGTTCCTGTCCAGCAGATGGAGTGGGCAGTGTGAAAAAAGACATCCTCTGCCAGGCTTAGGTTCAAGACAGCCTACAAGTGTACATTTCCTATTTCCTATTCCGCCCATGTGGTGCTGACTACACAATCTACACAACAGACTGGCTCTTCCTTTTTGTGGGCAAACATTTTGCTACCAACTACATCCTCTAAAACTTAATTAGGTTTTTCCATAAATGTAAACATTCTGGCCTGCTAGGCTGAACATACCCTCATTGGGTTAGCTGATATCATTTAAACATATATACAGTGCATCATCGGTCTATAGATCATACCACATACTGTTACCAATATTATTGTTAATATGTACATTCTTCTATGAAATGGACTTTATCATTACAGAAGCGAAAGCAACAAAGTTTTGCTCCTTTAGTTCTGGGACTGTTCACAGGAAGACATTCCCCTGTTGCCTCTTAGATGATTTTGTCAGGCTCAGGTCCAAAAATAACACTTCTTTCTAAGGCTGAGATGCAATAGAGTTTTTGATTTGTGCAGTAAGTTACATCACAGTATCTAAGCCTGGATCAACCTAGAACAAATACGAAAATCATCCAGAGCTGCATAGACAACATATTCTGATCCCTCTGAAATATGCTCAGTTAACCGCAGTAACTCAGGATCAGATTGCAATACTTCAACAAGTTGTTCAGACAATTTTCCAATGACTTTATTGACCCAAACAATAACATGAGCATTAAAGTGGTGCCAGGGCCACATAGATGGATTATACTGTAACCCTTACATTTGTAGTCTGTGCCATCTTTAAGTGATGCGGCACCTGGAATTGGTATGTGGAATGCTTTTGATAGGTCCGCCAACTTTAGTCAGCTACCACTTTGCAATCTCTTCCGATGGCAAAAGGTACAAATAGAAAAACAGTACTGGCTCTGAAACCTCTTTTCTGGCTTACACTAAGCTTTATCCAATGTTTCAGACAAATCAGAATCTCTTATTAGTTCTGCCTCTTCTTGGGAGGAGAACTCCGATTCCTCCCTGAAGTGAACTTGGGGCATCCAAGAAACACGTGCCAACCCCATAACAACTTTTTATAAAGTTTTCATTTATGGTGGTTCATTCTGCATCTCCAATGTAGGAACTGACACATTCTGGTTGGAATTACCTTGAGATCGAAGCAGAATTTCCACTCCTCTCTTTAGCATGGACAGCAAGTAAAGCAGGCTCCACCATCTACGGTGCGCCTTCTTAAGGCATGCGTGGACCGCGGTCCTCCACTTTTGAAGCTGCACACTGGGCTTCTCGTCCTCAATTAAAAAGCATAGTCTGGCAGGTGGAACAGGTAAAATAGAGAACAATTTTTTCTCCTCTAGGTTTATTTTTGGAGCTAAGTAAAATAAAATTGTCACATATCAAATTGATCAGCACTGTCTGCTGGTGGGTCCTAGTCGCATCACATTACGACCTAGATGCATCGTCACTAAAAAAAGATGCCCGACGCTAGCAGAGTAGCTAGCTTCACTCATGCCAGGCAAGTCGTGCTGCGTGGCGTATTGAGACTAGATGTATGAGGACACATCTGTAGAAGTGAAGAAAATAACACACGTGTGTACATTTGTCTGGACTAGTCATAGTTAAGCAATGAAAATTTCCTTTATTTAAAGTTAGTCGTTTTAAACTGAAATTGCAACTTTAGATAGTGAGAACGCATTCATGTGAAACTGATCTTCATTGTGAGAATTTTGAGCATAATACAGAGTAACAACATCTTTTCTGACAGATTGAAGAAAAAAGACGGAAAGAGGAAGAAGAGCGAGAACGAATCCGTCTGGAAGAAGAGAGAGAAGAAAAGCGCCTGGCAGAGCAGAGGGCCAAACTTCAGCAAGAGTATATGGAGGAGAAAAATAAGAAAAAACTGAAAGAGGAAGAGGTAAAGGAAACGACGTCCTCTATGGGATTGCCGACTATTGGATTGTTATTTGGGTCAGACCACTGTGCAACATTTTTTTGTCCATTCAGAGTTAGTATGTTGTTCGCGGGTGGTCCTACCTATGTCATAGTAGAGAAAGGAAAGATTCAGTAGTCTTTTCAGTATAGGGATCCCTCTTTATACCACCAACATAGAATACAAAACTGGCATTGTGATAAGGGTAGAATTATGTAGAGAGTGTCCTAATGCACGTCTTATGAGAACATGTGCCTGGTGTTATAGCTGGTGTGTATAATAGAAAGAGAGGGTACCTACCGCCGTAGTGTACTATAACACACACTAGCCTTTATAGTCACATTTTTTTATTCTGTTTTTCAATTTATGTAGCGAAACACATGTAGCCTTCAAATCCTTATACTGTAGTTCTAAAGTGCAGCCCTCACCTACACAGAAAAGGCAGCCATTACCTTATTAATTCTCTAGCAGCTGTGACATACTATCCGCTTAGATCTAGCCACAGAATTGCCGTATTCACGGTCTGTAGTAAATGCATGCACTTTAATGGGAACCTATCATGAATGTACAGTATATATTAAATGGCAAACTTCACTTTGTGTCCAATAAACTTGGGAAACCATACGGACCATAAAGCAAACAAAAAGTGTGGTGGTTGCTCAGATCAGCTTAATGACTTAGCACAGGTGCTTGTAAATCTCTATTATTATGTAGGATTTAAGTATTTTTTGTTGATTTTGCTACAGTGTGCTGGGGGGCAAATCCCTTTTTTCTGGGACCATAAGGCAAGCCACACATTCTGCAATAGCCACCAGCAACCACATCATTTGTACGAGGGGACTTCCCTAATTGTGGTACCTATGAGCAGGGGCACCACAAAGTTTTTAGGTTGGGGGGGGGGGGCAAGGTGTAATTTTGTTTTGGCATCCCTAAAGCAGAATGTCTCCCCCCCCCTCAGGGACAGCTGGAGTAACACGCCATACTACCTACCTGATTACAGAGATCAGTAAGACTGAGGGGTCTTTGCTTTTGCTGATTTGGCCTCAGTACGAGGACATCACTGCTCTCTCCCAGTCTCCTCACTCACCGACAAAACACTGACACAGCGCTACCATACTGTTTGTGGGCTGCCTCCTCCCACTCTACAAAGCACCTTAGTTTTAATTTTTTTTTGACAGGGCGGTTCTGCGTGCCCTTACACAGTGATTGGGCATTCCATAGGACTACTTACTTACTTTGTTGACCTACCTTTTTTAAACTCCAATGCTGACACTCCCCCCACTTGGTGACCCCTCCACGTGTCTCATGGGATTTATGTATGTGTCATTTGATGTTATGTATATCATGTACCCCTGCCTTTAGCTTGTTCTCACTAATGTTGCCCTTTTTGCACCCATTGCTGTAATGTTCTGTTGTTTTACATACTTATGCTCCATACCGTCTGCTATGTATCTAAGGAGGAGATGTATTAAGCCTGCAAAATAGCAACTAATATGCTTTTTGCTAGCATATAAGTATAGTCCTATAAAATGATAGCTGTAAGCTTATTGGTTGATATATATCTACTCTAGAAGACTTGATATCTATCCCCCTATAACTTTATTGCTGACATGCTTATATAAATGCTAAACATTTTTGCTGATTTTATCGATATATAATTATTCCGCTTTATTACAAAGTATTACCTCATTTGTATCACATTCTAAAACTGTTTCTTCTCCATTGTGTTTAAGTTGTGCTGATTTTAACAAGTACCAATATACTTCTGAGAGCTTCCAACCTAAAAGCATTACATTCCCGTTGTAGCAACAGCAGAAAAACGAGGAGCTGGTGCGTCTGGCCAACGAGAGGCGTAAGGAAGCTCAGCAGAAGCTGAGAGAGGAGGAAGCAAAACACGAGGAGGAGCTGAAACGCTTTCACGAGAAGGATACCGCAGCCCCTGTGGTTACCGAACAGGAGAGGGTGGGTAATAGCATCAGTGATTGCTGTCTGTCCCTCATGTCCCTGGCATTCTGTGTAAGACAGAGGAGAGGATTAGCCCAGGGCTGTGGTCTGTTGTTGTAGTATGAAAATTATTGGGTTACAATTTTTTGTTTGGGACACACTGTCAATTAGAAGAATAAGCTCCTGGGGCTGCTCTGCTGGTGCTATACCTATTCCATAGCATTCTGCAGATGGCACATTCAGGAACAGAGATTCCAGGCTGGGAACCATCCAGTTAGTTTCCAGCCATTAGGTGATGGTGACGCAGTGTTTTATGTAGAACAGCTATTTGCGCTCGCTCGTTCAGAAAAAGGGGGCGGCTATTTAAATTGAACGCTCGCTCTTTGCGGTCTGTCTGAGCGAGCAAAAGAAACATGCGCTCGCTATTTTGTAAAGACTCCCCCCGTCATCTCCGCTATTTATTAGATTAATCGAGTACATCGAAAGGCGTCTGAACTGCTCGCAGTGCTTGTGGTTGGATTTTCCTACCACAATCATGCAAACAGTTCAGGCTAAGAAACAACCAAGTGACGTGGTCGATGACGCTGCTTTGTTAATTACGCACACCCTTAAAACGCCCGTTTTGACCATTTGGCACGCCTGCGTTCGGATCACCACTCCCCGTTTTCAAGCACCTTCCCCCGTTACCACCCACAAACGCCTCATCCTGTCACTCAAATTAGCAGGCACTCGCTATTTTGCGAGCGCTTGATTTCCGACTGCAATGACTGGTTGGCGCATGCGCATTACGACCCATACGCATGCGCAGTTGTGCGAACATCGCTCGGAGCGAACGAGCGGCCGCTTACGAGCGGCTCTGAATCAGGCCCTATGTGCTGATATATCCACATCTGTACTAGTTACCTGGGCCTTCTCATTGCAGCCACCAAGGCCGCCGTCCCCAGTGATACCGGCTTTACAGCATAAGCAGTCTACACGAACACAGAGACCACCGACTGCAGAGAGTGAAGTATCCATTGAATCACGTGTACGTGTTATGATTTCTTCCTCTTCATAATTCATTTTGTTTTATGTTCTTGTACAGTAGCTGTGGTCAAAAGGACATTACAGTTCTAAGTCTAGATAATGAGTGGTCAAAATGTTGTCAATTTAAATAGAGAGAGTGCAGAGAGACATACAGTATATGTAATGATTACAGCTACTGTATCAGCACTGCAGGAGAATGTCACCTGCTGGACAGGTCAGCGGTGTAATCATTCATCCCTTGTGGGTGTGTAATGTCTGCTGCTCTTTGCTTTCTGAGACAGGGTGAGCCACCATCCCGGACAGCTTCTCCTCCTGTTCCCGCTAGACGGAATCAGCTAAGAGCTTATGGTAAGTTCTACTAAACCACCAGCAATAGCAAAAAAATACAGTTTAATATGTTTTTGTGGGATGTGTTATTTTATTGGTGATATTAAGTATGTTCATACATCTGTACCTATAGCAGTCTAAGTAGTATTTAGTGATATTACTATAATAATCTATATATAATAAATATGGGTCACCTCAGTCCGCACCCATTCCTTCCCACTGTATTACCTGTTCCCCGCGCAGTGGGTGTGTACTCATCAGAGACTCCCCTGATAATATGAAGAAGATATTAGGACATTGCGGATATTTTGGTGTTGGTAGTGTTAGAACATGTATCATTATTGTATCCTGATGTTTTACCATCAGATGAGAAGAAGAATGTAATCAGCGAGCTCTCTGAGCTGCGGAAACAGCTGCGTAGTGAGCAGAGACGCTTAGAGAGTCGCTTACAAGATGCAGACAGAGATGAATCGTTGCCCTCTATGAGCAGGTAAAGACGTGTGCATGCATGCTTGTATATCCCTGACTCACACTCCTATCATCCAATACCACTATACTTCATGTACACGTAATAAGGTTTCTCCACTAGCTATCTTACTCCCTCTGCTTAGCTCTCCTTCCAGCAGGGAAGAGCCAGCCTTAGTGCCCTTAGCTTAGGAGAATATTCAGCTCTCCCATTTGGTTTGTATATTTGGTCAGCAATTGTCTGGCACCTAGGGTATATATACTAAGGAGCGGGTTCATAGAAATGAATGTATGGCCATAGCAACCAATCAGATTGTAGCTACTATCTTCTAGACAGTGCTAGATAAATAAGTAGAATGTGATTGGTTTGCTATGGGCAACATCTCCACTTCTATAAACCTGCACTTTAGTAAATATACCCGCTAGAGCAGGGGTCTTCAGCCTTGGCCCTCCAGCTGCTGGGGAACTACACACCCCAGCATGCACTTCCGTAGTTTTAGCATGCTGTTATATCAAAAAGGTGGCAGTGCATGCTGGGATGTCTAGTTCTAGCAGCTGACAGCGGAGAAACCACATCGCCCCTTCCACCATCTGCTAATGCCATAGGAGAAATAGGCACATAATGTAATAACCCCCATGAAGGCATTATCCAGCAGCAATACACAGCAAGCTTCATTTGCAGCTGGAATGGTACAATTTCAGTATTTCTGTTTGTCAGCTTTAGTTTGAGTCCGTCATAAAAGCAAAGTGCAAATTTCAGCCCCAGCTGTCTCCTTTTCCTTTCATCATTGTCCACCATGTAAAGACCTAGCCCACAAGTTACAGAACCAATGTCTTGTATATCAGCCTGTCATGAAAATCCAACGGAATACTAGTTAATTATTCATATTTTCCTGCTTCATAAAATGCCATGTTTAGCAGCATTTGTAGCTCTGATGCGGATTGGTGCTTCTAATTTCAGCCGGAAGCAGGGGAAGAATTCAGCGGATGTCTTTGAGCTGGCCAGACAGCGGCTTCAAGCTACTGTAAGAAGACCCTCATTAAAGGGGACGGATAATGTGAACATGCAGAACATCAGAGATTTCAATGACCTTAAGTATAGGGGTAAGTGTCAGTCAAGGGAACTGGCAAACACAGTTACCCAGACCTGACTATTGCATTCAAGTAGGGAAAACCTAATGACCTCATTATGAATAATGTATCGTATGTAATACTGCAAGTCTGGAATTTATGTACTGAAATATTATTTAATAAGCATTTACCCCCTTTGGGTAATACTTAAAATTGTGACTTTTTGGAGGCAACCTATTGTACCTGTATTAATTTGAGAATACGGCTTCAGTAATGTGAATACAATTATTTTAATGTAACAATTTAGTTTGTTTTTAGTAATATGTATATGATTTAGCAATATTTCTTCTTACGTAACATGATACTCAATAGCTTGTGGATCAGTGGCATATGTCCCACCATAATCCATTTGAAGTTCGGTATCTTTGCAACATCAAATCTGAAAAATGTACCTTTTTAAAGATTGTGTGTATTGACATGTATCGTTAGTTCCTGCTCAGGAAATGTATCCCAAATGTAAATATAATCCATTTGATTTTCTATGAGTGGAATATGACTCTTATAGAGGTCTCTGAACTCCTCAGATGAATTTATATCCATGCTTTGCGCTGCTACTAAAATAACTTCTATGTTATTGTGCAACAGATACAGACACTCGTGAGGGCGTGAGGTATATGTATCCTGATCCTCCGAAGGATGATCAAACACTAGAGATCCAGCAGCAGGCATTGCTGAGGGAACAGCTGAGGAACCTGAACAAGATGAAAAGGAGAACAGCGATGGCTGATGGTAAGAAGGGGTCATTCTCTTCTAGTATAATCAGTATGTTCCTGTTCTAGGATGCACTGAGGTGGTTTTACAGTCTTTGATTGACAAGATATCTGTAGACTTATTTTATCCAGATAATTATATATTGTATTGGTATGGCGTTACGAGGGTTCCGTAGTGCCATACCTAGGGCATACAACAAACCACAAAAACTACTTCAGTATTAACTGTTCCAGACAAGTTTGCACATTTACAAATATACATAAATACAGACTGCAAATACATAATTACATAGAGAAAAATAGGAGAAGGAGGGTCCTGCTTGCGAGAGCTTACATTCTAGATGGCATGTGGAGAACGAGAGTGCAAGAGAGACAGGGAAAGCAGCGGCTGGGCAGTTAGGAGGAGCGATGGTTGGCTGGAATGAAGAGATGAGTTTTAAGGGAACCTTTAAAGGGTGGGATGAGAGGTGGAAGTCTGATAGGGTGTTGGAGGGCATGCCAGAGGTTGGTATTGGTGCAGGGGAAATACAGAAGGCGGGTTGGGAGGAGATGAGGCGACTGTCATTGGTAGAGCAGAAAAGGTGGGAGGGGATGTACGTGGGAGAAGAGGACTTTATAGGTGATGAGAGAAGATTGAATGTTAGTTGCTTTTAGTAAAACGTTCCAAGGGAATAGATTTTCTAATATATTTATTCCTGCGTAACATGATACTATATACTTGTTGGGTAAGAGCCACAAAGTCATACCAAAGTGCACTTCAAATGCCGAATTTGTGGCAACAAGTGAAAAATGCACTTTTTAATGGTTCTGTATATGTGGAGAACCTGAGCTGCAGTCACGTTAAGAAGAGCAGGGTCTGTTAGTTCATGCTGAAGAATATATATTACTCCCAAATTGAAATATTATCCATTCAGTTTTCCTTAGCGTAACTAGACTTTTACACATTTTTCTGAAATCCTTACAGGACTTAAAATCCGTTATTTGTTGCTCTACTAAAATAACTTGGCTGTTATTGTGAAACCCAAATGTAAATATAATCCATTTGATTTTCTATGAGCGGAATATGACTCTTATAGAGGTCTCTGAACTCCTCAGATGAATTTATATCCATGCTTTGCGCTGCTACTAAAATAACTTCTATGTTATTGTGCAACAGATACTAGTGAGGGCGTGAGGTATATGTATCCTGATCCTCCGAAGGATGAGCAAACACTAGAGATCCAGCAGCAGGCATTGCTGAGGGAGCAGCTGAGGAACCTGAACAAGATGAAAAGGAGAACAGCGATGGCTGATGGTAAGAAGGGGTCATTCTCTTCTAGTATAATCCAGTATGTTCCTGTTCTAGAAGGCACTGAGGTGGTTTTACACTATCCGTAGACCTTTTTTTAACAAGATTATTTATATGTCCCATAAGGGTTCCTTAGCGCTGTACATAGCGGGTACACCAAGCTACAAAACTAAATAAGTACAAACTGTTACAGACAAGTGAGGCCCGTCTGGACAAGATTGGAGAATTGACCCTTGAATTTTGTGTGGAGAGGTTGTTGGTAACTTTGGTGAGGGCAGTTTCAGTGGAATTGAGATATCAAAAGCTGAATTGGAGTAAAGAGAGGAAGGATATGAGGCCATTGTAAATAACCTGCTCAAGTAGTCAGGAGGTATTGATGTGGTAATTAGAGTTGTAGAGAGGGTTTCTGTAGAATGCAGGAGACCAGGCCGAGCAGTGACTATTTTAGTGAAGCAGTCACAGAAAAAAATCTAATCTTGCACCAAGCTGAAGCAGAATAGCTGCTCATGGTGCTGAAACAGCAAAGTGAGAGCCAATCAGGGCTAGCAATGTGCCATGTTGCTTAGCAGCAGCCAAGAGAGGGGAGTGAGCCAGGGAGTGAGCAGGATCATATCTAAAGCAGGCAGAGAGTGAAAGACCGCCTCCAATGAACCCATGAAGATGCCCTGATGCTGTCACAGCAGCCAGGGGCGGCATAGCTATCATGAATATAATAAAAACAAACAACCATCAAAACACCATTAATTGATTTCCATTCCATGGTGGCAAACGTCAGACCGCCACCATCAACTGGTACAAACACTACCATCAGAACAAAAACATTGATGGTTAGTAACCATCGGATTCCGATGTCCATCCCTATGCTGAACCTGCAGGCGGACTCCGGCCACCACCACTCCACCATGATGTGCTCCCTCTCCAGCATGATGTTCCTGCTCAGCCACGTGCCCTCGATGAACAGGAGGCACCTCCCATGCACGCAGCAATGTTCTCGGGCAGGGGCACCACGGCAAAGAATCTCAACAGGAAGCCCAGGAAATACAGAGTACATTTTACAAAGAGAACGTTGCTCATTGCCATGTTCGGCAGCAGGGGTGGGGCATGCATGGATACTGCAGAAAATGCACAGGTGCCCCAGCCCCGGGGAAATGCTGCTGATAATGCTTACGGTAGCTGCAATACAAATCTCTCATCCTTGATCCTTCTGCCCTACCCAGCACATCCTAGTGGCCGGGCCCCAGCCAGCTGCAGGGCAGCAGCAGTGGGGGTTGTGGTGACACTGGTGAGATGTGATGAGAGGGAGCTGTGGTAAGAAGCAGGAGTGAAAAGCAAGGGTCTATGGGGAGATGCAGGGGGCTGTGGTGACATGATGTAGGTTGTTATGAGACCAGATGAAATTGCTCCTGTGCAAAGCTGGAGCAGGTCGCTAGTGCTGATTACAATGACATGTGGCATGTCTACATTCGGTGTGCGACTATGGTTATATCTATATATTAAATGCTACATTACAGTGTCATTAGCTGTGACACTGTAACGTAGCATTTTGCATGCAGATACACCCACAGCCGCACACAGAATATAGGCATGCCGCATGTCATTTTAATCAGCATAAGCCGCTTGTGCGTCCTCTTCACATTTTTAGGGAAAAAGTTGCATGAAAAAACGCTCAGCGATTCCAGCCGCCACGACATGGCTCAACTAGAAGGGCTATTTAATGTGCAAGGAAGTTAGATGTATGTGGACACATCTGTTGGAGGCAAGACTATAATTTAGGAAACAGGACGATGATACATGGGGGAAGATGAGAGCAGCAAGGGCAAATGGTATCATAGAGGCAGTAATTACAGTACATCCATTTTAAAGACATTTAAAGCAAAGACAAAGGTAAATTACTATGGTAGAATGACGCTGGCAAGTTAGGATGGCCTGAAGGGAAAGTGGGGCCAGGGAAGATAATCTAGGTGAGAACCCGTGAGGCAATTCAGTCAGGAAGGATGGCAGGTTAGAATTTGAGAGGCAGAGCAGCAGGAGGACCAGTGGAGGTGTTTAAGTGGTACTTGGCAAATTCCTGGCCTAGATTATTCGGTTCATGCTAGGACAGTCAACGGTTGGCTGGAGGGGAGAGCAAGATTCAAGACAGCCAGGGATGTGACTAGGCTGAAGCGGTTGCCTAACTTAGTGTTGGTGGGATTATGGGAGCCGGAACAGGTATGGGCAGAACCATGAGCCTAATTGGAATGTTCAGTGATGAGCTGTATAACAGGTCCTGGGTGTCTCAAAATGATTATTGGGTCCCCAGAGTATGGAAGAGACAGTGCCCCAATGAAGAGCTCCCAGGGCATGTCTGCTCCGCTTGGGAACCTGAATACATAACATGTTATGTTACCCATAGCAACCGATTAGTTAATGTCCATCCAGTGGGTACATAAACTAACCAGCTAAATGTGATTGGTTGCATTTGTGCTTTTTATACCTCCTAGAACATTAATTTAAAGCTCAGAGTAAATCCGGTTAGCTGATTTAAAGTTGCACCTTGCAAACCGATCTCGCATTGCAGGCAGAGGAATTTAAAATATGCCACAAATGAAGCAGATGGTATTTTCCTGCATACAAAGAAACGTAAATGGCTTTTGCACACCTTGCATTATAGCAAGGTTTATGTAGGTGCAAATCTGCATCCATTAGCTGGGTTTGCTACTTACTAATACCTCTTTTCCACCAAAAACCCGGGTCCAACCTGGGTTTTCAGACATGGTTCCAACCCAGGTCAGACACCATTTACACAGCACTATCGATCTGGGTTATTCTCAGGTCAGCCCCGTTCACACTCAACCTGGCTCTGCCCTGCTAAACTTGTGCGGTCATAAAAGTGGGAGGTGACTGCTCCACAACCACCAAATAGCTCATTTTAGGCATGACCCAGGTCGGATAACCCAGGTTGCACTGTTTACACTGCACCATTACCCAGGTCCATCCTGGGTCAGACCCTTGTAGCTACCTGGGTTGGATTGCCTGGTCACTTGACCCGGGTTATTTTCCAGGGGCCCTTTTACACTGAGCTGCGATCCGTGTAGACCCAGCAATAACCCAGGTTTTTGCTCTGGTGTAAAAGGGGTATTAATGTGGCATGTTGTAGTATAGCCAGTTAGCAAAGCCAATTCAAACTTGCATGTAAGTTTGGCAGGTTTAATCTTTAATATGCATTAATGGTTATAAACACCAGACAAGGCAATTGTAATAGTCAATATAATAGTTATGCTTCAATCTAAATACTACAAAAATAATAATAGATTGGGTCAGACATGTGGAAAGAGAACCACCATAAACTCTGTATGCATTCATCTTGTAACCATAATATAGACATCAAGGGCTGTATTTACTAAACAGCGGCTTTTCAAAGCCACCGATTACCAGCATTTTAGCCCACAGAATTTAACACGGCAACATTGCTAATTGCAAAACACTTGTAGTTCTTGGTAGTACCATTTTAAATTGAGGGCAAAACCGCCCATAATTGGCTTTGAAAAGCCATTGTTTAGTAAAATAAACCAGTTTGGCAATCTATGTGGGGAGGGAGCAGGTCCTTCTACATCTTGTACTTGCATACAAACAGCCCATACACTAAGGGCAAACTGGGAAATCATTTAATTATTCACCGTGGACACAATAATTGTGTATAAATGTTTCTGGTGGACTCATTCTATTATTTATGTAATTTATTGTAGATCTAGAACCAGTCCCTACGTATAGTCTTCACCACCCTGGAAGGGTAAGTAACTACTGATAAATTATACTACATAGCCCAGTGGTCAGTAACTACTGATAAACTATACTACATAGCCCAGTGGTCCTCAGGACTCCACACAGTTCTTGTTTTCCAGGTCAATCAGCAGGTGCACAGGAGTATTCATTACTCACTGACACATTTTAAAAGAACCACAGGTGGAGCTAATTATCTCACTTGTGATTCTCTGAGGAGATGCAAAAAGATTTCCTGTTGAAGCAAGAAAAGATAACTCCTTCCTTTATATGTTGATTCTGTGAGGAGACCTGAAAAACATGCACTGATTGGGGTCCTGTGGATTGGAATCTAGCTACATAGAACCCTGTACTGAGAGAACCTAGAACTGCTGATGACTTTGTTTTTCCATTTACTCGTGTTTTCGTCTTGCCACAGCCTAAGGATCCCTTGAACACGTCTATGCTGGAGTCAGAGAGCACATTTCTAGGTAATGTAATGGCTTTGTCTGAATGTATTGGATCTAAGGATTTTAATGTATTTTTATTATGTTTATACCTCTTCATTTGTAACATTAATTCTGTTCTGTATATCTAGCCACTAATAGGAATATGAAATAACATTGTTGAGAATACTACAAATTTTGAGGAATATACCAACATTTATGACAGACACATAGGGACAATTTAGCCAATGCCTTAATAGTAGGCAAATTTCCTTGTGGTTAAGTGGGAGTGACCCATTAATACCTGGACTGTTAAGAGTATAATTGTTATTACCGAGCTTTGCTGTGGTCTCCAGCATGCGTTCTCTATCACCTTACTACACATGTCATTATTATACAGCAAGGCAATTACAGTTCCTCTCGCACTGTCAGTGGCTCATGTAGTGTTCTACACATGTCATTATTATACAGCAAAGCAATTACAGTTCCTCTCGCACTGTCAGGGGCTCATGTAGTGTTCTACACATGTCATTATTATACAGCAAGGCAATTACAGTTCCTCTCGCACTGTCAGGGGCTCATGTAGTGTTCTACACATGTCATTATTATACAGCAAGGCAATTACAGTTCCTCTCGCACTGTCAGGGGCTCATGTAGTGTTCTACACATGTCATTATTATACAGCAAGGCAATTACAGTTCCTCTCGCACTGTCAGGGGCTCATGTAGTGTACTACACATGTCATTATTATACAGCAAGGCAATTACAGTTCCTCTCGCACTGTCAGGGGCTCATGTAGTGTTCTACACATGTCATTATTATACAGCAAGGCAATTACAGTTCCTCTCGCACTGTCAGGGGCTCATGTAGTGTTCTACACATGTCATTATTATACAGCAAGGCAATTACAGTTCCTCTCGCACTGTCAGGGGCTCATGTAGTGTTCTACGCATGTTACATGAAGAGCACTAGGTGTAAAAGGTGTACAGAAAGAAGCCGCAATTCCGTGTGTAAGCTGAGACAACAGATTCCTCCATAAGTGCAACAGTAGGATATGCACCAAATTCCCAGCAGTAGATAATAGTAGTAGATGTTCTTGGCTTATTCCAGGGTAGTTTGATAGTGTTTTTAGTAAACGCTAAAGTCCCAATTTTATGCAATATAATACTGGAATAAAGTATCATATACATATGAGAGAAACACTGTTGGTAAATTCTAAATTTACCATGTAAAATAAAATTAAATACATAATAGGGGGTATTCAATTAGCTGTGGGGGTTACCCCGCGACTAGTTGCCAGCAAAAATCCCCACAGCAAATAGCCCTTTTTCTGCGTCGGAAAATCGGGATTCAGGTGCGGAAAACAACTGATTCCGCGTAAACTGCAGAATCAATGGTTTTTATCCCTGTGTGCGAATCCGATATTTTGTCCTGTGCTATTCTACTAGCGCCGGGCGTCTTTGCCGAAAATGTGTCTAAATCACAATGCGATGCGACTAGGACCAACCAGCAGACTGTGCTGATTAATATTATATGCGACGCTTGTATATCTGAGTCTCTGAATCTGTATAAGTAAGTGCTACAATGTTACGTTGTGCTTTATATACAGATTCATTAATGAGCACAGTCTGCTGGCGCATCCTAGTTGCATCGCATTGAGACTTAGGGCCATATTCAATTAGAGGCGAAAAGTCAGAAGTCGGACTTTTGGCCGTCATCACCGTTTTTCCTGGAGATAAAGGAATCGGCGAAAATGGGACCCGACGGAAAGGTATGTATCAAAGTGCTGTCACATTTAGGGAAATCAGCCTGTCACCCCCCCAAAAAGGTGGTCTGACAAGGGGGATAACTATGGGTACCCCCAAATTGGCCAGCTAATGGTATTTGGGCTTTTTAAACGGTGCTTTTATGCATATTTATAAAGGTGGTGAAGATTAGCATTTACCAACATTATTTTTTTTTTTAAACAACTAGTCCCATTAAATTTGGGTACATGAAAATGGGTGCAAGCATATTTTTAAGTCCCTAAAAAAAATTCTTCAAAAATCCACCTGCTGCAACCAACCGCATTCTAGAAAACACTTGCCGCATACATGGGGACCCCCCTGACGCTATTTCGCTAGTTTGTAGGTTTGTTCCCCAACTTTTTTTTGCCCCCAAAACGAAACCACTTTTTTTGGGGTGCCCTGTGCTATTTTTTTTATGCAGATAACTTTTAGGGGACATTCCAAGGGGTGCAGGGTACTTTTTTAAAGTCTGCACCCCAAAACCTCAATTCTGCACTTTTTTTCACCACATATTTTATGGTGAAAACTTATCCACGTTTTTTCACACCTGCGAAAAGTCTTTGAAATTGGATATGGGGTTAAGTGAAAATGGTGAAAATGACGTCATCGGTGATCAATTATCGCCGATAAAGGGCTTTTCGCTCCAAATTGAATATGGCCCTTAGATGCATTTTTGGCAAAAAAAAAAGTCTCACGGAACCTGGCACGCCGAGAGGGGCTTTTTGGTGCAAGTGCAGCAAAGATGTATAAGGACACATCTGTAAACAAGTACAAATAAAGTACACTGTGAATTTAATTAAGTACAAACATAGGATTATTCCTATTTGATTTATAAAGGGGAAGATAACCAATCTGCCACGGTCAGATGCAAATATCCATTAAGTAATGAGAATATCAATGCTGCAAATTCATATAATATAGCAGCCACACAAATTATATACAGTACAATGGGGGAGAGGTCCAGACACAATCAGCCAATCAGAAGCAGTTGCTGATTGAGGCAAAACATGCACTGATTTCCATCAGTTGTCAGTTGTTGAGCACCCGCAAGAGAACCGTCATGTGACAGGTGCGTACTGTATACGTTTGTGTCCAGGTTGGACCATTGCGAGTCTCTTACTGTACTCTGCCTACACTTCCACCACCCTCCCTGGCTCTAAGCGTAAGGAGTGGTAAGCGAGAGATGAGACTGAATCTGCGCGTGTGCAGTACGGAAACTTGAATTTTATGAGAAACAAAAGTGTACGTCCAATACTACATGGGCCCCTTAATGTCCGTCCTGGTTTCCTGGGTAAAATTTGACCACTGTACTGAAATTGATATTTCTTGTTAAGGAGAAGATGGAGAACCATATACAGCCAGCGCTGAGCCATTGCCATCAGCCAGAGAGCGCAGGAGACACAAGCACAACGCCTTGGACTTTGCTGTAAGATACTGTGATTATGATCTGTTATCTAGTAAATCATTCCTTTTACACTGAGTGCTCCATTGTGCTGGGAATGATAATATACTTGTTAGCTTTTATCGCTGTCTCCATGGGAAAGTGGCCATTTGTAGGAAATTTTTCTTAATTAATGAAGGTTAAAGCTGATAACGAAGGTTGGTGATCTGGCCCATGGTAGTGTAGGCTTCTAACACCGAGATCTAGATATCCTGCTATATGCTGTATTGGTGGGCTCAGGACATATGAAGGCTGAATCCACTTAGTGATTTGTAGCATGCGTTCACACTGACATTCACTAATGTTGTGTTGTGAAATGATTAGATTGAGACAACCACTCTGTGAATTAGAGGGACTGGGTGGGAGAAACTGCACTGGGCAGGAGGTCTGTACTGGATGCGGCACATATTACACTGGAGTGGCAACCATCCAACTAGGTGCTACGTTCTGCTGCTCCTCATATGAATCAGCAGTCAGTGGCTTAGGGAAAGGTAGGGTCCGAGAAGCTAAACAAACATTGCTGGGCCCTGTGTCTCTAAAGAGCAGGAGCGACTTCTGGGTATACGAGGAGTCCTCCGTTCTGCTTTAATGAGAGCAGAGTGAGGGCCTCAGAGGAGGGATGGAGACATGGCATTGGTGGACCTTATTGCAGCCCCACCCCTGCAGTTCCGCCATTGCCCAGAGGATGCTTCCTTTGCTATGCTAAACTTGGTGCTGCGAAAACAAATTGCCAACCTCAGTTATTTGCTGAATGGTTAACAAAGTTATCTGATGAGTGATAAATGACTAAATGTTTATGTATCCACAGAATGAGATTTCTCTCGTGCCTCCCTTACCCTTAAATCAGCTGGACCGTTTCTCGGTGAACTCTGCTTCTAGCTTCAATGTTGATGAACTGCAGACAAGGAACGAGGAGCGACTTAGGAGGCTGAATAACCTCCAGAAAAGCACAGTGAGCATAGGTAGGAAATGCACCACTGTCCTACATGATGAGCCTCAATAGCAGCTAAAAACAACAACATACATATTATGTGGAGGGAAATTATCTCTGTTTCTAATAGTGTACATTGCAGTAACATGTATACTAGGTGAGTCCAGGGCTTGGGGGGGACAGATCTTGATAAATAATTATAAGTTAACACTGTTAATCAGTCCAGGTTTTAAGGATATCCATGCTGGAATCCAGATGGTTAAATAAAATTGACTGAGGTACTAATTAAGTCACCTGTGCACAAACATGGATATCCTTAAAACATGGACTGTAATGGCGGAGTTTGGGAACCACTCCTGTAAACTATCTTTTATTTATTTTTTTTGTAACAGATCAACACATGTTCTACATCTGTCTGTTACATATTGTTTGTTTGCTAATGCGGAATTCTTGCTTTTTAAGATGACTCCGATGGCTTTGGACACGCAGAAGACATCCTGCAACAATACCCTCCAAAAGCTAATGACAGGCCTCATTCGGTGGATACGGTAGCGACAGATCCATGGATGCGCCCTGGCACATCAGAGACACTCAAAAGGTTTATGGCTGGACAGACGAGCCAGGACAGACTGACCAATGACAATGCCTTAACCTTTAACTGGCAGGGTCTGTCTACTGCGCACGGCTAATGGTCCGTATTGTCAGCGGTGATTTGAGACCTTTAACCTTGACGATCCCAAAATGATCTAGAACTCTCTCTTCTGGGAGGATGAGCAACAAAAGCACAATAGTTACATTAGGATTTCATGTCTCAGATCCAACCACTTAGCACAGACCTGACTGTGCCTTTCTCTCTCAATAAAGGAGGCTGAATGTTGATCACTAAAGCACTTTCCTTTTATTTTTGCTAATAATGAATGTAGCATAAAAAGAAACGAATATCCATTTATTTAAAATAAAAATGAAGTTGAAGCTATTTTTATGCAGTGAGTTTTAGGAGAAAAACTGTAGAAATAGACAATGAACCTTTTAGGTTTTCCAATATGTTCTGCTTTTCCTCTTTGTTCTCATGCCCCCCTGACGCTGCTATGGAGCACGCATACATTGCCTTGTGTGTAATAACTGGGTGGGAGTATGAAGCTGATCCTTACTGTCCTGTAAATACTGGTGCAGTGGGAATGGCTACGTAACTGTAACATGTAAAGTGCTCATACAGGCACAGGATCTATGTGCTTAGAACTATAGTATATCTGTTAGAGACCCAAACACAGAGGAACATGCATGTACCATGTGCTGTGTGTTTCGCCCATCTACACCTGGGTACAGTCTGCCAACCATCTTGCAAGAGCCTTTAAGTTGTACCGTTACGTACATATAGCAGCGACAGCAGCTATTCTGATTCTCACCCACCATTTACTAGGAGTGACATGACGAAAGCATTAGTTCTCATGGAGTGCCTAGGCATTTAGGCATTGCTGGGATTTGTAGTGTAACACAATCTGGAGTAACACTGGCTGCACATCTCTTCAGCAGTATTGTGTTTTGATTGCAAGTCCAGACACCACATACTTGAATTGTAGTGGGATAAAACATCGGACTGTATATTAGCTGGAAGATATCTGTATGAAATGATAGATAGATAATATATATATATATATATATTATCTAACGTTTATGACCGGACCAGGATGTGTTTACCAGACTCTAATGCAAGACCCTCTCCCACATTACTCATTGGCTAATATTAGCTTTATGTCGATAATTTATTTATTTATGTACAAACATGTTTCCCAATATGTTTACCTATGTTGTGCACTGAAGCTGTTTGTTTTTTACTGTTCTAAATTTTATGTGGACTCTAAAGGATGTTGTAATGAAGTACATTTTCTAACGTAATAAAAGTATATTTTATTATCTTGTAATAGACCACTGTCTTATTTTATAAATATCTGCATTTTGAGCAATGTTGAAAATACTAAAAATGATACAAATGTCCTGATTATCTAGTATTTCATGGTAAGTGTAGAGACAACGAGGGGTATCTATCAGAAATTCCCCTTAGTATCTAAGCTCTCATGGGCAGGGCCCCTTTTCCCTGTCTTGTGTATTCTGTCTCCATTTTCTCCATCAGTGAATCTGATGTATGTTTGCCCATATGATGGCTCGGTGAGTGCAGAATTACCTACCTCTCCTGGCCACTCACAGCCACTCGCCCTTTCACGTTACAGCGAGTAACACCCAAGTCACTCTATACTCTGTCCTTGATTTTACTGTGTGTGTGTTTTGTGCTTTTGCTATATAATTTTGGTCGGTGGCTTTACAGTTGTGTACTTTACATATGCTATATTTACATATGCTACATAGTTTTACAGTATCATGTTTACTCCTTGTAATGCACAGAGCTCACAAGTAAAGGTGATAATGATAATACTACAGTACATTTAAACAACCTGAAAACTTCTTCATGTTCCATACAGATTTTAATCTGTATTACCAGCTTGTGATGTTCCTGGGTGTTAGCACCGGGGCTTACTAGATAACCACAGATACCTTTCAGAATTGCATAGACAACAGGGAAAATACAAATGTACCTGTATTCTAGTGTAAAGTTACAATACAATATCACCCAAAAGGGTAGATGTACCAAAGAGGACAAGTGGAGAAGTTCCCCACAGCACTAATCAGTTTCTAGGTATTATTTATCAAGTGCATTCTATCTAATGATCGCAGTGGCGTAGCTAGGATTTTCGGAGCCCAGGGCAAGATGAATAACGCACTGAAAAGTCAATCTGCGCTGCAAAAATGGGCGTGGCCACTGAAAATGGGGCGTGCCAACATGACACGACATCCGTTTCTTATTACTCTGGGAACATTCCTTTCCATATGCACCTTACCTATATGGTGGTTTCTCACAATGTGGAACCTCAGAAGAAATGTATCCTCTCTGGACAGATGGCGTCTTCAGTCGGTAATCACTATTCATGTAGGTCACATCGCCCAGAAGATGCCTGTTCTTGTTAATATTCCTACACAGTCATCATCATACAATATCCCCCACCTGCGTCTCTCAGCACACCATCATCTCCCGCCTCCGTATCTCGCTACATGGGATCGTTCATCGATTCCCCCAGATCAATTGAACAAGCAGAAAGATCTGGAGAAGCGACAGACGACCCCATGGGAGCATGCAGTGGACGATATCATGCCCACACACAGAATGATATAACGCGATATTGTTCAAAACTGTCGGATCGCTCTGTGTGGGGGGGCTTAACTCATTTATACATCCTACATGGAGTACAATACCCCAAAATCTGTATCCGATATGCCTCAAACTGTCCTAAATGTGGGGTTACAGGGTGTGTGTTATGCCACTTGCCATGGGCGTATGAAGCAGTATACTGATTTTGGGCGAAAGTGTAGGAATATATTCCAGATACCTTACCTGCCCTCTTCATCCATAGATTCTAAGGTGTGTCTATGGTAGCTCAGTGGAGGACACTATGGGGTAAATGTAATAGCCTGCGAGCTGCCTGCAGCGCAAAACTTGCAATTTAGTAGCAAATTTCATTAACATTGGTGACACCAATCTGCTTATTTTCGGTGTGTAAAGTTTTTTACTAAACTGAGATAAAAGCAATCCAGGAGTTTGGAGTTGCTGAGATGTGCGGAAGCGATACATGCCTCGGTCTTGTGTCAACATGGACACGAGTCTAGAAACACACAGCTTCATATCACCATCTGTCATTAGGATGAAGGAGAATTATATGTATAGCATTATATTATAACTAGATTTATTTTTACTCATGTCAATACAAAATAAAACTTCTGTTTGGGAACAGGTGCAACAACAGGAGTCCAATACATACACAGTAAATAGCAATATTTGAACAATAGGAATCTAGAGGTCTATTTACTAAGCCTTGGATGGAGATAAAGTGAATGGAGAAGTACCAGCCAATCAGCACCTAACTGCAGTGTCACAGGCTGTGTTTGAAAAATGACAGTTAGGATCTGACTGGCTGGTACTTTATCTACGTTTACTTTCTCACCATCCAAGGCTTAGTAAATAAACTCCCTAGTCAGTGCCAAGTAGGCTGGTGCTATTTTGGGAGGACCAGGGTTCCCATGTTGTCTGAAATTTGCATATAGTATTCATTTGGATGGAAGTAATGTATTCCATCTTGGAAATGTACCATATGCAATTTACTAGATCCTGGATGGTGCTAGTTGGTATATTTCTGCACGGTCAATGTGTAGTAGATTGCTGATGGGTTTGACGGTCTATGTAATGGCGGCACACGGAAACAAATTGATGGGAGTGAGGGTAATGCAGATGCAAGTTACAGATGTTACAACCGAATTAACCAATGTCCAGAATGTGCACGTCCACCATATGTGCCAACCTGGACACAATGACTCCAACATTAGATGAAGTTGATAGGCTAGCGTTTGTGGTGGCTGCCAATGACTAGGTAGCACCTAGTGAGAACGTTTTCTGTGATCACTGATGGAATATACAGTATGGAGAGCAAATAATATTCCAGGTCTCAGGGGTCTATTTACTAAGCAGTGTTAGGAGACAGAGTGAAAAGTGATAAGATAGTGATCAGGTGCCAGCCAATCAGCTCCCAACTGTCATCTCACAGGCTGTGTTTGAAAAATGACAGTTGGGAGCTGACTGGCTGGCACCTTATCACTTTTCACTCTGTCTCCTAACACTGCTTAGTAAATAGACCCCTCAGTCACAAGGGGGTTCAGAGCGCAGCTCCCCAAGCCAGTTCCTGTGCGTATGTGGGAGTGGAGATCTAGGGCTAGTATGGTGTGGTATAATAATGATGTAGAGCCTTTGTCTTTGTTGTGGTATAAATAGTATATTTCTAGTGATGAGGCCTTAGGTTGGGGATGGGGGTTTGGGCAGACAGGAGGGAGGAATGAACAAAGTAGCAAATTATTGTGTAATTTGATGCAATTTCTATTTTTTTTTTTTAAATTGGATACAACACTAAAAACAACATTTATAAATAAGGACGAAATCGACCAATCTTGGAATCAGAGTTGGGGAAATGGGTGTATGTAGGGGATTGTATACATCCCTGTCCATTGAAGATCAAGAGTCTTCACCAAAAGATATTAATTAGATACAAACTATCAGAAGTGAGCATACTTTGTAGCTCTTTTACTAAAATATATTCCCTTAGAACAGTGTTTCCTGAACGCAATCATCAAGACTCCCCAACAGTTCAGGTTTTAGAGCTAGCCATGGTTGAGCACAGGTGGTTAAATCAAATTGACTGAGGTACTAATTAAGTCACCTGTGGTCAAGCATGGATATCCATAAAACCTGGATTGTTAGGGTGCCTTCAAGACCGAGTTTCATAACCTCTACCTTAGGATGAGTTCTGAAAGCTCCAGAGTTTATTTTGCCAGCAGTTACTTTTCTGGTGGGATCACTCTGAGGAAGCGAGACAGTGTAATTGGATAGAAACCAACAAAAGAAGAACATTGGGAGTGCCATTGGGCTTATGATAAAGTAAAATTTTATATAAACATCTTTTCTTTGCAGCAAATATACCAATAATGCTTTTAAAAAGTGTAAGTAGAACTGCTACATTCGGCGGAATACTGGCAATGGTAAATCCTTGATAAAAAGACCGCTAAATACAATTGGATGAAACGCTTTCGTTATTGTGGAAGGAAACCAGTGTGCCCGTGGATAAAGCCATTCTAAGAGCTGGTATTGTTTATCTTCAATTCCTAAAATAGGATTAGAATACTTCTAGACCAAGCTCAGCTAATGTGGCACTATTGTGGGCAGTGTGACATAAGAGAATGGAAGGGGGAGAGCTGGCCTCTGCAGTGTATAATATACATAGGGGCATATTCAATTGGGCGTGAGTGAAAAAAAAACCTCAAGTCCAATTTTGAAATACTGCGGGTATGCACACTCCCGATACCCACGGTATCCAATTTAAAATAGTGGTTGCAGGGTTTCACCTCTGAAAACCCCACGCCGCATACAAAAAAAAAAGACAAGAATTTGGCACTTACCTGCCCGGCGATCTCCGTGGCTCCCAGTGGCCTCCCCTCTGTCTTCTAACTGGAGAGGGAGCAGCAGGGAGAGGCAAAG